>OX393551.1:48467103-48842881 GCA_947650365.1 Chamaelirium japonicum | reverse complement strand
TGTGGATGACATGATCATTGTATGCGCTAAAAAAAGATTCGGGTCATCTTTATTGCGAGCACACAAAGATTACAGAGCCTGGACCTGGAGACTTGGGGGTGATGAGCCGGGTGTGGTGAAGATTTGATCAGGAGATTGTGGTAGAAATCCGGCCTCTGGAAGGTCCCTTTGATCCGCGTCTCCACGTTACTTCGTGTGAAAACTCTGGAGAGGTTGCCCATGACAGAGGTCTTTACAAGGCAAGGGTTTCTTGAGAGGCTAAGGAGTTTTCGCCGTTGCTTTTGTCCCTTCCGTGCTTCGCGCTTTCTCGGCTAGGTGGCTTTTGACTTCGTTTCTCTATTTTTGTGTCTCCCTCGGTACTTGATAGACCTCGGCGTCCTTGATCATCAGTTCGCAGCGTCGATCGTGCTTTCGGCTTCAGCTTTGGCTTTGGCATGGCTCTGGCTTTTGCTTTGTTTTGGTGCTTGCGCTTGAACATAGGTGGGGTAGAGACTTGCGATGCTTTAGTTCTTTCAGACTTCACATCGTATCAGCTAGAACGTGTGGTGCTTTGTTCGTGATCGTCGTAGTTGCTTGGTTTTAGCACGTGCGTTGCTTTAGCACGTGCTTTACTGATGCTTTGCTTTGGATTCTTTGCTTTGGATTTTACTTTGATGGGCGACTCCTCTTCGTTGGGATGCGCCTTTTTGTTCCTCGAGAAGCCTTCGATCGTCGAGTGTTGGAGTCTCCTTCTTTGTAGAATATTCACGCCTTCTTCTCTTCAACCTCCTTCTTTTGGGGATGGAACTTTGGCAACGACGGTTATGGCATCGCCTTTGGCTTCCCTTCTTCTTTGGGCTTTTTTGCCATTTTCGGAGTTGAAGACTCCGTTTGAAGACGGCAAGTGTAGTACCGATCTCCGTGCGACGGTTCTAGTGTCGACTTTTATTGATGAAGATGGTGGCTATAGCACCGATCTTTGGTCTTCTTCTCCGGCCTTTGCTTTTGGCGTCTTCAAAGTTGAAGATGTTTGGGGACGACAGGGTAACGCCGACTCCGAGCCTTCTTTTCCAAGCTGCTTCTTTGTGCGATGAGTCGAAGCTTTATTGAAGACGACGGGGTGATACCGACTTCGATCGATCTTCTTCTTTAGCCTTTGCTTTTGGCGTCTTCGGAGTTGATAAAAATTGTTGGAGATGACGGGTTGATGCCGACTCTGGGTCTTCTTCTCCAAGCTTTCTTCTTCGTGCAAGGAGTTAAAGCTTTGATCTTCTTATGCAAGGTCGTCACATTGATGAGGACTTGTGTGGGCTAAGCCGTTCCATCGGGATGCGCTCGTGGCCTCCGCCTCGTGAAGCTTGGGTCGTCGAGCCTTAGAATCTTCTCGTCTTCAGAGCCTCCTCTTCTCCAGCTTTAGCCTTCAACTCGAGCGTTGGAGTCTCCTCGTCTTCAGCGCCTCCACGTCTCTAGCTTCGGTCTTCGATGGCCTCTTCGATCTTTGATGCCTTTCCCCTCCCCCTCTATTTATAGGCAAAGAGCGGGAGGAGGGGGCAAAGGGAGAGATATGGCTGCGATTTAGTGCATCCCTTGAATATCTTCCCCCCATAACCAACGAGATTTGTCTTTCTTTTTTGGGGGAAAGAACCTCGATCTCTTTCCTTTTTTGTAGTGACGGTTATGGGCAAAATAGGGCTCAATATTTTGAGATATGAGCCATTTTTGCACATTCAAATCGATGGCAACATGACGATTTATCTTGTCCGTCAGATCTAGGGATCAGTGCGGATCCACGGTTGGCGTAGACGTCCGAGCTACCTCCCTCTGCAAGAAGCAGTTTTTCTTTTCTTCCTTTTTCTTTTCTTTTTCTTTTTCTTTTTTTTTTCTTTTCTCCCCCTTATGGCCGGCCACACTTCCCCAAAAGGGGGAGGGCACAATTTTCAAGACAGGGGACCGATGGGCCCTAATTTTGGGTGGGACCATTCGGTACCTATTCGGCTTCGAATGGTGGGCCCGGTGGGTCCCACTTGCATGGGTGGGCCCACTCGAGTCCGTTTGAGTCAAGTCCGGGTCTTTTCTTTATGATCCGGTGCGTGCAAACCGAGTTTCATGCGTGGGCCGTTATGTGCGGGCCAAGTTTCGTATGTGGGCCGTTGTATGTGGGCCAAGTTTGCATGTGGATTGTTGTGTGCCGGCCAAGTTTTGCATGCGGGTCGAGTTCGATCCATGGGCTAATTTTGATGCCCACAATTATCACCGGGGACGATAGTGCCACCATAGCGTCCCTTCAATATCACCTCCAGAGTTAATTCGAGATGAAGGATATAAGTCCTCTTTGCTACTTCCTCAGACTTAAGATCGCTTGTTCAGCTCGTGGTCTGTTGGTCTCCCAGCAGAAGTACATCTCTGATATCCTTGCTGATGCTTTTCATTGACTCTCGCACTGCTGACACACCGATGGAGCTCAACTTGAATCTCCTCCCCACAGATGGTGAGTCTCTTTGTCACATCTCTAGATACCAACGGTTGTTTGGGATGCTAGATTATCTCATTATGACTAGACTAGACATTGCTTATGTTGTTGACTTTGTCAGTCGTTTCGTTCTAGCTCCCCACTCTATTCACTATGCAATTGTACTCTGGATCCTCCGCTACCTATAAGGCACCATCACCCGTTTAATGCTTCTACCTTCCACCTCTCCTCTAGTACTGTGTACAGACTAGGCAGGAGATGTTGCTACCCGACGGTCTACTACCAGCTATTGTGTGTTTCTTAGTGACCTCTTATTTCTTGACGTAGCAAGAAACATGACTCCATTGTTTGCTCCAGCGCAGAAGCTGAATACATGGCTATGGCTTCCAACACTGCAAAGTGTATGACTTTGTCACCTTCTACTCGACTTGGGAGTCGAGATATCTGGGCATATACCTCTTTTTTGTGACAACCGGCTTGCGATTCAGATTGCTGGCAACTCAATTTTCCACGAATGGACAAAGTATATCGAGGTTGACTACCACTATGTTTGCCAGGAGTTTCTCAGCCACACCCATCTCCTTGCCTTTTATAGTCTCTAAGGAGTGGACTGCCGGCTTCCTCGCGAATTCTCTTACTATTGCATGCTTTCATCATTTTATTAGCTAACTCTCGGTATATTATCCATCATGAATTTAAAGACGAGGTGGGGGGTGTTAACATATTTATAGACGGGGTCGGGTCGGGTTACATGTATAGATGGGTCAGGTTATATGTATAGACTAATATATATAATGGGCTTAGTTTTCTAATGAGATGCAGATCATTCTCCAAACCCTAGTTGTCTCCTTCTCTTAACAATTTTAAGTTCCTAACATATTTTTTTTTAATTTTGTAGACTTCTTATTTTAAGTTCCTAACCTAGATATTTTAGTTCTTTAGATTCTTCATCAGTTTATGGGAGATTTCAGTTTGCTTAAGCTATTCAAGGATATTTGTACTCTTTATTAGTTCTAACATTGTGGTTTTTATCTTGTTTTGCTTAAATTTATTGGATAAATATTAATTTTAATGTGGAGAAGGGAGAATGTAGTGGGAAGGGGTGATATAGAGAAGCGCCCCCCCCCCCCTAAAAAGTAGGAAAATGATATCAAAAGTCCGAGCATGTGCCCAGGCCGCACCTAGGCGAAGTCATACCCCTTGTTCTGGGTAGAGCTTGAGCCTTTGACTGCATAGGGAAGGAGAGATTATTACAACAAAAATGAAGAAAAAAAGAAAAACCAAATATGATATCAATAGTTTTTGGTAGTCATTGGTGGTTGTCAGTAGCTGTTCCAAGGAAATTTTAGCAGAAATCGCCTTGACGACGCCTTGACATTATTGCAACAATATACTATAAATTATTTCACAATTCTCAGATAATACATGGATGTTCCGTTGGCCGGATACTAATATGAATTATGCAAATGTATTCAAATCATTCTAAAGTATTTATATTGCTATTGTGGAACACTTGCGGATTCATTAGTACTATCTTTTCTCGGACTTGATACTTATATTTCTTATGCACTGTAATCTCTACAAAGCTTTTTGTATGTCGTCTTTTATTTTTATTTCTAATTTTTGATACCTTAAACACTTCCCTTTTGCTGAATATTTTGCATTCTTCCTTAAAATTCGGATATTTCCTCCTATTCGTATTACTACAACATGCCAAACTTGCAACTATGCCTTTATGGTCCCTCTATAACTTCTTAGTTCATGTCCTAGCTAGAGCTTCGACCTATATAGGTATCTAATGTTGATAAAGCTGGTTGTCCTACTTATTGAGGTTGTAATATGTCGTACGGTCTTGCTTATACGTACATCTTCGACTATTGAAACTTGACAACGCACAAAGTATAATAATATCATACGATTTCTAACATTGATGAGATTGTTCGGTTTCATCCCCTTATCTTGGCTTCAGATTTGATACCGGCCCCCACTGTAACCTAAATGTTATTCAAATAACTGATAAATTTGTTTTGCAATATGGGTTGAGGTGCATCGAGGCTGATTGCCACATTGTTTGTTATTTTGATCCTCTTGTGTTCTATCATTCTCTTAGTTTATTATTTTACTGAGCAAGCATTGGGTTTATTCATAATCTCATACTTAAAATATTGTTAGTCTGGGAAAAACTTTTTTTATCCTCAATGGAGACAAATGAGGAAAGGATGCGTGCATGGTCCACACACGCATCGCTCTGTGCGCGCGTGCACATATGCTGTATGTTCACTAATTTTCTCCTACTATACACAAGAAGCTCGCATATTCGAAAAATTGCAAGTCACATACGTAGAGTCGTGCTTTGGTGCAACATTTGAACAATCAGTCCTTAGTTTACAATACATACTATCTAGTTAAGAACACTTACTCCCAATTTTGATACTTCCAAAATATGAGAAAGGGTGGTGGAATCAGCTTAAGACAATTAGTACCAACAGCCAGGGCTAAATAGTTGATGGAAAAATACAAAGAAAAAGAGCCTAGTCATGATAAGAAAATGAATCGGAAGGGAGAATTGATTGGATAGTCGTTGAGAAAGCCGTTTGATATGGATATATGGATTGTGCTGAAGACATTTAAGATGGGACATTATTATTGAAAGAACTACTTGTTGGGGGACTTGGAAGTTATTTGGTTGTAGTGGGGCTTACATTGTAGGTCTACTTAAAACATTTTATCTCTTTGCACATGTTTAAGATGAATTTACTATCGATTTTAAGGATGCAACCCCATAATGTCATAACCGGCAATGACTGTATTGTTGATTTTTAAGGTTGCGACTGCTCGACATGACCCCTTGGTTGCTAAATTCGATCATAACTTTGGAAGAATGCTTCAAAGATACTTAATTTAAAATTTGGTTAATATGAGGGAATAGAATTTAGGAAGCAAAAATAAGTTGCAAGAGAGATGCTATTCAGCCCAAAGGTTTGCTCGGTACGACTGACATGGCAGTGTACAACTGGTGGCTGGATTCACTAGCGATATTTAGATCTTTAACACCACCAGTTGTATGCTGCCACATCAGTCGTACCAAGCGGAATCGGAAAAACCTTCAGGCTGAATAGCATTTCTCAAGTTGCGACTATGCACATGAGGCTTCGGTCGTATTCAATGGCATGAGACACCCTAAAGTTGTTTCTAATATCTTGATCTAGCATTTGAAGAATAGGGTGGATGCAATCGAGATGCACTTCCTTTAACTATCATCACCTGCCATTGAGAGCATGAGTAAATTTTCTAAAAATGGTAAGCAATTCTTGCTTGGTTAACAGATAAAGTTCGGAGAGAAAAACAACATGTGCATGCCTTTATTGACTTTGATAAGGAATATGATATAATACCATGATACATCAGTTTGGTGAACATTAAGGAAGAAAGGCATACATAAATAATAGAGTAAATTACACTTTGCCCCCCTGAAGTTTTGCTCAAAAACACTTAACCCCTTGTAGTTTATTTTGTTCTAATCGCTCCCTAAAGTTTGAAATGTTAGCACAATACCCCCTTTTGTCAACTATTTGATTTCCTCTTTTGGTAATTTTTATTTGATCAAAACTAATGGAAGGGGGGCAAAATGTAGTTTTTAAACTATAGGAGTGTTGAGTGTTCTTGAGGGGGAAAGTGTAATTTACCCTAAATAATATATTGAAACTCTCATAACGTATGATGGATCTAATGAGAAGTGTTAAAAATGCATGTTGGGAGACGAGCTAATTCAAGTGATGTTGGGCATACTGAAAAGGGGAACTAAGCTTTTCTCGTATTACACTTCAATAAACACTGTTGAGATGGTGATGCCTCACACGTGTTAGACTCGCAGCGGTATACTTCAAATCATACGTATAGTTTTGTATATCCTCGTTGTAGCCACTGTACGTAATCCCGGTTTATCCATTTCGGATGAGATTACAACAAAACCTCCCTTGTTGAGGTAAACTTCTTGTTTATGTTAACAACTTGATCATCATATAAGATTGTCAGCAGTAGTGTTTGATGAAATGAACTTTTTTTTTTTTAGTGTGTGCTCACTCTCTTGAGCATCTATGGCTGTCGGCGGTTTAGGATTGGCAAGGATTTGCGAATGAGTAATCCCCTGCTGTGACGTATCACCAGTAAGGCTGTTTACTTTTCCGGGGAATTCCAACTCCCAAGGATTCCTATGTTCTTCCCATAACAGGGCTTGTATGGTTGCTTTTTGTGGGATTTCATTTCGCAACCAAAATCTAAGATTCGTAAATCCCAATTTACCTCCCGCATCCACATGGTGAAAGCATGTACCTGTATACATAAACAGATGTGGGAAGATTTGTAAATTCATGGGTGGCTGATGATTTTACCGAATGAATGTGGGGCTGGGCTAATTTCCTGGGAAACCAAATCCCAGGAAAAGAACACAACCCCTGCTTGGATCAGCATCCCTATAATTCAAACGATATCAAACTGCATTAGATTGATAGCATTATCAGTACGATGAATTTATACCACTGTGAATTCCACATATGAAAGAGAGAGAGAGAGAGAGAGAGAGAGAGAGAGAGAGAGAGAGAGAGAAAGAGAGAGAGAGAGAGAGAGAGAGAGAGAGAGTAAACAAAATCATAATATCTTTCCAATGGATGAAAACAACTATGTTTCAACAACTCCAGCAGGGAGACAATTAAACTGGAACCAGTAATTTGCAAGGAACATCAGCAGATATCTAAGCATCTTGCACAGCTGACACTAATGACACACTCATAAGATTAAGTATCTGAACACGTAAGCCAACAAACGACTAGCGGATTCAGCTCCCAAATCAGTCTACTCTTCGACTTATATTTTCTTGCTGAAAAAATTTGGGCAAAACTTTGGAATGGATCAACTATTTAATCTCCTCTTTTCTGCTGCAGTGGAAGAATGATGAGTCTGATCACTGTTTTCCTCTCTTTTTACATGTATAGCCTTCACTAACAACCTAGTCCTCGGTTCCGGTGTCATCCCTTTCGACCTCATCGTGCTGTAGTATTGCAGAGCCGCATCTAGCTTCCCCTGACTGTGGAGTCCATGTATCATAATGGTGTAAGACCGCTGATCAGGACCAAACCCATTCCTCTCCATCTCAGACCACACAGATCGAATGCCCCTTTGATATTTCCACCCGACATAAAGGTTTAATACCAAATTATAGGTGTCGCCATCGATCTTGCAGCTGGCTCTTTCCATTCTGTTCAGCAATTCAATGACCTCTTCCGGGTCCTTTGTTGTTTTTAGAATGTAAGTGTAGGTTCTAGCATTTGGCAGGCAGCCCTTTTGTTCCATGTCATCAAGAAGTTCGTATACTTTCTCCATTCTCCTAATCTTGCAGAGGTGTTTTATGAGGGAGTTATAGGTCGCCACATCCGGGAGGCAACCTCGCTCGTCCATCTCCCCGAAAATCTTAAGAGCTTCTGGAATCTTCTTCTTAAAACACAATGCATCAATGATGCAATTGCAGATCGCCACGTCAGGAGGGCACCCTTTCTCCCACATGGCAGTGAATAGCTTCACTGCAGTGCCTAGATTTCCAGACTTGGTCAAGGAATTGATGAAAGTTCCATATGTGAACAGATCGGGCTTGCACTTGGAGGAAATGATGTCATTCCAGAACCTCTTAGCTTCGCGTAGGCTCCCCAATACGCACCAACCATTGAGGATTATGTTTCTGCTCCTTATCACAGGGGGGAACTCATCTTCTTTCTGGCGAAAGAGAGATTCCGCCTCATCGACGTGTTTGTATCTGCAGAGAGACATCAGAAGCATTTGGAAGGCGGTAATGTCGAGTTCGAAGCCGTAGTCTTTCCTCTTGTAGAATATTTCTATAGCTTCTTGTACCTTGTGAGCACCTGCGTATCTATTCAGTAGTATTGCGAATGTTCTCTCGTTGACGATTGACACACTGCTCTCCCTGGGAATCTCATCGAATATTTCTCGCATTAATTTAATCTGTTTCATCCGACCGAGGATATCAAGCATCTCATTGTAAGCCCTTGATCCATGAGCATAACCTTGTTGGCTAGAGGCCCACTTGAAGAAAGATAAGGCGGGCTTCCAATCAGATCGGTGCCGTCGAAGGACCTGCATGACTAAATCTTCGGTGACTGCAAGCATGCAATGGTCAAGGGCTGATTCCAGCTTACTGCTGTCTTCGTGAGACTTCAGAATCTCCTGGATCATGGCAGCATCCGCAGCATTGAAATTACTATCGGACATCAAGTGTTCGGAATTAGGCTGAGAAAAGCTTCCAATTTGTGAACAGCGTTGGCTGGATCGTGTACAAGAGCAATAGCTTCTTTCTGAATAGATGCCACAAAAAGGATTTTGCTGCAACCGGTAGCGGAGTTCTCTTGCACTAGAGTGTTGGTTCGCCGACGAAACTTGAATATAGGATGTCAAATTCGGGGAGAGAGAAGGAATCATCCACCTAAGTAGATACTTTTTGTCGATGATACGGATATCATCTGAATCAAAGCAATAAAACTTCATGTTCAGCATTGCAGATACTTCTTTAACTAAGGTCAAGTCATTCAACACAAGTCCCATCATACAACATAATAGCTCCATAAAACGATGGAAAAGATGAAAGAGGAGAATTAAGATTTCAGACTACATGTAGTACTCCGAAGTGCTTAGTTTAGTACATAAGTTTCGTAAAGTCGCATACTTTGACTTAATTCATAGTAACAAAGAATTAAATATCTCAGTTGGATGAATTCCAAGAGAGATTGCTGAATCACTTCACTGATCACATTCGCAAGGAACCTAAGTAAGAAAAACCAGAATAATATCCAAATTTCTTCAACAACAGATCAAACACATTAGCAATCAGGAAACCATCCAAAATGAGGGAAGCCCATTATTAATCTAGCATCAAGATTGTACCTTTCCACAAAACAATCCAAAAATCAATGGCATATTTTGCATGGTTTTCGAATTTGAGGGGAACCCATTATCAATTTAGCATCAAGCTATAGACACTATCAAAATCAACAACCCCAAATCACTTATGAGTAGATTCTGAGCTTAAATCTGGAACCCAGAAACCCAAAATCGCAGAGAAGATCACAGACCTCCCATTCAAGAAAATACACCCATCAAGGAATTAGGTCGAAGACAAGAAAAAATACAGAAAAAGAAAAAAAAACACCAATTGGGATTAGAGGAGACAAATTTTCACAACAAAAAAAGCCTTCCTACAAAACATAGCAATCCACATGACTTACCAATTGCCATTCAAAAGAGGGAAGAAAAAAAAAAAGGAGGAAAGAATAAAAAAAGGAACAGAGAGTTAATGTGCAAACTCACATAGGGTGACGGCAGAGATGGCGGAAGAGAGGACCTTCGGCTTGGAGGCTCTGAGCAACCACATCGCAGTTACTAACAGCTTCAAAGCAGCTGCCTTTAAAAAAAAAACACAGCTTCAAAGCAGAAGGAACAGATGCGAAGATCGTGTGTGGAACCAGAGTGGGAAGGCTAGGGGCTCAGGAGGATCGAGGCCAGCGAGGGAATACGCCCTAGGGGTTCTCTGGACCGGACTGGAGGTCACGCCCGGTCGGACCAGAATGGTTGCCTGTAAGGAGGGGGCGGTGGGGCAGTTGAAAGAGGGGATCGCCCAGAAGAGAGGCTTTTTGGGCCGGGAGGAGGGGTGGTCGGAGGTCGACGATGAGAGGAGGAGGAGGAGGAGGAAGTAGGGTGTGGTTGGTGGAGCCGCGAAACAGGGTTTTCATTCATGGTGCGCGGCCCACATCGGGTCCGGCAATTAGCACTAGTCATTTTACTAAGAGCAGCACAATTCTCAAGAGCAGCTTCATTTTACGAAGGGCAGTTCAGTTTTAAGGGCACCTCACATCTTTCTCCACTTCCCTTTTACCTATGCCCATGCAAGTCGTCGCCCGCTGCCGCCATTGCCGGTCACTTCCTGTCCATTGCCGAATACACTAACCCATCGCCAATCCATCGTGCTGAGGGTGTTCTGTTCCGGGGAGTGGCCCAAGAGGGCATTGCCTCAAGGCCTAGCAGGTACTTCTGCAAGACCGCGACATGCTCGGGGTATAGCTGTGGCAGGGAGTCAGGGGGGTAACTAGATCAAAACCAATCACCCACGCCAATCCATCGTGCTAAGGGTATTCTGTTCCGGGGAGTGGCCCAAGAGGGCATTGCCTCAGGGCCTAGCAGGTACTTCTGCAAGACCATGATATTTTATTAACTCTATTTTAGATTAGATCGAATGGTCAACACCAGTCGCTCGATTCCACCCATTTAGAGGGCTCATGGGAGTATTGTACACAAAAATATTCTTTCTAAAATAATTTTAAGAGAAAAAATATTATAGAAATAAAAATTATGATAGATAAAATATTGTAGAAATAAAATATCATAGAAGGAAAAAATATTGTAGACAAAAAAATTTATAGAGAGGAAATATTGTAAAGAGAGAAAATATTCTAAAAAGAAATATTATAGAGAATATAGGTAGAGAAAGTATTTTGTAAACAATGTTGAAAAATGAGAAATTATTAGAAAGAGAAAATATTATTGAGAGAATATTATAGATATTAAATGTTTTAGAAAGATAATGCGATAGAGAGAGTATGTTATGTAGATATTGTTTTAAAAGGTGAATATTTTAAAAATGGAGGAAGTTACTGCAAAGCTAGTTTTAGGCTCAAAATTAATTTGATACCAAATGCTCAAATGTTGATAATTCTAAAACTGGTTCTCGATAAGCTAAAACTGATTTTGCACAAAACTAATTCCTAGTATTCCAAAATCAAAACCTAAATTTCAAAACCAATGCCATCTAAAATTTAAAAACAATTGTGAAACACACCCTTAGTTGTTCAAGCTTGGGCTTGACTTGATTAGTAATTGTGCCGAGTCAAGCTTTGGTCAATTTGAGTTTGTCTAGTTTAATAAACGAGCCTACTCTACAAGTTCTTACTGAGCTTGTTCATGAACTCTATCTTCAATCAAATCTTGGACTATATACATTTAGTCCATTCATACCTTTAATGAACTATCGTTGCCACTATCTTTTGCCATGTACATCATAGAATAGAGACAATCTCGATAAAAAGAGGATCTCATATTAGTATGAAAAGTTCGAGAGAAAGGAAAAAGAGTAAAAGATCTAAAATAATAAAAAGTTACTTATGACATGGAAAAACTTTGGACAACATACACAGCCCTAAACAGCAATGAATGATAAGTAAGGATTCTAAAAGCTGAGTCTGCCATCATCACGATCATTGTCGCCTTTTTTTCAACATCCGTCGAAAAGCCACTGCACCAGCTAGACCGCAGGTGTGACCGCGGCCATGCCTGCCGCTACCACGCCCGTGCCCACATCGTCCGCCGGCGATTCGCACCGGTACCAGTCGGCACCTCCATCAGTCTCTCGTCGGCAACCCGCACCGATGCTTGTCGGTACCTCCACCAGTCTCTCGTCGGTAACCCATATCAATCCGCCTGTCGACGACTAAACACAATGTCGTCGACACCTCCCGTGCCATCGAGGTACTCCCCCTCATCCAGGCACCCGCACATACCGTGCCATTACGACTTATTGCTACATCCGTCAAACCAAGGAGTAGGTGCCTTGACCGCACCTGTGGGGGAGGATTTCAACCGTTGTACGTAACCCCCCTTTCAACAGTCGATCGAAGGTTTGAATTTTCTAGAAATGGCACACTGTGGAGTGTTGAGCAAACTTGAGTTGGCTAACATATACAGCCCTAAACAGCAATGAATGGTAAGGAAGGATTCCAAAAGCTGACCCCCAGTCAATGGGACCTGGCTTGGTGGTTATGGTTATGATAATGGAAGATCACCCCATCTATCTTACAAATCTGGTCTTTGGTTACCAAACGAGGTTAATTGCTTCCGCATGATTGACATTCCTGGCTGGCCTCCTTAAACACCCAATTTTCTTTGATAGGTCTGATTCAACATATTAAACTGAAACATGCATCACCAAGAGGAGTTTTCATATCAAAAGGACTCAACAGGACTCACAATTTTAGTGCACCAAAAGCTAGTGAGAAAGTTCAGAACCAAGGCTTGGCAAAAACCTCTTAATACAGAAACATGACCCTTCATTGAACTAAATAAACTGAAACACAGCACCAATGGCTTAACTAAACTGGAACCTAACACCGGTAACAACAAGAAAATCCGATCACCCTTCAGTCTGCTCCCTCAGTCGACGAATCGTGCTCCTCACAGTGACAGCACTAGCAGTACTGTACACAATAAGAGGAAAAAGTATTTATAATAGAAAACATAATATATACATGTCATTTAATATACAGTGCATCACTTACTTCAGGGTATAAGCACCCCCAGCCTTCACCTTCCCACAGTCCTTGCAACCCCAGATCCCAACTGCTTTTCTTTTCACAGCATACTAAGAAAGCAACATGTCAGGAAAAAAACGAGAATTTTACAAAGTGCTATTTAAAAATGTACAACAAACTCTTTATCATACAAGTAATTGAATTGATGTCAATCATGGGACATGTTACGGTCTGACATTGTCAGCGGCTATTAGATTGCCAAACACCACCACCAAAAGTGGCAATAAAATGTGATGGAATTATCACCAATAAATGTATGAAAAAAATAGAAAAGCAAGAGCCATATAACACGAGCAATCAACAACACTAGGTTTTATGTGTTCACCCACAATCGGGCTACATCCATGGGTGCCAGCAAGGGAAAGATCCATTATCAATGGAAATAATACGATGGAGATGAAGCTTCCCCCCCTCTCTACAATCCAGTGAAACACCCTCGAAGATACCTCACCAGTCAACTTCAACTCAAGAAACCCCAAAAATGCTAAACTCCTTGCATCCCACCTTCACACCTTTGCCACAACTCGGACAACCACCGTGAAGATGCTCCCCTTGCAAGATTGTGACGTATGGTTTTCATGAGAAGAGATGGGAACAATGTAGAGATAAACAGGAGAAGAACCTCTCAGCTATGACCACTCACACACGCTCATGCCATAAAACCTACCATTGAGAAGAACCTCTCTTCAAGCCTGCATGCCATTAAAACCGTTTAATATCCCAACCCAAACCCTCTTTCAAATCCCTTCAGCCTCATTTTCATTGCATGTTCTGCATCGACGAGGATGAGAATAAATAGAATGAAAAACCATCAGAAATCTCAACAAAGAAAGATGCATAAGATCTTCAAACCCACGAGAGAGTATCGGTCGACAGTGGATCACGATGGAATTCAGGATACTCTATTGAACACGGTGGACGAGATCGTGCCTCGGCTCTCTCGGCACGGGGACGGGGATTGTTCACATGAGGAATGTGAGTGGAGATGATCTTTAGGTCCAAAGCGAGAGCTCAATCTGTGAGAGCACAAGTATATGGTTTTGTCAAAATGATTTTCCATAGTTTTGACTTTTGAGTCTTGACTTATGCCTGTTCTGTAGAAACCATTTAGAGTGTCTCTTGAAGATTAGTTGTGGTCACAAATTTGTGTTATCATTAACTGATCATTCATCTGTCTTGATGTATTAACCAGTGGTTAATGATTTATGTTGTAACTCTAACCCGGATGACCCGGAGGTTCTGCCTTCTACTAAACTTGAAGCAAAAGAGAAAAAAAATTTAGCAGCATTGTGATTGCCCCGAGCGACTTGGTACCCATGCCCCATGTTATCCTAATGGTAACAGGCTCTATTTATGATTGTGGTATGATTAATAAATACATGTTATCTAACTTTTTCCTATATACAAATCTCCGAGGCATCCCTGACCCCGGGGTTTGAGACTAGTTACACTAAATGCCACAGAGCCTGCATTCACAATTTAATCATGAAAGTGATAGGGTAGCAAATGCATAATTAGTTATGTCCAATTAAAAGATTAAGGTCCTCTTATACTAACATCGTCTCACTAGCTTCTATCATAGTCAAGTATGCCTCATAAGGCGCCAGACAATTGATGCAAAGACTGTTCTTACTTGATATCAGCATAAAATCCAACAATCTTTTGTGAAGTGATCAATAAGCTGCTTTTGTTCTTAAACATCATAATACAGCCTCAATCGAAGGCAAGAATATGTTAAGGGGATACCTTCCCACAGAACTCACAGAAATACTTTGCATGCTGCGACACTTCCATCTTCTTGATCTGCTTTCGCAAACTGGCACCGTATCTAGTACCTGGATACCAAATCACAACAGCGTAAGAATGCAACAAAATGAAAGATATCTTTGAGAACAGCAGGTATGAAAGATTGTTCACCATATTTGCCAACAATTCCAGCCTTCTTGGTGCGCTTCGTCTACATGATTGTACATTAGAATAAACATATTGTCAGCAAGAAGAATTATGTTAGGAGTTAAATGCATCAGGCGAAAATAATAGTCAGATTTCTGAAAAGTATCAAGAAAGCCATAGGTCACATAAGCCAAGAGCCAGTTCAAGACAAATGCCTTATCAAAGTTTCACTGAATGTATTCCTTGTTACATGTTAGTAACCACTTAAATAGAAAAACTGCATGGAATCCATGGATCAAAACCAGACAAATCTTTTTTTACTCTACTGACGCCGACAGGAGATGAACCATCTGTATAAAATAAGAGTAATAATAATCTCCTATGCACAAGAAGAAAAAGAACATTTGGCATGAATCAGTTGGTTCATCTCTTACTTGATCACCTTGTTACTGGTTACATACCAAACTTTGTTGTACGCTTTCTTAGGTCAATCTTACATGCTTTGGTTGGTCAAAGTATAAGCATGCAATGTAAGCAAACACCAAAACCCCTTGCCTTCCTTTCCGAAATTTCTGTTTTTTATTTCTTATTTATTGGATAGTCAATGGGGTTTAAGAATAATGCGCTTGTGAACATGAGGCCTGACCCCTGAGTCTTTTCAGTAAGAGGGTTGCCGTACCTTGACAAATGAATCAAAATACATTTCTACTTATCAACCACCCTCAACTTGACCACATCTCAGCACTAAAAGTAGACAGTTTTACCTTAAGGGTGGTGATTTACATAATAAGTTGCCAACACGGAATTAAAAGGATCAACTCCATTGAGAATATGGTTGATTTTGCATATTTTGCAAAACAAGTTTGATTCTTGTGGTTTCCATATCCACGATTATTGCCAGTATCCCCTCTCTTGACCTAGAGAGGCAATACGTACATACATCCATAAAGACAAACTCATTTATCATAAACAAAGCCTGCTTGTCTCTATGATCATTTTCTGGCTTCTACTCTGAATCTCTGATTTACTCCATCATATCCTTACAGCTGCTTTTGAATTTCTCCATCGTATCCTCACAACTGCTTGAGTTTCTCTAATAATGATTACCACCTCTAGTGTCAAATTTCTCTCCTCCCCCCCCCTATAAACGTAAATCCTCTGTTCATATAGAACACCAGTAACTTGGTCAAACTAACTTATACATGTGTTTTTAAGATTAAACATCAAAGGAAACATTCAGAAATTGTCATTACCAAACATCAGGGTTTATTATGGCTGTGGGTATAACACCAACATAAATAAATAATTTTAACTCAACCTCCCAAGTAACCATAACACCAGCCAACTGTAGATGTATGGCAAAATGATTTTGCTATAGGCAGATGCCATATTTGGCATTAATGATCTGTAAAAGTATCAAAGGAACAAACATAGATTTCTAGCAAAATCAAATACTGAAAGCTCACTCCAAAAAAAATATAAATATATCAATACAATAACAAATTCAGCAGCTGTAACCTTAGAAATGTTTACTCCCATGAACAAAATTTAGTGCATGCTGCGAAATAATAACAAGGCAACATTTGCTATATACAACGATCTATCATGCATTCATCAAAAGATCATCTAACCAACAATGGTACAAGACATTGCTGCGTTTATACGATTCCAAAGAAACCCATATCTGCATCAGAAAGAATCTTCTCAAACTCTTAATATGTTCTCTTGTTAGTCGTTAATTAGCCGTCCAAAAAGTGTTCATCCAGAGGTCCAAAATGCTGCTGATCCGTGATTTTCTGTTCCCAATTTCCCAGAATATGAGAAATGCCATCCAGCCCGAAGGTTTTCCCGATTTCACTCAGCTCGATTGGTGTGACCGTGTGCAAGTGGTACAACACCAGATTCAAATGTCACTAATGAGATTCAAACACCACTCGCACACGGCCATATCAATCGGGTTGAGCGGAATCGGGAAAACCTTCGGGCTGAATAGCATTTCTTCCAGACTATTGTTTAAAAAATGAGGGATGGTACCAAACACTATATGGTGTAATGGGTCAGAAGGGGATGAGCAGATAGATTGTAGCAGCATTGGGGCGGACAAGAAGAATAATAGTAAGCTTCTTTAGAATCAGATTCAAGCAAACCCGATCCAAACCAGGGTGACCATGATCCTAAGCAGGCTGAAACTCGAAAACATCGAATCAAATCCTAAATTGGGGTGCATTTCGGGTTTGGGGAATGCTTTGGTGTGGATCGGCCGAAATCAAAGCCGGTTTGATGATGCGTTTCAGTTTTGTATGAAAGCTTCGTACATGGTCATTTACTGCCCAAAAAATCTCTGTTTTCCTTTCATTTTTCCTGAAAAATCTCTGGCTATTAGAATCCATTTGATCTTTTTCTAATCGAAATCCAACTTTGCCCCAAAAAACAACACACCATTTCAAACATGGACGAGGCTATGATACTAAAATCAGATCAGAAGGAAACGAAAGAGGAAGTACTAAGAACAATCTAATTGATCTTTATTTGAGAAACATAAGTTGTAGAGAAACTGAGGGAATCCGCAGGATCTGAAGGCTTACCATCGCGAGGAGGAGAGAGATCCGCACTGAAACCTCACGAGAGCTCAGCTGTTGAGGAAGAAGCTCGCGACGCCGTCTCCCCCTCTTTTAAATGATTAGGGTTAGGGTTTTGGGGGAGCTAGGGGCTGCAACTCGGGCGGGTTGGGTCGGGCTGGACTCGAGTTGTGAAACCGTCAACCGGCAACCCAAAACGACCTTCAATCCCTACTGCCCAACCCAAGAAGTTTTTTAAAATTTCTCCAAGCTCGTACACTTTGGTTAACCCAAGTTGGTGGGTTGAGTTGAATTGCAAAAAAAAAAAAATTGGTGGGTTGAGTCCGGTTGTGCAGATCCCGATAATAGTTCAAAGGTGAGCGGATTTTCGTCTTCAACCTTGCCATAGCTGCGGGAGACAGATCTGGTGGTGATCCACTGATCGGTGATTTTGATGACTTTTTGTGGTCTCGAGTTGTGGTTTTTAATTTCCTTTTGTTTTATTTTTCTTCCATTGTTGGAGGTCGACAAGGTGGATTTTGTGGTGGCGATTACGTCATTTTCGCTAGTGTGCGGCGTTCAGTTCTATCCCTCCTTGGTTGGTTGTGGTAGTGCTTGGTGGCTAGTGTCAGTCTCTCTGCCGTCGCACGGTGGTCATGCTTGCGCCGTACTGTGGCGCCTCCTGGAGATCGTTTGACCCCCCACCTTTGAACTACCAAAAAAAAGATTTGTGAAGCCTATAAGATGACATGTTATATTCAAATTGGGTTTGGATTGGGCAGTATTGCTTGACCCCTGGCTCGAGTCCAACTCAAACTTAGTTCAGTTCCAGACGTAACCCTTCTTTTAATAAAATGAGCCCAAATCCAACCATGGACATGAGCGATCTTGTTGAACCAAGTATATACTCATGTTTTTGTTTTAAATTTTATTCTTCTGGTGACTTGTTTCCATTCTCAATGACACTGATTCAAGCTCTCCATGCATAGCAAATTCACATCAGACCCTTGACATTGGGATTGAATCATTGAGCATAAATTCGAGATGAAGAAGTTCGATGGAAAGAACTTCTAGTGAAGGATCTGTTGGGGGCTTGGCCCAAGCCCTTAAGGTCACCGACCGTTGGGCTTGATCGCTTGATTTACTTTATTTCTTGGGTTATTTTGACTTTGCCCCCTAAATTTTGCCTTGAATTAGACTTTATCCCTCATATTTTCATTAATTAGACTTTACCCCCTAAACTAACTGTTCCGTCAGCTCACCATCTAAGAGAAAGGGTGAGCTGACGGAACAGTTAGTTTTGGGGGGTGAGCTGACGGAACAGTTAGTTTTGGGTGGTATAGTCTAATTAATGGAAATATGGGGGTAAAGTCTAATTCAAGGCAAATTTGGGGGGCAAAGTCAAAATAACCCTTATCTCTTATACCCGGATTTCGAGCCATTTTGATCGGACGAAGCAATGGTTGCCGATTCATGGTCTTGCAACACTTGAGGTGTGACAAAGAAGTTATAAAAGGGTAGCTCGGTTCTCCTCTCTTGGTCTCTCTGGACACCATATGAGATGATGTTCTGGTCGTCAGATCTGACCCCCCCCCTTCCCTCCCTCTGAACAGAGGTGTTTTTCCGTCGGCTCGACTTTTTGTGTTTGGCTATTCCGCCGTCGCACGGCTCCCTCCTGCCGGAGTGGTGATTCTAGACCCCGGCCTGTCAGTGGCGAACGTTCCGACATAGATTTTTTTCAGACCTCTCCTCTACTCAGTGGGTGTTTCCTGGTGGATCGAAGCGGCGGCAGCTGGTTCGAGACAGATCGAGGATTCAAGAGGGCCCATCTTCTTCGTCGAACCACTGGAGGAGGCTTCTCCACTGGATCCGACGGTAGATCCAGTTTTGGTATTCTTTGTGTTTGTGGATTGATTTTCTTCCGCCAGTTGGGTGATGATGAGACAGCGCTTGTGCCCCTCTTTCAGCCGGAGTAGCATAGTCAATTGAAACAATCACAATCTTGGAAAATGCTACTCAGCCAGCCTGTTTGCCAACTTCCCTTTAACCAACCTGACATGGCATGATCGCAATCGTCCATTATACCCAGGCCTGACCAGCAGGTAAAGGGATAGCTGTGATCGGGTGCCACATCAGGTTGGTTAACAGAAAGTTGGTAAACATGTTGGCTGAATAGCGTTGCTTCACAATCTACCTTCCCATCATTTAACATCTCACTGCCACATTCCTTCGAGATGTGGTCTCCCTTCAGCTACTGAGAATCCATAGAGCAAACACAGTGACATAATGTAGGGACAAAAATCTCACTTGGATATTATTTCATTAGACTCTCACAACCCCAGTTTCAAAACAATTAACACCTCTGATATTATCAATCATGCCTTAAAAATAATAGGTTAGCATGATGTGGGAATTGCTTACCGGTGATAACATCCTCATCGGTCGTTCATTCCTCATCGGCCTGTCCGGCGGCATGAGTTGGGAATCTACTCATCGCATCACCCCATGTGCTTTGCCCGTCCGTGACCTCCTTCACCACTGACGCCACCTCGTCGACGCTCACACGGATCTGCTCCTTGCTGTCCCTCTCGCGGATCGTCACGCTTGTAGTGGAATCAACAGTGACGGCCAAGGGAACACCAATCTCATCTGTCCTCGCATATCGCTTCCCTATCGAATTACCTGCAGCAGCAATGCCAGCGGAGCGGTCACATGTTGCCAACTCTACTTAATCATACAAATCAAGAAGGCTTCTTGATTTGTTCTTCTGTTCATATATTAATTATTTACAAGCATACCTGTAATGTCGATGATATGTGAAATGCCAGCAGCTGTCAGTGATTTTGCAATGAGTTTTGCCACGTCATCGAACTTTTGCGCCTTGATCAAGGGGAAAACAGTGCACTTGATAGGAGCCACAAGGGGAGGAAAGCGGAACACATTCAGTTGTTCATCCTCCGATTTGCTTGGCCTTGTGTAGAAGGAATGCTCGAAAAGGCAATAAATTATTCGACCGATACCAAAAGATGGCTCGATCACAGATGGCGTAAAAACCCTTTGGTGTTCCTTCTTCTTTTCCATGCTAATCGACACCATGCTTTTCTTTACAACGACAGCTTTTCCAAGGGTACAGACATGAAATTCAGCCTCCCCTTTTGATTCCAAAGCAGATTTCATTTCTAATGCTTCGGATTCACCCATGGCCTGTCCAAATACCAAGCAAGGAGTCGGCAAGTACAAAATAAAGGAAGAAAAAGATTGGTCCGAAATAGTTGTCAACTATACTCGACAGCAGCAAGTATCATGTGCATTGCTTACCTCCAATGCTTCGACCACCATCTTTTGGCTACCCTTAAATGCAAGGCCCAGTTCTTTCTTTGATGGGACTATAACCAGTTTCTGAAATCATAAAAGTCAAGATATTACCATAATCGTGCAAAAAAAAAAAAAAACCTTCTAGTGACTAGTGAGCAACCCTAAATATGCGAGGTTGAAAAGTACATAATATTTTAGTTGGTTAGATAATCTATCTCTAACTTGTCAAATATAAGTTACCCGTTTGCTGTCCCCCCAAATAAAATATTAATAATAAACTAAACTGAGAAAGAAAAGAAGAAATAAAAGCTTACCTCCACTTCTCTAGGTTCTGAAAACTTTTCATGAGCAACAAGAGGGACACCACTTTTCTCCTGTTAAACAACATTAATTAAATGAGTGGTATTTCCCACTAAAGCTGATACAGAGCTAGGTCTGGAAGAGAGAATGCATATACAAGTAATAAGAATGTCATTTGAGATAAATAAGTAATAATTGAAGATAGATTAAGGACTGGTTTAAAGAGGAGCCAATTTTACTTTGGGCTGGATAATCTAGAGATGTGATTTCCTTTCATACTCTCTGTTGTTGTCTATTCACCTCTCACTTATTTAAGGGAAAATAGATAAATTAAACTTGCACCAGATTATAAGGTTATAGAATCAGAACTAATTGCAGCATTCTCCATGCAAATTAAGTCTCTCACCGAATGAGCACGTAAATCATAGGCAGATCTATCAGCAATCCCGACACACTCAATCCAGCCATAGGAGCACTCTATCTCCGCATCCCAACAGTCTGCAGCATAGTGAGCCATCTCATTTGGCAGATGCTGCCGGAAGCGCAATCTCTCTTTATCAATTCCAAGGCGTGTCAGGAAAAGGTACACCCTCCCAATGAAGTAGCCAAGTGTCTCGTTATTGACAGTACCCTTTTCATCGTTGAAGAAAATTTACCGGAGGAAGAAAAAAATAAAGAGAGATAAAATACAATCATCAAACCAAAAAAAAAAGTAAAGAAAGCCAACCTTTGAAACTGCTTCACCAAGGACCATTATCTTGGCCGATTCCCCTGCCAACTGTTCCTCCCTTGGGAACATCAAGAACTCCAAGTTGGCCACATCAATAAACTTAGGATGTGACTTGTCAGCAGGATCCACAAAGTGTTCAATCTCAGCTAGTGTGAACTCGCGGACTCTTAGAAGACCTTGGCGAGGTGAAATCTGCTTATCATAGATAACTAAGACTGTTAACTGGCAGTTGAACCAGGGGAAAATGCAATACAAGCTTTCGTACATATCTTAGTATGTCCAAAGGAGAAATGCATGGAAGTCAAATTCCATAATCACTACTATTCCTATCAATCAAACACAAAACAAGGAACTTAACAAGCAAATGCAGATAATGTATAATAAACCAATCACAAATTAATGCAGTTATGTTCTTTGAATAAAGAAGGTAAAACAATTCTACTATTAAACTGGAACATCCAGGAAACAGTTTCTCCTCAGAAGCGGTTGGTGTGAATAGATGATTGAATCTGATCTGAAATGTGTGGATTACACTATTCCTATCAATTACAGAAAACGGTGTAGCATCTATTAATAATTAATTAATTAATCAATCTCAAATGAGTGCACTTATCTACATTGAGCAAAGAAGAAACTGGAACATGAAACCAATGGTATATCCTCATTCCTCAGACGTGGCTAGAGAGGTTAGATAGTTGAGTCAGGTCTCACATGCATGTTATGATTAACGAAGGTATCATAGATTGTATTAACTATTAACCAAAAAAAGAGAATTCAGCAAAGGGATATTTTTTCTCCATACATGTTCGGAATAAATCACGGATTTTCTTGAGAGGATATATGGTTTAAGGGTCAATTGAGCTTGGCACATGAGAGTTATCACTTGTTATATGCAGATGATCAGTTGAGCTTGGCACACGAGTCACTTGTTTATGCAGACGATCAAAGGCTAACTCAGAGTAATTTCATGCAGGTTATCCACTGATGGAGGCATTTGGTCCTCTTTTGGACAAGCCATCAACAAACAAAGGCCTTCCGTTATAATCAGCCCTTCTAAACAGGAGGTTTCAGAGATTTAACTAGTAGAGCACTTGGTATCAAAATTGACATAACGAACTACCTTTGTATTCCAAACTCTGAAGAAAGACCAAAGATTCAATGGTTTGGTAAACTTTGAGCAAAGGTCAATGGCAGTTAGCAGGATGGAAGACCCACTTGCTTGTTGAGGCAGAGGTAAGTGTTGGTAAAATCAATTATCCAAGTACTACCATCTCACATGATGGCAACCAAAGTCATCATTTAAAGTAGATTTGAAACTAGATGAAACGAAAGCTCAGGATTGCTATAGAAAATTATGGGGTGGAGTCCCTAAGAGTTCAGATCAAACTATACTTGTGAAGTGCAGTGAGCAGAGATTAAAATAACGAAACAGAAGAATTATAATACAGGATCTCCAGTAGAGACATCACAGCCACCGGAGATATAGTAGGAAACGGATAAATTGGAAGAAACTTGTAATGAATAACCAGTCCCTCCTGAAAATAAAATTCAAAGAATCCAATGGCTGAAGAGCAAGAGATGTTAAAAGGATGAAGCACCAGTCGAATGAATCAAAGCCGATTGATGATGTAATCCAAGAAGACATAAAAGGATGTTATTGTAGGAGAGCAGCTTCAGCTTGCTGTGAAAGAAATGCAAAGAATGTTCAAGTGGATGTTGAAATTCTCATGGGTGCGAAACTTCTAAAAACTGATTTTATTTTTCTAGAGCACATCCTTCGAATCCTTCCACAACACACACTTGTGCTCCTCCAGCACCATTTTTGCCATAATTAGAACTTTAGGAGCTTTTTTCCTAAAATTCTGTTATTTGGGAACCATCAATGAATAAAAGAGCAAAGAGAAGTAACATGTCCTACAGGAGGGTTCGGATCTTCACACACTCAAGCTAAGGGTGGGAGCAACAAACTCAAATAAACAATTTAGCAAACATTTGGGGAACCCAAGATTTAACTCCTTACTCTTGCTCACATATTCATGCAACGGCCAAGAGGTATAAGCATACACAGCTATAACATAGTATGTATATCAATCACAAATAGCATACGGGAAATTTTTACAAGGAAACCCAAAATTGAAAAAAACTCAGCAAGCAAAATCGGACCCAACTAATCTATTATGACTTGAAGTTACAACAGTTCAGAACGTTACCCAACAGATAAGACCAATGCAATCACAATCATGTTGTCATTTCCTCTGTTGCTCTTCCACGATCGAGTTCCATGAACCGGTCTCTAGCGAAAAATTCTTGAATGGATGCACACATCACACGACCACTAGGATGCACACACTAAGTAGGGGTTGCAACAGTATATGACCCACCAGCTGCCCTCAACAGTATATGACCCACCAATGGAGGATACACTTTGGAATAACACACCAAAGAACAAATCTACTGCAAGAGAAAAGTGAAAAAAAAGAAAGGGCTTTGCTCCTCGAGAAACAACACAAGCTCTACCTCAAGGAATGTACCTTCAAATAAGAAACGATAAATCCGAGATTTAATCACAAGAGGAATCAAAAGTTTGTCGAGAAAGAATTCAGCTGCTAATGAAGAAGGACCTTGGTTACCCAATTTGGCTCCAAGTTCAACCTCCCCAAAGACCCCCTGAAATCTCTAACCTTAATTGCTCAAAGAGGCTATTTATATGAAGGGTTAAATTCCCCCTCCATAGCCATTGATTTCAGCATCCAACGGTGGAAAAATATCCAAAAATAAGGCAAACCTATCCAATTTGGACAATGTGGTATGCACCTCTCATTGGGCGGTGCACACCACATAAACCATGCACCAAGGGTGGCCTGGGTGGGCACCACACTGTGGTGTTCAGTGAAACTTGATACAGTGTACACCTGCGACCCGCACCACAACCGCCAATGTGTGCATCGCAATCCACAACGCTCCGAGCACTCTCACAAGTCACAATAGAGGCTGACATGGTGCGCACCACAAGGGGGCAATCCGCACATGTTTGAAGGCAGTCTACACCCCTAGTACGTACTAATTGCGGTCCACAACAAGGATGCACACCACAATAAGGTCTAGTCGGCACTGGGGGTGTGCAGCGCGTGCCCACTAAAACTAAGAGAATTTTCCAATTGTTGGGCCATATTGTGTGATTGATATAGAAAGCACACCACCATTGCCCAGAGGACAAAAGTGGGGTGTAAGCCCACACGTGCCCTATTGTGGGACCATGGATGGCTACGGCGATAGTGCACAATGGTACACGTGTGCATACACACATGCATAATCAAGTATGCAATTATTTTAAATACTTAATTATATTACCTGCTTAAAATATTTGTACTGCTGAGGAGTTCTACATGCTTTCTTATCTCATTATTTTAATTAAAGTGTGCTAGTCTTGGATATTACCTGATCATTCACATTAGAAGCATTGGTAAAGGTCTCGATCTAGAAAATCCATCATTCCTGCTTACTTGCATATAGGCAGGGATGGATCCAGGAATCGAACCTTGGGGGGGCGAATGTTAGAAAAATCTTTGGGAGGACGAGGTCTTAAATTTTGTTAAAAATTCAAGGGCGAGGGGGGGGGGGGGGGGGGGGGGGGGCAACTTATGTATTTTAAAACAAACCTAGCTAATACTACTATAATAAAGGGTTCTCTTTCGAATCTAGGGGGAACGATCCCCCCCCCTGGATCCATCCCTGCATATAGGTCTAGGCTGCAATACACATTTTGAATCAATAAACTTAGAATAGCTATCCTTTTGTTTGTCTTGCATCAGTGTGATTTGAAATTCCAATCATGTCCTTGCATATATTTTAAAGGGTACTCTGAAAATATTGCACAGTACCTTTTATCATACGAATTTCTTCCCTTGTCATCGATTGCATAATGACGGTCAATTTCCACCAAGGATCTTTGGCTCAAATACCAAATTCGTGTGAACCCCCATGCAATGCCCGGGCAGAGAGAGAGAGATTGAAGGAAGTTGGGGGAGGTCACCACCGTGAAGGTTCGCTACGATGGACCTTTAGATTTTGTAGATCGGATGATCAAACCAAACTATTGTGATTGGCTAAGATTCTAATACTCTATAGATCGGATGGTTCAAATTCAATTCTCGCAATACTGTGGCGACAGTGATCCGGGGGTTTGTTACATCTAATAGCATATTAGCATCGATTGATGTAGAACTCATTCTCAAAGGAAAAACGCACAATAAATACCGATTTTGCACAACAAATAAGCTCAAAGATGAACTATCAAATGCCAAAGCTTGAACGAATCAATTAATGACAAGATGTCTAAGTCTAATGTATATTGGCCCAATTACTTCAACTATGAGAAACCAATTTAACAAGTTAACCATAAATCCTAAACCAAAGGGTACGACTAATGAAACTAAAAGAAGAAATCTAGGTCCCGAATCCCGCATCACCACTTTCAGACCATGATTACTAGATCACTTCTTCTTGAGTATAATTACTTATTGTCATCATTTTCCATTCTTAGCAACGAACAATGTTATTATAATTACGAAGCAATTTAATTTCTCTTACAACAAGAGCAACAAGAATTGCTTATAACCAGTTCTTTACCAATCCTATTATGAACAAGTCCTAAAGAAGACTGTGGATACCATGGGCTCTTGCTTGTCGGTATTTCCTCTCTTCCTTGTTGGAGAGTTTCCTTGTTCGACTCCCCAATATGGACACTATGGAGCAAACATTCCCTCAAGGCCATTGTGCCTTGTTTGCAGGTGTGAATCCTGGCCATTGACGCCATATTCACGAGATTAAGGAATTAATAAATAGCAATTGTTGCCTCCCCCCTTTTCCATTTTCGGACCTCTTTGAGACCTTGATCTAGCACCTTGCCCTCTGACCGCTTGGCCAGTCCACAAAAAAAAAAAAACTATGGATTATGTTAAGAAGATGATCACCATCGACTATATAGACCATTGTTTGCTTCAATGACACAATCTCCTTTGTGGAGACAGCTCGTTCGTGATGTTATGAAGATGATCACCATCGACTATATAGATCATTGTTTGTTGATACTTGGATACGCCAATGGACAAGCAAGGAGGAGGGTAGAAAGAGGATCGACGGGTCATCGGCTCTTCGAAAAGTAAACAGTTCATTAAATTTTATTTTAAAAACATTCAATGTCCACACATCAAGAGTAGCCTCCTATTATAGAGGAAACACACAACCCGTGTAGTTTCCCATCCAAAATTCATAATCTATTAAATTATTCAGCATAAACAAAACATTCTAGAAGAAAGAAACAATCTCATATTGGTAAGCCTTTGCGGTGGATGTGTAGAAATGATGTTGAGCCTTCTAATCTAATGTGAACGGCAGTCTTGTCGTCATGCGTGCTTGAAATACAAATGGAAAGAGGAATAGGCCCCACTGATACATGTTTTGCCGGAAGAGAAGCAAACTCCCACATAGCATCAATTCCACTAACCAATCTGGATACACATAATGGCGTTTCAATCCTAACAAGCGACCAATGACTAAACAGTCCAAACTCTGACGGGAGAGTCCCACCCTAACGTGTACTACGAAGAGAGGAAAGCACACTCAAGGAGTATTCAATCCCATGCCAAGAGGTATTGCGCAAAAGCTTCTTCACGATAGGGGTGATGATTATCCTACACCAAACCCATGTACTGTGTATCCTCACCTAAGGATACTCGATTTGATCGGGTGAATGAGAGTAACCCCACACTTGCAGATTATTTCCACAAAACACGGGAAGTTGAGCCCACCACCACATGCACTTACAAAGAGAGACAAGAATCCCATACAAAAGAGAAAATCATGGGATCTCAACAATGTTCTAAAAAGCGCTAAGCACTAGTTGGACGGTGGGGGACTGTCTAGCGCCTAGGCCGCTTAGGCGATGCCTAAGCGTTTTACGTTTTTTAATTATTTTTATTATTATTTTGATATTATATATAATATATATTTTTTTAACGTACTATAAATTCAAGATTATCCCAACTATTGTTTTAAAGAGCATGTATCATTTACATAACCATAAACTAAAGATTAATAAGAACAAAAGCAAGCATGATATTATCTCAGATAATATCATAACATCCATAATATTAGTACATTCTAAATCATAAATTTATGATTACCAATAATAGAATTTTATCAATAAACGTTATAGTGCCTCGGCCCGCCTAGCCTCGTCTGGATCCGCCTGGGACCACCTAGGCAGTCATCTAGCCCCACCTAGAGGCCTGGGCCGCTTTTCTGCACCGCCTAGGACTAGGCTAAGGGATGGGGGGCTTTCTAGCATCTAGGCGGCCGCCTAGACCGCTTTTTAGAACACTAGATCTCAAGGATCACATGATCTCTCAACTCTTTGTGAAAGAGTAGGGGCCATGCACCCTACCCCAAAATTGAATGCAGCTCCTTTATTTGTAATTATTATTTATTTTATTTTCTAAAATTATCCCTTCTTAATAAGGGAACTTATTTAAATCTACTTCACTATTCTTCCAGCTTGATCCTATTCATAATAGGAACCCTACAAGAGAAGCTTCCACCCATATATTTATTTAAGAAGTGACCCAACTTATGACCGGCAAACATGTCGAATTGACCCGACTACACAAGCCTCGACCAAGTCCTCTAGTGGATTCTAGTTAACCTAAATGACCCACGATCGTTTTGTCACCAAGAACCTACTCAAACTAACCAACATGACACTCAGACGACCGAATCAAACAACTAATAAAAACCAATTGACTGATACTTGACTAAAATTATGATTTTACCCTTGGATATAAAAAATTCTTAAAAATTAGAAACAAGAAATCCTAAAAATTAGGGGGAAAAGACATTGAACTCATAAATCACCAAACCCACCCGAAGACCTACTAAGTTGGTTGTTAAAATCTGGTACTTACTTGATATATAACTACTGACTTCGATTTATGGCGATGGTGCTCCTGCATCGTTCTTCCTCCTCGACTTGCAGCTAGGATATTACAAAAACCACATGATAATTGATAAGGTAGATTCCTCAATAACTTTTTATGAAGTTTTATCCAACAATGATAAGATGTGTGATGTTATCAAAGCTTATTTATGGGATCATCAATGAACTATGAACACATGTTAACTCTAGAGGTCCAAGATATTTTATGGGATAATCAATGAACTATGAACATCTGTCAACTCTCGAGGTTCAAGATATTGTCTTTAGTTGTGAAGATCCCTAAGGATGTTAAGGACACATCATATTTTGGAGAAACTTGTTCATCTAACTTAAGCATCAAAGTTTCTCCTTGTTCATGACTACAAAATAAACTCTCCTCTTAAAGGAGTATGAACATGCCTTGGGCCCAATGGTGGTAAACATTCCAAAAGTTTGTGGTTCATCAAGGCAATGATCCAACAAATGTACACAATCGATGCATGATGGACCCAAACAACACAGTATGATTCATAATACATAATAGAAAAGCCAATCACATGATCAAGATGCACGAAGTTAAACTCATCAATATAGTTGTGGAAGTGATTGATGCAAGGTGAATTTTGATATAACCAAACCATCCTAGGTTTGTTGGTGGCATAACTCAATGGATGCTAAATTTTTTTTTGTATGCAACCACTAATACAAAGCTAATTCCAAGCACAATTACTTTTAACTTATATGCTTTATGTTAATCCGATACCTATGAATGAGTGTAAGTGATATTATAATAGGTTAGCAATGTTGTGTTAGGAAGTTTATCGTTTTGTCAGACTAAATTGAATGTCCATACGTAACTGATGATTCTTGGGGATGGATTACCTATTTAGGAGATAGGTTAAAGACAATCAATAATCCAATTACACCAAGTCCAAAGGGTCTCTAAGCGAGTCAATGTTATCCGCCTTTAATCTAATTAGATTACATTGTTTAACATATTGACCCACAATATAAATGCTAGACCCAATACCTCATCAACGTTAGACTAGCTCCTCAAAACACTATATAATGATTTGTCTTAATCTTGGAAAGCCCCACTTATGTGATAGTATGCTACAATGTGCATAAATGAGAGAAGCTGCTTATATGTACAAATTGAACTCCAATTTGTAATATTAATCAACATAGGAGATAACATAGATAGGACTCGCATTGTACAAGAAATTGACAATTGGTTCTTCCTCATCCAAATTCAGTCGTGACTCGTGAGTGGGGAAAAAAAACAATAGAGGGAAATGAACCTCGTTCCTAAATGCCTGGCCAATCTGAGCTGCTGCAAATGGAAGCTTGTTTCCATTGTAATAATACAGGTCCTTGAAGTTGACAAAGATGCCCTGCGCAGTCTCCGGCCTCATATACCTACAACCAACAGAAATCCGAATTGGCACCTAGACATGACAAATTGAACACCAACAACTATATCAAATAGACTATCTCACCCGGGGCTCAAGCCAGATGGACCAATGGAAGTCTGAAACATGAGATTAAAGGGGTATGGATCAGACAGCGGGTTCTTGGTATCAGGAGCGGTGATGCCATACTCCTTCAGCTTCGCCCCCAATTCCTCAGGGGAGAGATCATCCAGCACCGCGGTGATGTGCTTTAGCTCCGCCACCTTCGCGGGCGGCAGTGTGAGGTCCTTCTCGAGCTTTTCCTTACAGAAGTCCTTGAGCAGGTGATCGGCCCGGTAGCACATCCCCGTATTCTCATCCTTCACCATAAGGTCCGTGAATTTATCCACGTGCCCCGAAGCCTTCAAGACGGCCTCAGGCGTCACACAGGGGCAATCTACCTCCAGCATGTTCTCCTCCAACACAAAATGCTGAGGAAAAAGGAAGATACAAATGATCGCAGATCGTAACCATAGCCATAACCATCAAGCAATGTCCTTTATGAATCCTAGAAAACGTTTCTTATGTATTCTGATCGGATCGGCTGGACAGATCTCTGAACAATCGGGAAATTTCGTAAAGTAGCTGAGCCGATGGTTTAGCGGCATTACCTGGCGCCAGAAGGCGAGGACATTGGACTTGACGGCGCACCCTGGCGGACCATAGTCGTAGAGGCCAGCGACACCGCGGTAGATCTTGAAGGAAGGGATGTAGAAGAGCCTCCTCTCGAGGGTGTTTGCGACGGACTGGCGGAAGGCCTCCCTGCTGACGGCGGTGCTGGAGCCCTCGGCGTTGCCGCCGACGGCGGCCTGGAGCTGCCTCGCGGCGGCAGACGACTCCATCTTCAGGGCCTTGAGGGACTCGATGGCAGCGTCGATCTCAACCTGGGTGACACCGGGGCGGGCCTTGAGGGCCCTGACGGCGTCGGCCTGGGCGTCGACGGCAGCCTGCTTGTCGGCAACGGACTTGCGGAGCGAATCCTCGGAAGTGGCCATGGGCGGCGGGCTCCGGGCGGCGGGGGAAAGGGAGGAGACGCGGCGGCGGAATGCGAGGAGGAGGGTTTTGGATTGGGCTTGGGGTTTGCGAGTGGCGTAGAAAATACGCTTGGGGACTGAGAGAAGCATATAGGTGGGGGAGTGGAAATTATCCCTCTTTGGTTTTTATCTTTTTTTTTTTCGTATTTAGGGCGTGTTTCTTTTTCCTTTCCACTCAATTTGATTTTATTTCCACTCTTATTTTTTTTGATGCACAAAAAACTCTGAAATTAACTAACTATTCGAAGAAAGTGACAACAAGACATATATCTAAGAGATAAGCGACTAATTCCTACGGAATACAAGTTTTTCAGCATATAGAGCTAACCAGTCCACCGCTTGGTTAGCTTCACGAAAGATATGTTTGATCTGCACCCCATGAAACGAACGAAGGAGGCCACCAATATCTTTACTCAGGTAGTGGTCCTCATTGTCGGATCTCGTCCAGTTGATCACCGTCAACGAGTCGCCCTCCACTAAAATCTGTCTCCCCTCATGAACGATAAGTGTCGCACGAAGTCCTTCCCACAAGGCTCGTGCCTCCGCATCAATCACCGAGGTCGAGTGTAAATGAATGGCACCCACACACAAGATACGGCCTCCGTTTGTCTCTGATGATGTATCCCGCTCCCGAGGTACGATCGACCTCCTCGTCAAAGTTCAAATTGATTGCATTGACCAGCGGAGCTTCCCACTTGATGAGGATTGATTTAGAGCGCTTGGGGCTATGCTGCAAAATAAAGAACAGTCGGTTACTCTCATTAAACTCCGAAGTGAGAGCTCGACATACACGGGCGACACGGCGGGGTTGGGAGACACTTCCCTCAAACAGTTAATGCTCCAGACCGTATTGATGAGAATACCACAATTTGTGCTCCCATCTTGCCTAGAACATAAGAGTAAGTTAACAAGAGCCCCCCACTCTTTGGAAGAAGAAGGGATAGGATAACCAAGACAAAGAACCTGCCAAATAGCCCTAGCTTTTGGGCAGTTGAAGATGGCGTGAACTGCGTCTTCAATGTCCTCTGCACAAGGACTACACAAGAGATCCAGTGATATGCATATTTTAATAAGAAGATCTTTAGTTGGGATGCGGTTCCACAATAGCTTCCACCCAAAAGCAAGCGCACGAGGAGGGACGCAACATCTCCAATACTTCCTCCAAGGAGGTGAGGTAGGAGTAGTGGAAGAATCGAGGCAATGAAGAAGGTCATCACCTATAGCTAAGAACCGATAAAGCAGTTTTGCATTTATAAGTCGCTTCCTTATTAGGCCCCCAATAAACCGACGTAGTGCAACCTTCCTCAGCAAGGGTAGGCATTCGGCTTATCCAATTAGCGGGGTCATACCATACCATACTAGAAAGCCTAGTAGGGTCCCAGGCTCCATTCAAAATAAAATCCGCCACCACAGCAAACCCAGCCTCAGGCCTAGACACAATGAAATTAAGTAGGGGCCAAGGAGAGTGGCACCGAGCCAAGCCAAGGATCTTCCCAAACGTGAAGATTGGAATTCACATGGACATTGAGGGTCAAATGATCCCTCACTATCCCCACACCTTCGGAGACGGCCTTCCAAGCCCGGGAACATCCCTTGAGCCTAGGCCATTGCCGCAAATTTTGGGAGACATCATACTTTGTAATTCAAAAAGCACTCCAAAGGCCCCCTTACGGTAGGCAATCTCAAATACTTCTTGCCCATAAGAGCCTTTTTCATGGCCTCCAAAGATCGGATGCCCATGCCCCCTTCAACAAACCAGTTTGCAAATCTCAGACCACTTAACCAAGTGCAGTCCTTCCGCATCTTCATTAGAGGACCAAAGGAACTGACACATTAATTTTGTCCATGGTATGGATCAATCTTTTAGAGAACCATGTATTGTCCATAGTGAAAACCGGTATAGAGCAAAGAACCGACTTAATTAAGATCAGTTTTCCTGAAAATGAGAGAGATTGGGCCTTCCACCCTGCAAGACTTTAGACAAAAGGTCATTTGCTAGCACGCCCTATAATTGGGACTTGCTTCCCCTAAATTGTAATACCCAGATACTTAAAAGGCTCTTTAATTTTCTGAATACCAAGCCTACGTAGGAGCAACCTACGGTGACGATGGTGAACCCGGGGAACAAAAAGAATAGACGATTTACTAGGGTTAATCTTTGGACCCAAGGCCATACAATAATCCTGAAGAACTCCCTTGAGAATCTCAGATTGGGAAATGTTAGCCCGAGAAAACAACAAACAGTCATCAACAAAGGCCAACAACGGAAATCCTAGGGCCTCAGGTTTAGATCGAACACCCTCTAGGAGACCATCTTGATGCATCCGAGCTAAATTACGATTAAGGAGTTCAGCCCAGAGAATGAATAGATACAGAGCCAAAGGATCACCCTGTCGAAGGCCCCTATCCGCCAAGAACCACTTAGAAGTGGAACCATTGATAAGGATAGTGAAGCTCGGTTTATCAATACAGGGCATTACCCAACTAACCCACTTCCTGCAGAACCCAAATTGCCAAAGTATCGTAGTGATGAATTCCCATGACATGCGGTCATAGGCTTGCTCCATATCTAGCTGAAACACCATACAGTTATTGTTCCACCCAGCAGTCTCCATTGAATGGAGAGATTCTTGAGCCATGAGAATGTTATCTGAGATGTTGCGACATTAAACAAACACATTTTGGTTGGCTGAAATCAGTTTCGGTAGCAAGGGTTTTAACCGATTGACAAATATCCGAGACACAATTTTATTGATAATAGAACAAAGACTGATAGGCCTATAATGCTCAGGCTTAGAAGGGCTAGTAATTTTAGGAATCAAGAAGATAAGCGTATCCTTCCATGAGGCAGGCATGACTTTGCCATCAAAGAAACTCGAGACCAGACTGCACAGATCACTGCCCACAGGGTGCTAGTTAACTGGTAAAAAATTATGCAGTAAAGCCATCCGGGCCTAGAACTTTATTCCTAGAAAAGGTAAATACAATGTTCTTAATCTCCTCCACAGAGGCCGGACGAGTAAGGCTAGAATTCTCTATATTAGAAATTATAGAAGGAATCTCATCAAACAGACCATCAACAAACCTAACGGGCTCCTTCGCTAACCAGCGACCCTTAAAATAGTCCACAAAGATACGCTCCAAATCCCTCCAATCATGGTAGGCACCACTGGAAGAATCTAGAATAGAAATAATGTGATTACTATTTCGCCTAATCATGGTAGATCTATAAAAAAATGAGGTATTATTATCCCCTTCATGTAGCCATTGAACTCAAGGGTTTTTGATGCCATTTACGCTCGATCATAGCCGCTGTATTTTGATAGTCAGCAATGAGGGAGCGGAGCCTCAACTCCTCAACCGCCGAGAGACCCCGGAGTCCCTCCATCTGTTGAAGCGAGTCGACTTGGGCTCGAAGATGAGCAATATTGACTTCAAGATTGCCCACCGTTTCCTGTTCCAAGTTTTCAATGCCTCGCGAGTCCTATACAAATTATTCGAGAAGTGACGAGCGTCGCATGCTCGAGTATTACTATTCCAAGCTACAGCCACCACCTCCAGAAAATCAGTCCTAAGAATTCAAAAATGTTCAAAACGGAAAGGCCGATTACGCTTAACTTCTAAAGAAAGGAGATTAATAATGATCGAGCAATGATCAGACCAAATTCTGGCCAAGTGGCGAAGGCTAGCATCAAGAAATAAATCAAGCCATGCAGCATTACAAAGTCTACGATCAAGACGTTCCCAAATCCTACGAGAACCCGGTTGATTGTTGCACCATGTAAAAGGGGACTCACGGAACCCCAAATCAACAAGACCATTGGAAGAGACGCAATCGCGAAATTCCTCAATATCAATGGTAACCCGAAATTCAGCGCCCCCTTTCTTATCCTCCAGGTTAAGGATGACATTGAAATCCCTTAGAGCTAGAAAGGGTACTTGAAAGCCGCAAACCACTGAAATAGCATTCCAAATAGATCGCCGAAGAGCATAGGTTTTCTTCGCATAAATGCCCCCAAGAATCAACTGATTGCCTAGTTTATCAGAAATAACACAGAATGCAATTTGGGGATCTAGAGACAACACCAACACATTACAAATGCCGGGCCTCCACAAGATGAGAATACCCCCCTTAATCTCCCCCAACGGGAATACAAAAATGATCCCACTGCCCCAGCTTTCTAGCTTGTTGCTTCGCTTTTCGTCGCCTTGATATGAGTTTCCACCAGAACCACAAGATCCGGCTTGACCTCGTTAAACAACAGTTTACAATTATCAGTAAAAAGAAGGACTGATAGCCCCTCGGCAATTCCAAAGAAGAATATTCATCGAAAACTAAAATGAAGAGGAAAGAGAGAAAAACGGGACCTAAAACAATAGACTTCCTTGTCCGAAACTCGCAAATCGGGGATACTTGAGTCAAGAGGAGACTCTTTCTTCCGCTTAAAACCTGCATTGCCGCCTACCCCGGGGGTTTTAAAAGATTCTTCGACAAAAGCCAAAAAAGACGCATGCTGGAGACGATCGATCGAGCTACCGGTCAACAGACCACGCCCCCTACTCCCCTTCCTTCCCCGACCCCTACCACCACCCATTGGTGATTTGTTGACTTTTCCTCCCGGAGAAGAGGATGTCGATGCCACCGAATGGAATTCCACTGCCTCCCCACCCAACGGGGTAGTGGGCCAGTGGCAGAGGACTTAAGGGGGCGTCAGAGATTGGTTGGAGAAGGAAAAACGATCCTTTGGATGCAAGAAAATAGGAGAGATGCCCAAAGCCTTGGGACTGGACATGTGTCCGCCTCGACCCCAAGGAAGAGGGGGAAGCGATTTGATAATGAGGGGGGCTCGAGGGGCCCACACAGGCCCAACCGCAACATCACCATTAAATGGCTGAAAGAAATTAAGTAAGGAAAAGATGTTTCATCTATTTATTTCACTCATTTTTTTTAGAGAAAGAAGATTAAATAAATAATAGAAAGAAAGGAAATCTATTTTATCAGTTCATTTCCACATGACTTAAGGAAATGAGGTTTCCGTCCAAATTTGAGAGGAAATTGAGTGGGCCGGTTGAGTGGAAATGAAGTCCGCAGGTGGATTAATTTTCATTGTTTTAGAACAAAAAGAGCAATAAAAATGGATATGAAGTTAGCATGTGGATCCATTTCCACCCTCGTTTTCGCCCATAAAAAAGCACCCTGAAAGATCTTTTTGGTTATTTTTATTTTTGTTTTTAGGGTTTTTTTCAAAATAATATTTTAAAAATCTAGAATTATTCAAATGTTATTACAACTTTATAAATTTCAAAAGTAACGATGTGATGCATTTGACTGCTACGTGGTCGATCAATGTTGAAAAGTGTTACGCCACATCTTTTGTTTTCGATAAACACTGCATCCATGATGCAATGTTTTAAACACTGCATTCCAGATGGAGTGTATAAAAAATTCAAAAAAAAAAAATACAACGATGTGGTGGGACGTTTTTCAGTGCTGACCCGCCACGTGGCAATCAGAATGTGTCAAAATGATACTTTTAAAATTTATAAAGTTATAATGATATTTAAATAATTACAGATTTTTTAAATATTAATTTGAAATAAAAAACATTTGTTTTTTTTATGTTGCCCCCTAATTACTTGAGGTAACTAAAAATAGTCCTTCTAGTCATCATTTTTCAATATTACCACTTGCCGCGGGGAATCCTAATGGCCTTTTGTAATGAAAAAGTGATTACTAGAAGGGATAAGACTTGAAATTAAAGGCAAAGGGTGTATTTTTTAAATATTCTATTTAACTAGAGCAAGGTCAAAAAAAATGTTTTTCTTTCGGTTTATTATTTACATACATGCATCAATAGGTCCCCTGAGTCCATTTTTTATAAATCAGGGTTGGGACACTCTATGGAGAATGGCACCCCATATAAAGTGGTCAATTTTGCTACCCAATCGGGACATTGCATTTTTTTGTGTGCAAATTTAACTATTCCATAACACCAAATATTACAACGACAAAGCACGGAACAAACATCCAAGATTACACCTCTCGACAAATGGCCGTCCTCGATCATACACTAAATACTGGGCATCCCATCTTGTGATCTCTAGCAGGTCCGACCCAAAGGACGAAGTGCCACCTCCGTTTTCCTTTCGGTCTTTCCCACTCCAGTGAGCCAATTAGCCGCCCGATTGCCTTTTGCGGAATATGTGTGACTCACAAACATGAGAAGGCTTTGAGGATAGTGGCGACATCTTGCATCATGGGATGGTCGTCTGCTAATCGGGACGTTGCACTTAATTACGACCCAATTATTCCCCTTTTAATGGGCCATGTGGCAAGCCTGCTTGGGCCATAAGTAGGTGCAGTGGGCGTACCAACGATGTGCCTCCTCCTCTCCTCTTCTTCCGTCCCCGCAGCAGGCGAATGCCCGCATGTGGCAGCCTGCACCGCCGCCAAGGTGCCATTGCATTAGAGACACGTTGAAACATTTTTCCAAATTTAAATTGGGTGCCCTATCTATTTTATGGATGCAAATAGTCATTTTTATATAAATTATATGGATACTCCTGTAATCTTATTCAATGTTAACTTCATACTAATATCCTAGTAATTTTTATACAAATTACACGGACACTCCTGTAATCTTACTCACTTTTATCTTTATTCCATAGTAATATCCCCATGTAGTTTTTCGGCAGTTAAGGTGACGCCATTAATGAAAAATACTAATTGATTAATTTATCATTAATTACCTTGTTGTCAGACTTCACTTAGAGAGAGAGAGAGAGAGAGATCAAGATGGAGGAAAAAAAAAACATAAAAAAAGATAAAGATAGGTTTAGATTCCAAGACCATTCCATCTAGGATTCATAAACAAAAGAAATCGGAGACATGATCTATAATATTTTCTCACTATAACTTTTTCTTTCTTTAATATTTTCTTTCTCTATTATTTTCTCTCTCTATAACATTATTTTCATTTCAAAAGTGCACTTTGTTGCTAAGTGCAGTTCGTGCATAAATACACTTCCTTGCTTAATAGTTTAGTCATGGCTATCTTTATCCCTTTCTGTTTTTTGCTGTGAATGGTATGTTATTGATCAATCAAGTTGATATTGTCCCTACATTAATTAGTATCAGTGCACTTATTCAATGAAGTATAATTATGCACGAAGTGTGCTTATGCAGAAAATACACTTATGATGATGAAGTTCGCTTTATGCAAAATCACTTATGAAATGAAGTACACATGCACTTAGGCCATCTCCAATGGCCTCCCATCTCAGCTCCCATCCTATGTGGCACAACACAATTTTATCCTGTAGTAAAAAAAAAATTCACTCCAACCGGCTCCTACCCATCCTATGTGGCGGTAGGAACCAAAAACGACTCAGATCTGCTGGGATCCAAAAAGAGGTTCCTATATGGGGCCCACCCATGTGGAAAAAAAAAAGACGATTGAGATGCTCCTATAATTGTTTCAGAATGAAGGATCATGTTGACCCCACTTGGGAAGGACTTGCTCACCGATTCCTATCCTATGCGGCAGATAAGAGGAGGATGGGAGCTAAAGTTGCTTGGAGATGGCCTCATGCAACGAAGTGCACTTATGCAATGAAGTGCATCTATGCACGAAGTGCGCTTATGCGACGAAGTGCACTTATAAACTCCTCTTTTGGTACAAGCATTTCCATATCCTTTTAATAACTTACATCAATGTTATTTTAGGTCTTCTCTTAGACCACTCAATAGTAATCTAAGATCATCTTCCTATTAACCCTATTACTCCTCGGTGCACATGCCCATACAATCCTAATATGGTCTCCATCATCGTTTCGTCAATTGGTGTTACTTCTACATCATTCTCTCCCAGTTTTGCCACATATTCACCTCGACGTCCTCATTTTAGGCTCACATCGACTTCAACATCCTAATCTTAAGCTCTCAACTACACTACTCATGATCTTGTGTTCTTGAGTTCTTTTTAATTGTCCAATATTCTGAACCATATAACACTACTAGTTGTATCACTCTCTTGCAAAATGTAGCCTAAAGTCAAATGGATCACACGGCAAAAGCTCCTCTCCATTTCACTAAACCTATTTTAATTCTATTGGGTATACCCCATCAATATCTCCATTCTTTCATATATATATATATATATATATATATATATAGAGAGAGAGAGAGAGAGAGAGAGAGAGTACTCGCTACTTGTATTGATTTCATTATACTAGGACTACCTCTTCTGATATATGGAGAGAACACACACATTTATAATTCCAAAGTTGATATGGGATTAATAGTAAGACTACATCTACCCCCCCCCCCCCCCCAAAAAAAAAAAAAAATTAAAAATTAAAAAATAAAAAATTAAAAAAATGATGTAGGGTATAATTAACATTAATTTGCCTAACTTGAAAAGAAAAAAATACAAAAGAAATAAAATTAGATCCAACATCACCTTTTTTAAAGTAAAGATAAACTGATTGACTTGTAAGTAGGACAACCGGAAAACTCAACGAACCTGCAAGCAGGCTAACCAGCGGACATGCAAAGGTGGTTGAGGCCCGACGCCAAACAGGTGAAGCGATAGCGAAGCCATGGGAGAAGCTGGGCCTGATTGCCTAGTCTGAACGTGAGAAGAGGAGGGTGGATCGACACATTTCAATCATGAGAGAAGGGCAAATCAGCACAATCCAATTGTGGGAAGAGGAGGTCAGATCGACATAGTTTGATTGTCAGAGGAGGGAAGGTCGGGCAATCTAATTGTAAGAGGAGGGTGAATCGGCATAGTCCGATTGTGAGAGGAGGAGGGCGGATCGGTATAATTCGGTCACGAGAGGAGGGCAAATCGGCATAGTCTGATTGTGAGAAGAGGAAGGCAGATCGATACAGCCCGATCGTGAGAGGAGGAGGCTGGATCAGCACAATCCGATTGTGAGAAGAGGATGGCAGGCTCTCGGCATGCTGAGCGCACCCAAGGAATACGTCACAAGAGACTCCTGGCGTGCAGAGCACACCCGAAGAATACGGCGAACGCCGGCATACAGAGTGCACCCAGGAAAGACAATGGCCAGGCTCCCGGCGTGCTGAGCGCATCCGGGGAATACAGCAAAGACCCGACATGCAGAGGGAACTCAGGAAAGACATCAGAGGCCAAGCGTTCTGAGCACACCCGAGGATCCTCTACTCGGGAATCTTCTCGGTCGCACGTCGGGGTCGGGGTTAGATCATCGATGAATCGGGCTAGTTGGAGAGAGGAACGGTGTGGGGTGTGAATGTTAATGGATAAGGGCTAGAGATGGGGTACTAGTGGATGCCATACTTGTCATCCAAATATTTATATTATGGTAAAGAATAAGAAAATTTAAAACATTTTTACGGTGGGAGTAAAATAACCCAATAAAGTTGAAGTTCATGACTGTGGTTGACTCTCACTCTCAGCGGCAAGTCATCTGATTCTATCTCCGGGGGTTGCAACTTCGATCTCCCGGATTTCTCTTGGCCCTTGTGTGTCGAATTTTCTTTGGAGCAATCTAAATGGAGAATCTCGCATTGCTGTCTCTCTCTCTCTCTCTCTCTCATGCATTGGACTCCAAGAGCTGGTTTCGCTCTGAACCTAGCAAGGTTCAACAAGTGGTATCAGAGACCCCAACAAGTGACATCAAAACCCTATGGTCACAACAAGTGGGTAAGATTACAACAAATGGTATAAGAGCAAGAATATTCAAAGCCAATCCAAAAGCGAATGGTTTAAAATAGTCACCCCGAACCACGGAATCATCATGGTTTGGGATCCAATCATTGCCACCTGTCTCCACCCGTTTGATCACCCGGCCCTTATGATGGGAGCCTCCTGGGGTTCACCCAGTGCACTGTCGATCTCAACAACCCGGAACCATCCATAGGGATGAAAATAACAGGTGTCGATAGCCGGACCATGAACCACGGTGCTACGTGGTTGGGGGAGACCAAGTCGAGTGCTTTAATCCAAAGGAGCTTAGCCCATCCTGAAAAAAACATGAGCCACCCATCAGCGTTTGGTGATTTTTTTTTTCGGACTGGCTAGGCGGTCGGAGGACAGGGTGCTTGAGCAATGGCTCGAAGGCTCGAAGAGGTCCGGAGATCGAAACGGGAAAGCAGCATGGTTGCTTTTTCATTAGAAAAAAGATGCAGCATTAGAAGACAATCACTAGTCTTGCATTCATAAACCCACCAAGGCAAAAAGAATTTATTCATAGTCCGGACCCAGAAGAAAACCAGCAGACATGACATTGAAGTTGAAAATAACAGTTAAGGGACACAATCCATAACAAGTCTCAATGAGGCAAAAATTTGGAACCATGCCTGCTAACCCATCACCAAGAACTCAACCAATCAGCAGCCTATTCTCCTCCAAGAAACTGTATGTGGGTACCTCGAGGTTGAACGGGGCCGGGCCCTTGCGAATCCTGCCCGAGATATCGTAGTGCGACCCGTGGCACGGGCAGAACCAGCCCCCAAAGTCTCCCGCGTTCGGCAGAGGAATGCAACCCAGATGGGTACAGACACCGACGACGACCAGCCACTCTGGGTCCTTCACCCTGGCCGAGTCCTCCTGGGGATCGCGGAGGGACCCCAGTTCCACGCTGTTCGCCAGCTTGATATCGTCCTCGGTCCTGCGCCTTATGAACACCGGCTTCCCGCGCCACTTCACCGTCACCGTCGTCCCGGGCTCGATGCTGGAGAGATCGACCTCCAAGGAAGCCATGGCGAGGACGTCCTTGCTGGCAGACATGCTCAGCACGAGCTTGAGGACCAGGAGGCGGAGGAGAGACGCGTAGACGAATCTCCCACCGCTCAAGACAAAGTAGGCGAATGCTCGCTTGCTGGGGTCCCCGGGGGGGAAGCGCTCGTGGTTGTGATCATCGTAGACGATCTTTGAGGTTGGGTTCTTCACGGCTGCCACCGTCGCGGGGATGTCGGCTAGCCCAATGTCATGAGGTCTAGGCATCAGAGATTCAGTAGCAAACCCTGCGTTTCAAACAGCTATCACAATCTTCTTCCCATGATCTCTCCTTTGTATAAAAGTACAGCGACAATTCAATTCCGAGATCGCTGGGAGGTGTAATACTAAAGAAGGATGTCAAAAAAGGCAGCTAAAGAGGTGATTTGAGTCCATGCGTAGTTCAACAGCGCCATTTTCTACTGAAGATAAAGGGGAATCCAAGAGAGTTTCCGATGCGGCAACAGATCAATTCTATAAAAGCATGCCATGTGAACAGAAAACAAGCTACAAACCAAACACTGCAGTTGTTGATATAAGAGAATGAGCATAATGCACTATAAGCATATCAATATATAGAGAGGCCTGGTAGTGATAAGAAGGAATTACTGGTCTTATCAGGTAACAATCAGGTTGTAATCAGGGATTCACATTGGTCCTAACAAGTAAAGATGCAACAAATTGCAAATGCTAAACATGAATGATCTAATAATATACCGTTAGTAGGATGGTTCAGTGAGCAAACAACTATAAGGGGAACCTAGAAGAACATTAATATAAACACATCCAATATTTATCATATATAGTGGCCAGATACTGTTCATATTATGTTGCAAACAGTCAATGGAGAGATACAGAGTCCCTTTTGTTTCTTTTCGTCAAGTATAAAAACATAAAGGAATAAACCAGTGTTACAAAACTCGGTAAAACATGGCTGAGTCAGATCGAGTTGACTTGACTCAGACAAATTTCGAGTTGAGTTATTTGGCCGCATCAGAATGAGTTTGGACAGAACTCAGCTTAGTCGGACCGAGTTTACTCGACTGAGCTGACTTTCGAGCCGAGACCAAGTTTTTGGACAATGAAATGGTTCCAAAAGAACTTTAAGAAGCTCCAAGGCGGTGTTTCAAATACCAGATGATTAAATGGTTGGAAAAGGTCAGGAAAGCTTGTATAGAGATCCAAGTCACTTGGCTGCATCAACCAAGTTTGAGTACAAGGGACTTTCTCAGCAGTCTCATGGGTTACAACTTAGTAACTTACAAGATATGGCACACGTGAGATACCATTGGCTATCTCTATTCTACATCACAACAGGCTCAAAGGGTGGGGATGCTCCTCTATAAACATGTTCAGGCCAATGAAATTATTTTACGTGACATGGACATGTTTTTATTGCTTAATACATTCCTTGTAAGTACCTGGATACATTGAGTGATAATTACCTTTTCTACAAATTAAATATTACAGAATTGCAATCTCAGAGAGATGGGAAAGAATTGTATTTCATGTTGAATATAGGGTATATATTCAAACCAACAGAATGTTTGAGCAACCAGAGGTTTGCAGTAGACCTAGATTTTTGGATCTTAAGTTACAAGGATCTATCATCTATTGCTTTCTCCTTGGATTGGTAAAAGATTAAGGAGAGCATCCCCCACATTGTTCAAACTTCAAAACTTCCATGAAATACACCTCTGAAATATTTCACAAGTGAAATATCTCAAAACGCCACTTTTCTCCTTTGTGTCGTCGTCATTCTCCCACAATCTCCCATTTTGAGCCATCCACCGCTCATGTCTCCACCGGTGAATACTCAGTAGTGCTGAGAGACACTACTTGATGTAGTCAGAATTTCTTTCCGGCCTACAAGATACTGATTCAGTGCAGATCTCAGGCTTTAACCATCAAAGTGTGAAATGAATTTTTAGATTGTAAAAATATAGGAATTTGAATCATACGTTGGAGAAACACGAGAAATACGGAGGGAGGGGAATGAAGAGTCAGTTTTATATTTGATATTTGCTCTCCAAGACACTGTTACTGTAGCAACAAGGCCCCACTTTTATCCCATAACAGCCCCTGAAGAAAGCCTCTACATGAGAACCAAATTGTGGAAGGTCTGACGTGATCTGTGATAAATCAGAACAGAATTAAAATAAAGTTTGAGAGGGAATAAAGATTTGGAGGGATCTGGTCAATACTTCCTCCATTTCATTTTATCCCTTGAGTCGAGGTTCATGCAGCGCTTCTCGAAGCACATATACCTCCCATGTTCCTTTCTTAAGAGACCAATTCCTCAAATATCCATAAATATTAGGCAAGACCCAACAAATATAATTGACCCCCCCATATTATCTATGCCCATTTTCTTTTTTTCCCAAAAAACCTTGTAGGCCACATTACTTGAAACTAGAAAGAATGTACAGTATTGATCCACCCTACCAAAACCAAATTAGCTCTTATAAACAGTGTTTTCAGAGGCGGGGGCGTAAGGCGGGGCATTTTGCCTGCTGTGGGGCGGGGCATAAGCCCCAGGGCGTGGGGCGTAAGCCCCATGAATTTTTATTTTTTTTTAATTTAAAAATATATATAGAAATAAATAATATTATATAATAAAGTGAAAATAGATTAAAAACAAAAAAAAATAAGAAAAACTATGAGCAAAGTTATCAAACAAAGCATTTAAACCTACAAACATGATTGATAAATCACAAATATATAAAAAATGGTAATAAAAATGAACTTGTCATTGTCTTTCAATATCATTTAAGATCTAATTATAAGTTTCTAACTAAAATTCAAACTATCAATGTTTATATTCCATAGATTCTACCATTCCATACATGATATATAACCAATTTAAAACAACTTTAGTTCCCAAAATATCATAATCGTCATCCAAGAGATTAAGACACATACAAAAGATCACACGGTAGTAATCAAATCATTTTTTTTCAACTATGCAAATAAACTCCAATGGGGCGTAAGCCTAGGCCATTGGGGCGTAAAAGGCGTGCCCGGGCGTTCGGGGCGTACACCCCAGTGGTTCGGACGTAAGCCCCATAGGAAAAAAGCCCCAGCTGGAGCCGCCCTGGGCGTTTTAGGACCGCCCCGCCCCGGGGCGAGCCCCGGGCGTACCCTGGGGCGAGTTTTTTAAAACACTGCTTATAAAGGCTCTTCCATGATTATTTGACCAAAAACTCCATCCTAGTAACCCTCTTAGACATGGAAAAGAAAGCGTGATGGACATTCTTTATGGTATGCATGGCTTACAGTAAAGGAAACACCCATGTCTTTGACAGCAGTTTTCCTTACCCATTCATGTAAATGAGTGAAGGAAGGAGAGGAGGAATGAACATGAATTGGCTTGATCCCTTGGGTCGACAGGCCAACCCAAAACCTATTTATGCATGTGCAACCAGTTATACCAAAAAGGGAAAAAGGAGGAAAGAGGTTTGGGGGTCAAAAAGAGACCTTAATCATTAGGGCAATGGCCCTATATATGATTATACAGAGGATGGGGTCACCAAGTGGTGAGATACCCCAAGGCTAATAAACTTACACAAATACTAAGAATATAATGCACAACTCTAACACCCCCCCTCAAACTCAAGGTGGATCATATACCAAGAGTTTGCTAAGGAGATCTTGAAAACACTGAATAGTGTGTCTTTGTAAAGAAGTCTGCAAGCTGATATGTAGCACGTGGAAGCGAGAGCGTGTCGTCCTTGTAGCGATGTCGTCCAGCTCAATATGCTTCGTGCGCTCATGAAATATCGGATTGCTAACAATCTGAATAGCACTCCGGTTGTCATAGTAGAGTGGAGTCAACGAGGTCAGATGAATACCCATATTATCGAGTAAACGACGCAGCCAAACGATCGCACACAAAGTGCATGCCATAGCACGATACTCGATCTCAGAACTAGAGAGCAAAATAATCTTACTTCTTGCTTTTCCATCAGATAAGCAAGTCACCTAAGAAAATGTAGAAGCAAGTGGTGCCATGATGGATAGTCAATCGGTGGGATCTCTCGCCCAGTCTGCGTCGGAAAAGATGTGAAGCGCCAAGGAGGAAAAGGACGAAAACAACGAGGAGCGAGTCACCGTCAAGGTTCAAAATCACGGTGATTGCGGTATCGGTCGGCCCCGAACCGGTATATACCAGCTGGTACGTACCGGTACCAGCCGATACGGACCGATACAGGTTGAGAAAAAAAACCCCAAAAAAAAAAAAACCCTGTCGGTACTGGCCGATACGTACCGGTACCGACCGGTACGAGCCAGGTATCAGGATTGGTTGCTGTACCGGTCTTGAACCAGACAAAAAAGGTACGTACCGGTATCGTCCGAGATTTCAAACCTTGGCCACCGTGACTCGAAGATAACAAAAAATCATCAGCAATGCGACATAGTGAGTTAAGCAGGGAGAGTTGACAAACTAACTAAGAACTTAGACGACATGTGCAATGTCTGGGAGAGTGATCGTCAAATAGATAAAACCACCAACAAGCTAGTGGTAGTGCGTGGAATCCGAAAGCGGCTCTCCAGTAGTGGGACAAAGCTTCACATTAACCTTCATTGGTGTTTCCACGATCCGAGAGTCAGTAAGTGCGGCACAACTCAGTATATCAGAAGTAAACTCCTGCTAAGAGATTAAGTATCACTAGGGGGACGAAGCAACCTCAAGACCAAGAAAGTAGTGAAGCGCCAAGGTCTTTCACCTCGAACGGCTGCTGGAGGTGGCTCTTTAGACAATCAATGATAGTAGTATCATCACTGATGATGATCATGTCATCAACATATAAAAGTAAGATCGTACGACCATGAGCAGAGATATGAGTGAACATAGCGTAATCAAGTTGAAAATAAATCCTCAATCCCCTATAGCTATCCTAAATTTGAACTTTAGAAGTCCCAAATTATCAAAAGCTGGGAAGCACGGACACTTCACCCGCCTACCCGCACCCATGTCGAACACGTGTCGGACACGGACACGGCCCGACACGGGAAGCTGGGTTTTAATGTGATTTGGGCTTCGGACACGGATTGGACTCGGGCTGGACACGGACGGACTCCGACCCACTTTTTTTTTATTTCTGTACTCGACCCGACCCGACTCGACCCCAACTAAATAACCCCCATCCACCCGGCTCTCCTCTGTTCTGCTTGAGATTGAGGGCGCTCAGGGCTGAAACCCTAGCTTGCGCGAGCAATCTTCCGACCCTCTGCCACACGAGCCGCCGACCTCACCGTCGGTCTGCCACACGATCCTCCGGCCTCGCCACACGATCCTCCGACCACTCTAGACACCGCCGACTCTAGGTACTCCTTTCTCTTCCTCTCCTTTCTCCTTTTTTTTTCTTTTTCTTGATTCTCTTCCTTCTGTTCTTCCTCCTCTTGTTCCTCTGCTCCTGTTTCATCCTCTTCTCCTTCCTCCTCTCCTGTTTATGTATTCAAAAACAAAAAAAATGTTAGTTTTTTTTTTTAAGAATGTTTTTTTTAAAGAATTTTTGTTTTTGAATGCAAAAAACATGAATCAGTCATGACTGATTCCTGTTTATGCATTCAAAAACAAAAAACTGTGGATTTTTTTTTTCTACATAAAACACTGAGTTTTTTTTAAAGAATTTTTGTTTTTTAATGCATAGACATGAATCAGACATTGACTGATTCATGTTATGCATTTAAAAATAAAAAACTATGGACTAATTCATTGTTTGTAGTTAATTTCTGGGCTTCATTAAAAAATATGTCCGGGCAATTCATTCTTTGCCCGATTCAGTCATTGTTTTGTTAATTTCTTATTAGTTGTCATTTGTTAATTACTTCTATATTGCTTGTTAGTAGTTAATTCGTAGTTGTTTGTTAGTTTTGTTATTGTTAATTGCATTAATTATAATTTCTAAGTTTGCTTAATTTGTAATGTATTGTTAATGCCAATTATGTTTGTCACGTTTTTGTAATGTATAATAATAGGAAAATGGATCAAGAGAGTTTCGCATCTACCAATGCCGGTGGTAGTAGTCATACTCCCCCAGATGAAGATCCTAGTAAGCCTCTTTGGCAGTTTGTGACAAAGTTAGCAGAAAAGGAGGGGGAAATATAACTTTTCAGTTCATCTTCTGTCAAACACAGTTCAATGGCTCTTATTTTAGAGCAAACGCGCATTTGTTGAAGATAGTCGGCCATGGAATCCGGGGATGCGTGAAAGTTACATCCCAACAAATTCAAAATATGTAAAGGATTATGGAACAAGTAGAGTTGCAGGCGAAGAATGAATTGCCCAAGCAAGTCCCTTTGCCATCTTCTGCCTACTCGATCTTTCGGGTGCAAGTACGGGGATAGGGTCCCTAGGCATCACGTCATTAGGCAAGAGGGTTTCGAGCCAAGGAAGAGGAAGACCGATAGCTCTGCTTTGAAAAAAGCATGGAACATTGAGTGCCGTGATCAATTGCGAGCGGAGATTGCTAGGATGTTTTATTCGAGGGGCTTACTGTTTCATCTTGCAAGGAATCCATATTATGTGAGTTCTTATACCTTTGCCGTTAATCCCGCCAACGCGATCAACGGTTTTGTCCCTCCCGGGTATAATATGTTGAGAACCACTTTACTTCAAAAGGAGCGAGCAAATGTTGAGAAGTTGTTAGAACCAATCAAGACCACTTGAAAGGAGGGAGTAACAATTATTTGTGATGGTTGGACAGATGCTCAAAGAAGGCCTCTTGTGAACTTCATGGCGATGACGGAGTCCGAGCCTATGTTATTGAAAGCTATCAATTGCGAGGGAGAGTACAAGGACAAGTTCTACATTGCTAATTTAATTAAGGAGACTGTTATAGAAGTTGGGTCTCAAAATGTGGTATAAGTTATCACGGATAATGCCCCGATATGTAAGGCGGCGGGGATGCTTATCGAAGCACAATGGCCCGCATCTTTGGACTCCATGTGTGATCCGTACTCTTAATCTTGCATTGAAGAACATATGTGCGGCGAAGAATACAAAATCCAATGACGTCACGTATGATGAATGTAGTTGGATAACTCATTGCCAAGGATGCAAGTGTCATCAAGAATTCTATTATGAACCACTCTATGAGGCTAGCAATGTTCAATGAATTTGTGAAATTAAAGATGCTCGTAATTGCCGACACATGCTTTGCTTCCGTGGTGATCATGCTCAAGAGGTTTCATGACATAAAGCGTGGTCTCCAAAATATGGTGATTAGTGATCAATGGGATTTATATAAAGAAGATGATGTGGGGAAAGCTCAATTTGTCAAACAAAAGGTGTTGGATGACTTATGGTGGGACAAGATAGATTATATATTATCTTTCACCGAGCCCATCTATGACATGTTGAGAGTTGCCAATATGGACAAGCTGTCTCTACATCTAGTGTATGACATGTGGGACACAATGATTGAGAAGGTCAAGCGGCTATATATCGATATGAGAAGAAAAGGAAGGTGAAGAATCAAGCTTTTATGAAGTGGTCCATGATATTTTGGTTGATATGTGGAACAAAAGCAATACTCCATTGCTTAGCGCACTCATTAAATCCAAAGCAAACTCTCTAATATCTAATTCTCTATTTTATTGTTGATAACATCATTCAATAATTCAAATTAGTTAAGCAATTTATCTTTTACTTTCTTTAGGTACTATAGGAAGGAGTGGCTTGAAGGGGCTTTGAATCGTGTAGCTCCTCATATGGACGTGGAGATCTCGGCCGAGAGGAACAAATGTATTAGAAGATACTTTTCAAGTCTGGATGAGCGTCGGATGTTGAATGTGGAGTCTGCAAAGTTCTCGGCGGCTTTGGAAAAATTTGCGGAGTATGATTCTTTGCACGATAGGGGAAAGATGGACCCAAAGATTTGGTGGGTCGTGTATGGGGCTTCTACAGCTACACTCCAAAGTTTGGCTTTCAAGCTTCTCGGGCAACCTTCTTCCTCTTCGTGTTGTGAGAGGAATTGGAGCACCTACTCGTTTATTAATTCAATGCGGAGGAATAAAATGACTCGGCAATGTGCCGAGGATCTTGTCTTTGATTGAACTACAACCTTCGTCTTCTATCAAGGAGAAGCCCACAATATTTGGAGGGAGAGACGAAGATGTAGGATATTGGAGGGAATGCATTTGACTCTCTCGGGGACATTGGAGTTCTAGAGGTTGCAAAGCTTTCACTTGATGAACCCGATTTAGAGGCGGTGCTTCTTACGGATGAAGGTGAAGAGAAGGAAATATTGAAGAGGACACCATCATACTTGGGGCAAATTGAAGATCTTTTTTCATTTGCGTTTTGGAGAATATGGAATAGGGATTATGACATTATGTTTATGTTTTTGTTTTGTTGGATGTTGTTTATCTATTTTGGACCGTTTATGTTTTGTTAGGATGCATTTGCAGAGTATGAAGTTTATCTATTTTGGTTGTCTAGTACTCGTTTTAGTATGATATGTTAGATGATGTACTTTAGTTTCTCGCATAGTATGATATGTTAGATGAACAATTTAGTTTTTATTAATGGTTATGTCATCTTATATTTGTTATATATTATTTATATAAAATTATATATATATATATATATATATATATATTGCCGTGTCGTGTCCTATTTTTTTGAGAAAATGCCGTGTCGCTGTGTCCGTGTCGTGTCGCCGTGTCCGTGCTTCATTGATCAAAAGTAATAAATAAATGAAACCCTACAATCTTACATCTACCAGTTTTTGTGAATAACAATAAACAACATATAGATAGTTGATTTCAAAACATATTGAAAACAAAACCTAGCAGTTTTCATGGATAACAATAAAGAGTACATAAATAAAACATACATGCACATACATTTAGCAGTTTTGTGAATAACAATAAATAGTACATATGCGTTTAGGCTTCTAAACATGTTGAGTGTAGATCAAGTGGGCATTGCCTCACATAAGCTCCAGATCAGACAGAAGGTATCGGAGGAGAATGGAATCAGACTATTTTAAAAAAACTTTGAAAAGAGCAGATCATTTGTTTTGGTTTTGTAAGAAAATATAAAAAGATTGGTAGGAACTTTACAAAATAGGGTGCTCCTATCTTTTTGACGCTACAAGTAGGGCTGGCAATTTCGAACCCGACACGGAAGACCCGACACGACCTGACACGAAGTTAGCGGGTCTGGGTCAGGGCTAAACAGGTTCGAGTCATAAACGGGTCGACACGATAGACCCGTTTAATAAACGGGTTGGGTCCAGGTTTAGGGTCTGGACACGGTAGACCCGGAAAGACCCGTTTAAAATTCACCGGGTCGTGTCGGGTCGGGTCGGGTCTACCCGCAATCCGATACTATAATATATAGTATCAGCGGGTCTATCGGGTAATGTCGGATTGAGTCGGATCGGGTCAACTGAATAAACCCATGTGGTAAACGGGTCTAATGAGTCTTATCAGGTCTACCCGTTTATAAACGGGTCAGGTACAGGTTTAAATCTAGACATGATTAGTTAAACGAGTCGGATCCGGGTCTAGGGGTTTTGGACACGACCCAAAACAAGACACGACACGAACCCGACCCGACACGACTCATTGCCACCCCTAGCTACAAGTGTTCAGGCTTGGATCACTTCTTCATCTTCAACCTGATTTGTATCCAAAGTGGGGCTAGCCAGTCCTACTCAAAATAGGTCGTAAAGCAACAAAAGCTTGAAAAGAAATCCTTAGTCCCCTATAGCTATCCTAAATTTGAACTCTAGAAGTTCCAAATTATCGAAGTAATAAATAAATGAAGCCCAATAATCGGACCTGCATCAACCCACTCTGTTGCGTGGATTCTCATCCTAAGATCACAACAAGGATCTTCATCACGATGTCTCTATCATGAGATTTCATAGACTGATAGTGAAAATCAATGCACCTACGACATTGATCAGTTCTTCTGGATATATTCTTCTGTAAGTAAGACCAAAAATCGATTCTCACCGATTGCGAGGTTTTGTCTTCGCCAACATTTTTAGCAGTGCTTCAAGATTGTATCTCCCAAAGAACCTGTATCTCCCAAAGAACCCGTTCATGAAAAATTGTTATCAGAAAAGACAACATTACCATAACATGATAGTTATCGTGAAAGAAAAGCTGTGATGCTTCACATTACCTACCAGCATGCTTTATAAACCTCCCTTGTCTTTGCCTCCCGCATAGCCCTCTTAAGAATGTGAAAACTAACCAGTTCAATTGCCAACATGCACAATTCTCCACTCCTGACTAATGCTTCAATACTTACGGATATCCTTGAACAAAGTCATACCATTCATGTCGTTGATCTAGCTTCTTCTGATAGTTCAGTTCTGAAATTTGGTTTTCATGATATGAGTGTATGAACTCCATACCAATAAGATAATTCTGCCACTGCCATAAAGCTTGGACCAAGTCGTATAACTCCAAATTATAGTGAGAAAAAAATCTTTCTTCAGTCGCAAAAGTTCTCATTGAAGAAGGCAATGGCCTTGGATTTTTGACTAAGCACACCTCCAATTCCAACATGTCACACATCACATCCAGTCTCAAAACAGCTATAAGAAATCCAAAGTCTTATGGCAGGCTTTTCAATCATCTTTCCTAAATAAGAAAATACCTTTTTTCAAACACAGAATAATAGGTCCCACACGATAGGCCAACGGACACACAACCAGTTTCAACAAAATATTAGGACTATGGTACCAAGTTCATGGGGTTTCCGGACAAATTTAAATCAAAAAACTTTAGCAAACAATGGTCTAGGAGTATATACTGGCTCTCACATGTGACGTAGATAGGTAACAGCTCCAAAGGGAAATTCTTGTCGGGTTTGGATCAGGTAAGTCGGGTTAAATTAGACGGGTCAGGTATAATAAGCTAGGAAGCACAGACACTTCCCCAGGCCCCCCGTACCCGTGTCGAACACTTGTCAGACACCGACACTCGCCGGACACTTGTCGGACACGCACCGGACATGCATGTGCCGTGTCCCATGTGCTTCCGGAAGCCGAACACTCGCCAAACACTGGTTGGACACTCGTCGGACACGCACCGGACATGGCGGGTTGTTCGATATAGGATCGGGTCACAAGTTGCCTCAAAGGATTAGATAGGTTGAAGTCAAAACTGAATCGCAGTCGTTCTTTTGCACGTCATTTGGGCCTGACTATGAAGCATGGGTACTCCGAACAGATACCGTACCGGTACCGGGTACTTACCGGGTACAGATATGGGTACGGCATAATCCGTACCCGGTACGGCAAACAGTCTTCGGTACGGCTCCAGTACGGCAGACAGTCTTCGGTACGGCTCCAGTACGGCAGACAGTCTTTGGAGGGTGCCGATTTACTTGAAATTGCAAATCTATCACTTGATTAGCCCGACTTGGAGGTTGTGCTATTCGGAGATGATGATGATAATGAACTTTGCTATGCATTTTGTTTTGTATTGCTACTTTACTTGGTTTGGTTCTAATGTAATGGACTGTATCGTCGTATAACTCATGCTTAAAAATTACTATACATGAGATTACAATGTATTTCTCGCATGAATGCATTACCATATCGTCGTATGGCTCGCATCGAATAATCTTGTTTTTATGGTTTTGGAACTTTGAAGCTAGAGCTTTTATGATGAAGAAATTATGGTTGCATTTGGATCTGATTCATATCTATAACGATATTATACTAAAAGTACATATATATATATATATATATATATATATATATATATATATACACACCTCGCCGTACCCGTACCCTAGTTTTTTAAGATTTTGCCGTATTAGCGTACCCGTATCGTACCCGTACCAGTACCCGTGCTTCATAGGGGCCTGAGTATAATTCACTGGTCAAGCTGGTTGTAACAGACGGTTACGATTTAGTTTTGGCTTGAACATATCTTATCCTCTGAGTTTTCAGATAGGTTGAATCCAAAACTGAAACAAAACCTTTCTTTTTCATGCCATTTAGGGTTATATGTGATTCACCAATCGGGATGAGTGTAACTAACGGTTGCGATTCAGTATGCATTAAATTTTTATTTTAGTTGTTTTCTATAAGATTTTTTATGTTATTGAAATATATATGAATTATGAACACACATAAAATATAAATAAATTTTATTTATTTATTTTGCCGGGTCTCCGCCATACCCGTGTCCTCTGTTATTAAGATTTACCGTGTCGACGTACCCGTGTCGTGTCGTAACCGTGTCCCCGTACCAGTGTCAGTGCTTCTTAGATAATAAGTTGGTCCAGGTTCGAACAATTCGATTTGAATAGGGAATATTCAAGTTATTGGGATTGGATCAGTCTAGTCGAATTTATTATATTCTTAAACGTTAAACTGACAGCTACAAATGATGAAATTTAGAAGAGAACTTGATGCAAAACAATGCAAGTGATGGTAATGCCAGTAATTGATTTGAGAAAGCAGGGCTTAACTATTAATTTAATATCAAGCAGGAAAAGTAATTCAAACAGGTAACATGGGGTATTTGCTTTGGGAACTACTATCACGATGCCGATCGCTCTCGATTCCAGGTGACAAAGAACAATACTTAAGATTACCGGCTAATAGTCCTACTCGCAATATTTAGATTAGCAACTCTGCGGGGCAGGTGGAACGCTCAATCTCACGAATGTGGGTAGCAGTCAGCAATAATAATAAACTAGAGACTCAATTTATTGGCATCTACCGAAAACACCTTATCGGGAGGAAAACATACCTACTGAGGGTTATGGGGGACCTCAGGGATCTCAACTGGTGGCGGGGTCGATGGCGATGCGGGGTCCTCGGGTTGGGCCGGGGCTTGAGCGAGGGCCCGGAGTGCTAGTACGTTGGGATGTACGAGCGCGCCGGGATGCCACCGTTGATGGTTCTCCGAGATTCCCAGCCGTGCTTCCGCGTCTTTGGCGACGAGGTAGGTGATGCGCTCCACGTACTCCTTCACGTTCTCACCGGCGCTGAACTGGAAGTCGAGGAAGGAAGACCGGATATCGAGGAATCTGTCTTCGTCGTCGATCAGGCCGTGATCAACATCTGGATCCGCCATGCCGTCATGCCGAGGGGATGGGCTGCTAAGGCAGGGAGGTGGGGTTCGGGTTGAGTCACGGGGAAGGGAATAGAAATGGATAGGGGGGGCTGGATCGGGTGTGGAGGAGGGAGGGGTCGGGCAAGGGGTAAGGGGGTTCGGTTGGTTACGGGCAAAGGAAGGGAAGGGGTTGGGGTTGGGCCGGTCGGGTGGGAGAGGAAGGAGGGGCTCGGGGTGAGCGGCGGCACCGGGAGGCGGGCCGGGGCCGGGGCTGGCTCGGGCGGGGTCGGGTCGACCGGATGGGGAGAAGGGAGGGGATCGGGGAGAGGGGGCGGCACCGGTGGGGCAGGCCGGTCGGGTGGGAGAGAAGGGAGGGGGATCGGGGCGAGGGGGGTGGCACCGGTGGGGCAGGCCGGTCGGGTAGGAGAGAAGGGAGGGGGATAGGAGTGGGAGTGGCGGCACGGCAGGGTTGGGCCGGTCGGGTGGGAGAGGAGGGAGGAGGTCGGGGGGGTTCGCGGGAGAGAGGGTGGCGGTGTGGGTTGGGAACAAGGAGGATAGGGGAGGGACCAACTAGGGTTTCACACACCTAATCTGGACCTAGGGTTTCACACACCTAGGGTTTGGGTTTGGGTTTGGGGCTTCACACACCTCACCCTGGTTTCTCCCAACACGCATGTGGAGAAAAACAGAAATTTTATTAATCATTGCATACCATTACATGACCAATGGGCAGGCCTACATAAAGGCCTGCGACAGCAAACGAAAATCCCTGGAAATCGAGGTGGGACTAAATAACACAATGCCAAAGAAAAAAAAAATTTGAAAACAACCATGATGGTGCAGAATGTCTGATCAGAGCCATAGGCTCAGGTGGCGCCTCCTGCGCTGGTACACGCGCCATGGGCGCTGCTCGATGTCCCCATCATTCTCCCGGGGTGGGAGAGAGCTCGACTCCGTCAAGTAAGGCTCGGTACGGCTCTCGTACAGCTCCAGCAGGTCTGGGTCAAGCCGTTGCAGTTCTTCTCGCTCCACCCATGTATCCTCAGAAGGAGGTTTTCCTTTCCAGCGAATCAGGTACCTCCGGGTTCCACCGTCTCTACTAGAGACAATCTCGTCATCTAGAATTTTATCAATGCCTTCTGCTGTGGGATTTGGGAGATTTTGGGGAAGTGGAGGTAAGGAGGTGCTCTCAGAAGCAGGGTCCAAGGTAGGCTTGTCTATCAAAGGGTTACTAGGGTTGAAATTTGGGCCCTTGTAGGCCACTAGATCTTCAATATTGAAAGTCGGACTAATGCCAAAACCCTCAGGTAGGTCGATAACATATGCATTGTCATTTATCTTCCTTAGGATCCGAAAGGGGCCGGCACTGCGTGCATGTAGTTTTTTAACAGTTCCTGGGGGAAACCGTTCCGGGTGGATCCGGACCATCACATAATCTCCGATGTTAAAAGTCTGAACTCTTTTTCGGGCATCGGCTCGTAATTTATAGTCAGCATTGCTTTGCTCAATCTTGTTACTGATTTCTTTATGTAATTCATGCATGTGTGATGCAAATGCAGATGCAGACTCGGAGACTCGATGATAATCAACCATGGGAATGAGATCTATGGGTTGCCTAGGCTTAAAACCATGGACAATTTCATGTGGACTCATGCCGGTAGTTCTATTGACAGATGAATTATATGCAAACTCGGCGATGGACAGTTTGAGATCTCAGTTCCCGACATGTTCGCCTACCAAGGTTCGCAGGAGATTTCCCAGACTCCGGTTGACAACTTCCGTTTGACCATCAGTTTGTGGGTGGAATGCGGTAGAGAATTGAAGCTTGGTGCCCAATTTGTGCCAAAGGGTCTTCCAGAAAAAGCTAGTGAACTTGACATCCCTATCGAACACAATAGTCTTTGGTAACCCATGTAGCCTTACAATGCCATCAAAGAATATTTTGGCAACTCGAGACGCATCAGAGGTTTTGGAACATGGTAGAAAATGGGCAAACTTGGAGAAACGGTCTACCACCACTAGAACTGAATCGTGCTTTCTGAGGGTCTTTGGGAGACCAAGCACGAAATCCATATTGATGTCTTGCCAGGGGCAGTTTGGAACTGGCAGTGGTGTATACATGCCGGTGTTTTGCTTTTGTTGCTTGCCAACTGGCAAGTGTGACACCGACTCACATGTTTAGCGACATCTCGCTTCAGACTCGGCCAGAAAAACCGACACTCAACAGCCTCAATGGTCTTTTGCTGCCGAAGTGACCGGCAAGACCACCCGCATGTAGTTCCCAAACAAGAAATTCACGGAGGGAAGTTCGGGGAATACATAGCCGACGATCGAAAAAAAAGGTAGCCATTTTGCATGAGGTACCCATCAACTTCCCGAACGGACCCATCAGTTAACAAGGAATGTATCTTTCCAAAGTCGGGGCAAGACCCATATTCATCCTTCAGTTTTTCAAAACCCTCAACCACCGTAGTTAATTTGGACAAGACGAACACACGACGACTGAGAGCGTCAGCGGCCTTATTTTCGACTCCCGCCTTATGGCGCAGGGTGAAAGTATAATCTTGAAGGAACTCAACCCAACGACCGTGTCACGCGTTCAACTTCTTTTGAGAGTAAATATACCGTAAGGCCTCATGATCAGAGTAAATGACGAATTCCTGAGAGAGAAGGTAATGTCGCCAGTGACAAAGAGATTGGATTACGGCATAGAATTCTTTGTCGTATGTCGAGTATCGTTGGCGAGTATCGTTCAGCTTCTCGCTGAAGTAAGCGACGGGATGTCCTTCCTGGGAAAGGACACCACCTATGCCAAGCCCCGATGCATCACAGGCTATTTCACAGGGGCCTCGACCATTCTCCTCTTGATCTCCTCAAAAGCCTTGGAGGCGGCAATCGTCCATTCGAATTCGCCCTTTTTAAGACAGTTCGTGATTGGGGCCATAATGGTGCTGAACCCCTTGATGAACCTTTTGCAGAACGTGGCCAAGCCATGAAAACTCCTGACATCACGGATGTTCTTCGGTTCAGGCCATTCCTCGATAGCGCGGACCTTCTCAGGATCTGCAGAGACCCCATGGACAGAAATGACAAACCCTAAGAAATGGACTTCGGTAGCAAGGAAAGTACACTTCTTTGGATTGGCATACAATTCTTCTTTCCTCAGTACGGCGCAGACTTGCCGAAGATGGTCAAGGTGCTGTGCCCGAGACTGGCTATAGATGAGTATGTAATGGGGACATCGAGCAGCGCCCATGGCGCGTGTACCAGCGCAGGAGGCGCCACCTGAGCCTATGGCTCTGATCAAACAGTCAGCACCATCATGGATGTTTTCATTTGTTTTTATTTTTGCATTGTGTTATTTAGTCCCACCTCGACTTCCAGGGACTTTCGTTTATTATCGCAGGCCTTTATATAGGCCTGCCCATGGATCATGTAATGGCATTGAATGAATAATAAAATTTTCGTTTTCCTCCACATGTGTGTTGAGAGAACCAGGGTGAGGCGTGTGAAACCCCAAACCCAAACCCTAGGCGTGTGAAACCCTAGGTCCAGACTAGTGTGTGAAACCCTAGTTGGCCCCCTCCCCCTTTCGCTCTTCTCCCAGCCACCACTGCCGCCCGTTCCAGCCGCCGCTCCCCTCCCACCGTTCCTCTCACCCGACCGGCCCGACCCAAGTGCCGCACTCCCCTCCCAAACCCCCCTCCTCTCCTCTCCCACCTGACCGACCCCCTCCCCCTCCTGCCCGTGCCGCCCTTCCGACCCCCACCCCTTGGCACTGCCGGCCCGACCCGACCCCGACCCCCTTCCCCTCCTCCCGGTCTTGCAGCCCAACCCGACCCCTGCCCCTGCTCTTGTGCAGTCGGCCACCCCGATTCCCCCCCTCCTTCCTCCCTCCCTCCGCCGGCCACTACCCCGAGCCCCTCCCTACACTCCTACCCGACCGGCCTCACCCCACCCCCTCCCCTCCCCTCCCCTTCCCTGCAGCCCACCCGAACACCCCCCTCTCCACCTTTGCCGCCCGACCCTCTCCCCCTTCCGGTTCTCTCTCGCGATCCAATCCGATTCCCCACCGTTCCGAAACCCCTCGGCATGACGTCATGGCAGATCCAGATGTCGATCACGGCCTGATCGACGACGAAGACGGTTTCCTCGATATCCGGTCTCCCTTCCTCGACTTCCGGTTAAGCGCCGGCGAGAACGTGAAGGAGTACGTGGAGCGCATCACCTACCTTGTCGCCAAAGACGCGGAAGCACGACTGGGAATCTCGGAGAACCATCAACGGTGGCATCCCGGCGCGCCCGTGCATCCCAACGTACTAGCACTACGGGCCCTCGCTCAAGCCCCGGCTCAACCCGAGGACTCTGCATCATCATCGATCCCGCCGCCAATTGAGATCCCTGAGGCCCCCCACAACCCTCAGTAGGTATGTTTTCCGCCCGATAAGGTGTTTCCGATAGATGCCAATTAATTGAATCTCTAGTATATTATCATTGTCGACTGCTACTCACATTCGTGAGATTGAGTGTTCCACCTGCCCGTAGCGTTGCTAATCCAGATATTGCGAGTAGGACTATTAGCCGGTAATTTTAAGTATTGTTCTTTATCACCTGATATCGAGAGCAATTGGCATTGTGACAGTAGTTCCCAACGCATATGCCCATGTTACTTATTTGAACTAATTTTCCCGCTTGGTATCAAAATTAAAGTTAAGCCTTGCTTGCTCAATCAATTACTGACATTACCATCCCCGCATTTGTTTCGCATCATTTCTGATATCAGAGCATGGTTTAGGTAGGCATGGTAATTGCATTCGAACTTAGCATTCATTAAGCATCATTTTTAAATTGTGCATGCCAACCCGTAGAGGTAGGCCATACCTGTTAGGAGAGTCTAGCGAGTCGGACAGTTTCAACATGGATCCCGACACCTTGGCTAGGATACTTACCGAGTTAGCTCAAGGGATAGCCACCATGAACCAGAACTTTGCTGCTTACCAGCGTGATACGGAAGCCCGTTTTGACCGTCTGGACCAAGTTCCACCACAGACTCCACCACCCCTGGACCCTCAAGACTTTCGGCCACCCTGGCAAAATCATCAAGATCCGGATGAACAATATCTCCGGTGCATCAGGTTAGAAGTGCCCTCCTTCGATGGCAGACATGATCCCCAGTTTTTCTTGGACTGGCTCCAATCCATGGACCGATATTTTGCCTGGTATCCCTTAACGGAACCAAGGAAAGTCCGTTTCGCCGCAATGAAACTGAGTGGACCTGCCAGTCAATACTGGACCAACGTCGAGGCACTGAGAGTTGCCCGAACCCAAGACCCCCATCGATAATTTGGTCGCGATGAAGAACGAGTTAAAAGGCAAATATGTGCCTCCGTCGTATCAAGCCCGCCTTCTGGACCAGTGGCACCAATTCACCCAGGGCAACAAATCCGCCAAGGACTATGTAGCCAAATTCGATGAGTTCTTGACTCGCTGCAATGTCGTGGGAACCGAAACCCCCGTCCAGGTCCTATCCCGTTTTCGATCGGGGTTGAGAGAAGACTTGAGGAATGAGCTCCTTGCTCGTGATGTCACCGAGCTAGAAAGGGCGTATGCCATAGTCCAAGATCTTGATAGCTTCCGATCTAGCCACCCTCACAGGGGTGATTCCCGGAGTCATGCTCCTCATACCTCCCCGAGCAATTATCCGAGTCGGCCTAATCCCACCCAATCCCAACCCAGGACAGACCCCACGAGTCGGAGCAACGAAAGGGACAGTCGTGGTAAGGGCCCTGAGAGGGACTTTTCCAAAGTCAGTCCCCTCATCAAATGCTACAAGTGCCAGGGCTATGGGCACGTGGCTGCAAACTGCCCCAGCCCTGTCAAAATCAACATCATTGATGGCACACCTGTTGAGGCCCTGGAGTCAGACATGGATGGGTTCGTTTACCAAGCTGATGATGATGAAGGAGACTACGATGAAGAGGGCGAAGACTTCACTCTAGGTTGCCTTAGGCGCACAGCCCCCACTGAGTTGGCCGTTGTAAGGTGCGCGCTGTCCCAGCCCAAAGAACAAGATGATTGGAGGCGTACCAACATCTTTCATACCTTTACCCGAATCGGAGATTAAAACTGCAAAGTGATCATCGACAGTGGAAGTTGCGTTAACACAGTTTCGTCTGCCGTGATCTCCAAGACTGGGTTGAAGGCAGTTCCCCATCCTCGACCATACCAAGTCTCCTGGATCAACTCTACGGCAATGGAGGTCAAGCAAAGATGTTTGGTCCCCATAAACTTCAATGCCTACCAGGAGAAGACCTGGTGTGATGTTTTGACTATGGATGTGGGTCAAGTCATACTAGGACGGTCTTGGCTTTTCGATAATGATGTTCTCATCTATGGCCGATCCAACATGTGTCTGTTTGAACATGAAGGCAAGAAAATTAAGCTGTTACCCTCTCAGCCCAAGAATGGTCCACCCGCACAAAAGTCCACCCCCTCCGCCAAGAAGACCAGCAGCGTTAGTTATATTGGTGCCAAAGAATTGAGCATCGAGCTGGAAAAGGGGGCTCCAATCATGATCCTTGCAGCCCGGGAAGTTTCTAAAGAGTCCACCCTAGATTTTCCCCTAGAGGTGGCCCCAGTACTGAAAGAGTTCGCTGATGTCTTCCCTGAGGACCTCCCAGACCAACTACCTCCGATGCGTGACATACAACATGCCATCGACTTGGTTCCTGGAGCCAGCCTCCCCAACCTGCCCCATTACCGAATGAACCCTACAGAACATGCCGAGTTGAAACGGCAGGTTGATGAATTATTAAAGAAGGGTTTCATCAAAGAAAGCATGAGTCCTTGCGCGGTTCCAGCTCTGCTTACGCCCAAGAAGGATGGAACCTGGCGCATGTGCGTAGACAGCCGTGCCATCAATAAGATAACGGTCAAATACCGTTTCCCTATCCCTCGCCTGGATGATCTGTTAGACCTGATGTCTGGAGCCACCGTCTTCTCCAAAGTTGACTTGAAGAGTGGTTACCACCAAATTCGCATCCGCCCTGGAGATGAGTGGAAGACGGCGTTTAAGACCAAGGACGGACTGTACGAGTGGATGGTTATGCCTTTTGGGCTGACCAATGCACCGAGCACTTTCATGAGAGTGATGACACAAGTACTCCGCCCTTTTATGGAAAAATTCCTTGTGGTGTACTTTGATGACATACTCATCTATAGCCAGTCCCAGGCACAGCACTTAGACCACCTTCGGCAAGTCTGCGCGGTACTAAGGAAGGAAAAGCTATTTGCCAATCCAAAAAAATGCACTTTTCTTGCCACCCAAGTCCACTTCCTCGGTTTTGTTATCTCTGTCAACGGGGTTTCTGCCGACCCGGAAAAAGTCCACGCAATTGAGGAGTGGCCCGAACCCAAGAACATCCGGGATGTCCGGAGCTTCCACTGTCTCGCCACCTTTTACAGGAGATTCATCAAGGGGTTCAGTACCATTACGGCCCCAATCACAGACTGTCTAAAAAAGGGCGAGTTTGAGTGGACGAGTGCTGCCACTAGGGCTTTTCTGGAAATAAAAAAGCGAATGGTTGAGGCCCCTGTGATGCGCCTCCCAGATTTCACCAAAATCTTTGAAATAGCCTGTGACGCCTCCGGAATCAGCATTGGGGGCGTCCTCTACCAAGAAGGTCATCCTGTCGCGTATTTTAGCGAGAAGTTGAATGAAACTCGACAGCGATACTCCACTTACGATAAGGAATTCTATGCGGTGATCCAGTCGCTTCGCCACTGGCGGCACTACCTGCTCCCGCAAGAGTTCGTTATCTATTCTGACCATGAGGCCCTGTGGTATATCTACTCACAGAAGAAGCTTAACGCACGGCATGGTCGCTGGGTTGAGTTCCTCCAGGACTACACTTTCACCCTGCGCCATAAAGCGGGAGTAGAAAACAAGGCGGCCGACGCCCTCAGTCGTCGCATGTTCGTTCTGTCTAAGTTGACTGCTTCGGTCGAAGGTTTTGAAAGGCTGAGAGCTGAGTACGAGTCCTGTCTCGATTTCGGTGAAGTCTATGCTGCACTAGTAGACGGTACAATTCAAGAAATAGACGGGTACCTCATGCAAAACGGGTACCTCATGCAAAACGGGTACCTCTTCCGTGGCCGTCGGCTATGCATCCCCCGAACATCCCTTCGTGAATTCCTTATTTGGGAGCTTCATGCGGGTGGTCTTGCTGGCCATTTTGGCATTAATAAAACCATCGAGGCCATTGAGTATCGATTTTTCTGGCCAAGTCTGAAGCGAGATGTCGCTAAACATGTGAGTCGGTGTCACACCTGCCAGTTGGCCAAGCAACAAAAGCAAAATCCGGCATGTATACACCACTGCCGTTCCCAACTGCCCTTGGCAAGACATCAGTATGGATTTCGTGCTCGGTCTCCCCAAGACCCTCAGAAAGCACGATTCAGTTCTAGTGGTGGTAGACCGCTTCTCCAAGATGACCCATTTTCTACCATGTTCCAAAACCTCTGATGCGTCTCGAGTTGCCAAAATATTCTTTAATGGCATTGTAAGGCTGCATGGGCTACCAAAGACCATTGTGTCCGATAGGGATGTCAAGTTCACTAGTTTTTTCTGGAAGACCCTTTGGCACAAACTGGGCACCAAGCTTCAATTCTCTACCGCATTCCACCCACAGACTGATGGTCAAACGGAAGTGGTCAACCGGAGTCCGGGAAATCTCCTGCGAACCTTGGTAGGCGAACATGTCGGGAGTTGGGATCTCAAACTATCCATTGCCGAGTTTGCATATAATTCATCTGTTAATAGAACTACCGGCATGAGTCCACATGAAATTGTCCATGGTTTTAAGCCTAGGCAACCAATAGATCTCATTCCCATGGCTAATCATCATCGAGTCTCCGAGTCTGCATCTGCATTTGCATCACACATGCATGAATTACATTAAGAAATCAGTAACAAGATTGAGCAAAGCAATGCTGACTATAAATTACGAGCCGATGCCCGAAAACGAGTTCAAACTTTTAACGTCGGGGATTATGTGATGGTCCGGATCCGCCCAGAACGGTTTCCCCCGGGAACTGTTAAGAAACTACATGCACGCAGTGCCGGCCCCTTTCACGCAGTGCCGGCCCCTTTCGGATCCTAAGAAAGATAAATGACAATGTCTATGTTATCGACCTACCTGAGGGTTTTGGCATTAGTCCGACTTTCAATATTTAAGATTTAGTGGCCTACAAGGGCCCAAATTTCAACCCTAATAACCCTCTGGTAGACGAGCCTACCTTGGACCCTGTTTCTGAGAGCACCTCCTTACCTCCACTCCCCCAAAATATCCCAAATCCCACAGCAGACGGCATTGATAAAATTCTAGATGACGAGATTGTCTCTGGTAGAGACGGTGGAACCCGGAGGTACCTGATTCGCTGGAAAGGAAAACCTCCTTCTGAGGATACATGGGTGGAGCGAGAAGAACTGCAACGGCTTGACCCGGACCTGCTGGAGCTATACGAGAGCCGCACCGAGCCTTACTCGACGGAGTCGAGCTCTCTCCCACCCCGGGAGAATGATGGGGACATCGAGTAGCGCCCATAGCTCATGTACCAGCGCAGGAGGCGCCACCTGAGCCTATGGCTCTGATCAGACAGTCAGCACCATCATGGATGTTTTCATTTGTTTTTATTATTGCATTGTGTTATTTAGTCCCACCTCGACTTCCAGGGACTTTCGTTTGTTATCGCAGGCCTTTATATAGGCCTGCCCATGGATCATGTAATGGCATTGAATGAATAATAAAATTTTCGTTTTTCTCCACATGTGTGTTGAGAGAACCAGGGTGAGGCGTGTGAAACCCCAAACCCAAACCCTAGGCGTGTGAAACCCTAGGTCCAGACTAGTGTGTGAAATCCTAGTTGGCCCCCTCCCCCTTTCGCTCTTCTCCCAGCCACCACTGCCGCCCGTTCCAGCCGCCGCTCCCCTCCCTCCGTTCCTCTCACCCGACCGGCCCGACCCAGGTGCCGCACTCCCCTCCCGAACCCCCCTCCTCTCCTCTCCTCTCCTCTCCCACCTGACCGACCCCCTCCCCCTCCTGCCTGTGCCGCCCTTCCGACCCCCACCCCTTGGCACTGCCGGCCCGACCCGACCCCGACCCCCTTCCCCTCCTCCCGGTCTTGCAGCCCAACGCGACCCCTGCCCCTGTGCAGCCGGCCACCCCGATTCCCCCCCTCCTTCCTCCCTCCCTCCGCCGGCCACCACCCCGAGCCCCTCCCTCCACTCCTACCCGACCGGCCTCACCCCACCCCCTCCCCTCCCCTTCCCTGCAGCCCACCCGAACACCCCCCTCTCCACCTTTGCCGCCCGACCCTCTCCCCCTCCCGGTTCTCTCTCGTGATCCAATCTGATTCCCCACCGTTCCGAAACCCCTCGGCATGACGGCATGGCAGATCCAGATGTCAATCACGGCCTGATCGACGACGAAGACGGCTTCCTCGATATCCGGTCTCCCTTCCTCGACTTCCGGTTCAGCGCCGGCGAGAACGTGAAGGAGTACGTGGAGCGCATCACCTACCTCGTCGCCAAAGGCGCGGAAGCACGACTGGGAATCTCGGAGAACCATCAACGGTGGCATCCCGGCGCGCCCGTGCATCCCAACGTACTAGCACTACGGGCCCTCGCTCAAGCCCCGGCTCAACCCGAGGACTCTGCATCATCATCGATCCCGCCGCCAATTGAGATCCCTGAGGCCCCCCACAACCCTCAGTAGGTATGTTTTCCGCCCGATAAGGTGTTTCCGGTAGATGCCAATTAATTGAATCTCTAGTATATTATCATTGCCGACTGCTACTCACATTCGTGAGATTGCGTTGTTAATCTAGATATTGCGAGTAGGACTATTAGCCGGTAATTTTAAGTATTGTTCATTATCACCTGAAATCGAGAGCGATTGGCATTGTGACAGTAGTTCCCAACGCATATGCCCATGTTATTTATTTGAACTAATTTTCCCGCTTGGTATCAAAAATAAAGTTAAGCCCTGCTTGCTCAATCAATTACTGACATTACCATCCCCGCATTTGTTTCGCATCAGTATGTCATCAAAGTACACCACGAGAAATTTTTCCATAAAAGGGCGGAGTACTTGTGTCATTACTCTCATGAAAGTGCTCGGCGCATTGGTCAGCCCAAAAGGCATAACCATCCACTCGTACAGTCCGTCCTTGGTCTTAAACGCCGTCTTCCACTCATCTCCAGGGCGGATGCGAATTTGGTGGTAACCACTCTTCAAGTCAACTTTGGAGAAGACTGTGGCTCCAGACATCAGGTCTAACAGATCATCCAGGCGAGGGATAGGGAAACGGTATTTGACCGTTATCTTATTGATGGCACGGCTATCTACGCACATACGCCAGGTTCCATCCTTCTTGGGGGTAAGCAGAGCTGAAACCGCGCAAGGACTCATGCTTTCTTTGATGAAACCCTTCTTCAATAATTCATCAACTTGCCGTTTCAACTCGGCATGTTCTGTAGGGTTTATTCGGTAGTGAGGCAGGCTGGTTCCCGGAACCAAGTCGATGGCGTGTTGTATGTCACGCATCGAAGGCAGTTGGTCTGGGAGGTCCTCAGGGAAGACATCGGCGAACTCTTTCAGTACTGGGGCAATCTCTAGGGGAATAACTTGGGTGGACTCTTTAGGAACTTCCCGGGCTGCAAGGATCATGATTGGAGCCCCTTTTTCCAGCTCGATGCTCAATTCTTTGGCACCGATATAACTGACGTTGCTGGTTTTCTTTGTGGAGGTGGGCTATTGCGCAGGCTGACTACTCTTGGGTTGAGAGGGTAACAGTTTAATTTTCTTGCCTTCACGATCAAACAGGCACATGTTGGATCGGCCGTAGATGAGAACATCATTATCGAAAAGCCAAGGCCCTAGTATAACTTGACCCACATCCATAGTCAAAACATCACACCAGATCTTCTCCTGGTAGGCATTGAAGTTTATGGGGACCAAACATCTTTGCTTGACCTCCATGGCCGTAGAGTTGATCCAGGAGACTTGGTATGGTCGGGGATGGGGAACTGCCTTCAACCCAGTCTTGGAGATCACGGCAGACAAAACTACGTTAACGCAACTTCCACTGTCGATGATCACTTTGCAGTTCTTATCTCCAATTCGGGTAAAGGTATGAAAGATGTTGGTACGCCTCCAGTCATCTTGTTCTTTGGGCTGGGACAGCGCGCACCTTACAACGGCAAACTCAATGGGTGTTGTGTACCTAAGGCAACCTAGAGTGAAGTCATCTCCCTCTTCATCGAAATCTCCTTCATCATCATCAGCTTGGTATACAAACCCATCCATGTCTGACTCCAGTGCCTCAACAGGTGTGCCATCAATGATGTTGATTTTGACGGGGCTGGGGCAGTTTGCAGCCACGTGCCCATAGCCCTGGCACTTGTAGCATTTGATGAAGGGACTGACTTTGGAAAAGTCCCTCTCAGGGACCTTGCCACGACTGTCCCTTTCGTTGCTCCGACTCGTGGGATCTGTCCTTGGTTGGGATTGGGTGGGATAAGGCCGACTCGGATAATTGCTCGGGGAGGGACGAGGGGCATGACTCCGGGAATCACCCCTGTGAGGGTGGCTAGATCGGAAGCTATCAAGATCTTGGACTAGGGTGTAAGCCCTTTCTAGCTTGGTGACATCACGGGCCAGGAGTTCATTCCTCAGGTCTTCTCTCAAACCCGATCGAAAACGGGATAGGACCTGGACGGGGTTTCGGTTCCCAGGACATTGCAGCGAGTCAAGAATTCATCGAATTTGGCGACATAGTCCTTAACTAATTTGTTGCCCTGGGTGAATTGGTGCCACTGGTCCAGAAGGCGGGCTTGATACGACGGAGGCACATATTTGCCCTTTAATTCATTCTTCATCGCGACCCAATTATCGATGGGGTCTTGGGTTCGGGCAACTCTCAATGCCTCGACGTTGGTCCAATATTGACTGGCAGGTCCACTCAGTTTCATCGCGGCGAAGCGGACTTTCCTTGGTTCCGTTAAGGGATACCAGGCAAAATATCGGTCCATGGATTAGAGCCAGTCTAGGAAAAACTGGGGGTCATGTCTGCCATCAAAGGAGGGCACTTCTAGTCTGATGCTCTGGAGATACTGTTCATCCGGATCTTGATGATTTTGCCAAGGTGGCCGAAAGTCTTGCGGGTCCAGGGGTGGTGGAGTCCGTGGTGGAAGTTGGTCCAGACGGTCAAAACGGGCGTTAGTGTCACACTGGTAAGCAGCAAAGTTCTGGTTCATGGGCGCTATCCCTTGGGCTAACTCGGTAAGTGTCCTAGCCAAGGTGTCGGGATCCATGTTGCAACTGTCCGACTCGCTAGACTCTCCTAACAGGTATGGCCTACCCCTACGGGTTGGCATGCACAATTAAAATGATGCTTAATGAATGCTAAGTTCGAATGCAATTACCATGCCTACCTAAACCATGCTCTAATACCAGAAATGATGCGAAACAATACAAGTGATGGTAATGCCAGTAATTGATTTGAGAAAGCAGGGCTTAACTATTAATTTAATACCAAGCAGGAAAAGTAATTCAAACAGGTAACATGGGGTATTTGCTTTGGGAACTACTATCACGATGCCGATCGCTCTCGATTCCAGGTGACAAAGAACAATACTTAAGATTACCGGTTAATAGTCCTACTCGCAATATTTAGATTAGCAACTCTGCGGTGCAGGTGGAACGCTCAATCTCACGAATGTGGGTAGCAGTCGGCAATAATAATAGACTAGAGACTCAATTTATTGGCGTCTACCGAAAACACCTTATCGGGAGGAAAACATACCTATTGAGGGTTATGGGGGACCTTAGGGATCTCAACTGGTGGCGGGGTAGATGGCGATGCGGGGTCCTCGGGTTGGGCCGGGGCTTGAGCGAGGGCCCGGAGTGCTAGTACGTTGGGATGTACGGGCGCGCCGGGATGCCACCGTTGATGGTTCTCCGAGATTCCCAGTCGTGCTTCCGCGTCTTTGGCAACGAGGTAGGTGATGCGCTCCACGTACTCCTTCACGTTCTCGCCGGCGCTGAACTGGAAGTCGAGGAAGGAAGACCGGATATCGAGGAATCCATCTTCGTCGTCGATCAGGCCGTGATCAACATCTGGATCCGCCATGCCGTCATGCCGAAGGGATGGGCTGCTGGGGCAGGGAGGTGGGGTTCGGGTTGGGTCACGGGGAAGGGAATAGAGATGGATAGGGGGGGCTGGATCGGGAGTGGGAGGAGGGAGGGGTCGGGCAAGGGGTAAGGGGGTTCGGTTGGTTGCGGGAAAAGGAAGGGAAGGGGGTGGGGTTGGGCCGGTCGGGTGGGAAAGGAAGGAGGGGCTCGGGGTGAGCGGCGGCACCGGGAGGCGGGCCGGGGCCAGGGCTGGCTCGGGTGGGGTCGGGTCGGTCGGATGGGGAGGAGGGAGGGGATCGGGGAGAGGGGGCGGCACCGGTGGGGCAGGCCGGTCGGGTGGGAGAGAAGGGAGGGGGATCGGGGCGAGGGGGGTGGCACCGGTGGGGCAGGCCGGTCGGGTGGGAGAGAAGGGAGGGGGATCGGAGTGGGAGTGGCGGCACGGTGGGGTTGGGCCGGTCGGGTGGGAGAGGAGGGAGGAGGTCGGGGGTGTTCGCGGGAGAGAGGGAGAGAGGGTGGCGGTGTGGGTTGGGAACAAGGAGGATAGGGGAGGGACCAACTAGGGTTTCACACACCTAATCTGGACCTAGGGTTTCACACACTTAGGGTTTGGGTTTGGGGCTTCACACACCTCACCCTGGTTTCTCTCAACACGCATGTGGAGGAAAACAGAAATTTTATTAATCATTGCATACCATTACATGACCAATGGGCAGGCCTATATAAAGGCCTGCGACAGCAAACGAAAATACCTGGAAATCGAGGTGGGACTAAATAACACAATGCAAAAGAAAAAAAAAATGAAAACAACCATGATGGTGCTGAATGTCTGATCAGAGCCATAGGCTCAGGTGGCGCCTCCTGCGCTGGTACACGCGCCATGGGCGCTGCTCGATGTCCCCATCAGAACTCGACTGGAGCAAACGAAGCTTAATGGCTGGGTGTTCGTGCAATACAATTTGAAACTACACAAAAGATTCATTAAGGCTGACGAAGTAGGAATTCCACGATCCCATTCAGCTCAAATAGGCAAAGGAAAATCACCTAAGGATTGTTCTTACAAATGAGGCGATCTTCCATGCGAGAGCTTGACATGGGCACAAGTTAAGCATGCGACATATGGTAAGGAAAAAAAAACGATCGAGACAAAGAAGAAAACATTGGATGGGTATTAGATGTGAAAACGGTGTTGGTGCTCATGCTAGATCTAGTACACCAACAATCCGATGGGATTTGAATCACTAGTCATCGGAACGTGGTGTTGACGATATCATAGAAAAAGGAGAAATAAAACCACCAGACTTGGACGAGACAATCACGAGGAAGAATGAAAAGGAGACAGTAGAAAATTATCAACACATAGAAGGAGCGAGTGATGATGATGGACTCACCAATGATTTTAAATATGGTATGGTGGCGACGTTCGTCAATAGGTTATGGACGATTATAGAAATTAGTATAGGTTTTCTATTTTCTAGACTAGTTTTTTTAAAAATACATTTTATTTCATTGTTTGTACTTAAGTTGGTTGTATGTAGTATGCTACTAATTCCTTGAAATCAATAAATATAGAAAATTATTTCCATTGTACCTATGATACCTACGATTATTGGTGTTTATTTTGGATTTTTCAGATTTTAAAGTTTTTTGCATTTTCAATGCACTATTTAATAAATAATAAAGTCACACATGAGATCACACATGTGCCTGGGACACAAAATCACGTATATCGAATATACAACTATTAAAAAATTGGTCGGTAACACACTAATAGACTAAACTAGAGGATGAGCATTTCGGATTACTAAGCATCAACACCCACCATAAAACATGAAATCATCACCATCACGTAGAAAGACACCATGCGACTCCCAAAAAATCTCAACTCGGTGCCTAATTCTTCTCATCCGATGGATGTCGGCCTATGAAGCACGGATACTTCAAAATACATGACGTACCCGTACCGGATACGTATCGGACACGGATACGTCCCGGATACGTGTCCGATACGTTTCGGGAGTATCCTGGATTTAAAAATGTCAGGATACGGCTCGGATACGGGCCGGATACGGCCGGGATACGGCGGGATACGAGAGGGATACGGGCCGGATACGGGAGGGATACGGCTGGATACGGGAGGGATACGGCTGACCGGTTTGGGCTTGGGTTATCGAGTTTGGGTTTGGTTAAAAGTTAAACCCAAACCCAAACCCAAATCCAAACCCAAACCCACTGTCCCACACTAAAGGATTTAAGGGTAAATTGCACAAAGACCCCTATAGTTTGACCGATTATCATTTACACCCCCTTATGTTTAAAACCCTACAAATGCCCCCTCTGGACGGTGTGCAAGTGATATGTTTTTCAAACTGTAGGGGGTCTATGTGTAATTTACCTAAGATTTAACCCCACCCCACCCTGTTTTCTGGATCGAGCGAGAAGAGAGGGAGAGCAGAGAGGCAGGCGTCCGTCCGCGCCCGTCGTCTGCTGTTCGCCGTCGCCCGCCTGATTGCAGCCGTCCGCCTTCCGTGCCCAACTACAGCCGTTAGCCGCCCGTCTGTCGCCCAACTGCAGTCGCCCACCGTCCCCCCGCACCCGTCCGCTGCCCGATTGCAGCCGTCCGCCGTTCGCCCGTCTCTCTCCCTCACAGCCCCATATCTCTCTCTCCCTCTCTCTCTCCCTCCCTCTCTCTCTCTCTCTTTCTCTTTCTCGCTATCCCTCACAGCCCCATTTGCAGGCTTTCTAACCCGTCATCAGGATCTAATTATGAAAATTTTATTAATTTTTCTTTAAAAAACAGTGATAAATTATAGCAATTAATATTTTGTTTATATTGAATATGCAACAATCTGTGCTTCTATATTGAATATGTTCTTTATGATGCATTCTATCAATTAATAGTTTTATAAATTAATAATTTAGTATTTTATTTAAAATAAATATTTAAAAAATAATAATTTATTGACGTATCCTTAGCCGTACCCGTAGCCTACTTTTTTAAGATTTGTCGTATCACCGTACCCGTATCCCGTATCCGTATCCGTGCTTCTTAGATGTCGGCTATATAAAGGATTGAGGAGAAACCCGTCTAGGATTAGGACTACTCCACATATACTTACATGGGTCTAATTGCCAAATTTCCTTATGTTAAGATTACAGTCCTCTAGTAACATGGATTTGTTAACGATCCAGTTTTTTTCTCTCTTATCCCTGGCTTCGCTTTTCTTCCTCTTTGGCTTCTTTATTCTCTAATAACCTGCATAACGTATATGTTTTATCCACGTTCAATCTAGTTCTAGTCCGAGTATCAACAAATGGATCCAGAGTATGGACAACTTTATAACTTCAACTCATTATAATGTACACTACTAGACCCAAAAGAAATTTTGAAGAGGGATACAGCTTAACTATCACACCTACTAATTAGTCTCCCCCTCCTCCCTCCTCTAAGAATGATGACAAAAGGCTAGTGCCGACTTCACCAAGGAAAAAAAAAGAGTTAGCACTTAGCACACCGAAATAGTGAGTCAAGGCTTATAATTCAAACAGATATTTACCATCTTTATTTATTTGCGTAGTGTGGGTTTAGCATCTCTCAACACCATAGATGATTCAATCTCAATAACAGAGAGGGATGAACAACGGATATTGTGTAAAAGGAAACTATAAGTTCAAACAAACTTGGGCCACTTGATCCATAATCTAATAGGGGCAAATCTCAGCCAGACTGCCAAACGGCACTACATATTGCAAAAAGAAGAAAGGAAAGGGGGAAAAACAACGCAATTGTTTTAGCCATCAACCTAAAATTTACAATAGCGGCCTATTTAAATTTACAAAAACAGCCTTCTACTGCCCAAGACTCCTAATCATAAAGTCTCCTTATTACCTTATTCTAAAGGAAAAAGATTACCCAAAATAGATTGGACAACAAGAGAGGAAAGGTAGAAGGGTGATGGTAGAAGATTCTTTCCTTAGGTTTGGTTTGCTTCCCAATGGTGCATGCCTATTTTCCTCATCCATAGCATTTAAGGCATCAAAGCAGATCCCATTATACCCAAGAGAGACCCATCAATTAGCTAGGGTTTAAACTAAAAAAAGGGGTCGCCATTACTTACAACTATAAGTAAACTAACTCTACCAGACCATCTAAGGTCTTTAGTCCATAACACTCTTTTGAAGAACACCTAATTTTGCAAAAATTGCCTAAAGACAAAAAATGAACTATACAATCAAAAATTGAAAATGTAAAAGTAAAATAAACTCCTAATAAATCTAAGAACTATCTGAATAGTAATCATATCCAGTTGCTGCTGCTACATGGATCTCATCCGAAGATCATTGTGATTGAAATCATTGTTTTGCTCTTTCACTGGAATATCAAATCTGATGGTGGATACAAACAGTGAATCTCCTTGTAATCCAATGATGGTTATAGCATTGAAGACTTTGTATCATCAATCTTGAAATATTGTAAGCCTCTAGGATGATTTTCCACGCTATGACCGGGTGTACCACTAAAGTGATGCTCAATCATTGTCATCTTCTATGAGCCGAGGCAAGTCCCGGGATGGACAATCAAGAGCACCTATCACACAAAACTATGAGAATCAAGAAAAAAGGCATGTAGCTTAACCAGGCTAGCTGACAAAACTAAGAGTTGATTAAAACAAAATGGCTGACTGATAGCCTAAAAATGGATTGAACTCTGATGCACCTGCAAAGTTTTACCTTTGATTATAAATACTGATGGAGCATTTAAAGCATAGTTACCAGAATGGGAAACTAGTTCGGGAAGCAAGGTACGAAATCAAAGCGGGAAGCATTTTATTTTATTAGGGTTTGATTAGTGGTTTCATCGAAAGCACGGAAACAAATGCGTGAAACTAGCAGTGTAATTCCACATATTTTCTACAGAAACAGATTCCATGGTATCCGTGACTGAAAAAGTACACAGAATTCCAATCCAGACATCACAATCTCATTATCCGGATCCAAATTCGATCCTTTTTGGCAAGAAATGGAAAATGAATGACATCATCAACAAACCTACGATTTCACAGTCTAAGCTGCTCCCATTTAACTAAACGCAACGGGGATATCCCTCTTTCTAACTGGTTTGATCCAATTCATGATGGAATGTAATTAGATTCTAGAAAGTAACCAATCATTCTATAAAGAGAAATCTAGATTTCACGAGGCGACGAGAGGAGGATCGGGGAGGGGAGAGGGTAAGGCTGACCTCTGATCGATCCGAGGAGACCTGAATCGAGGGCGAGTCGAGCGGGAGACACGGTGAACGATCTGGGATCGTCGCAAGAGGGGTCGCCATGGATCGGATCCTGAGATGAGATGAAGGGGGCGGCGGCGGGTCTAGGCGTCCGCGAGAGAGAGGCCAGCCGCCTCGTTGCAGCCCTTATCATCTTCTCCTCGGGCCTTCGACTTCTTCGAGTTCGAGGGGAGAGAGAGGAGGAGACGGGAGAAGTAGAGCCGATCGGAGGAGGAGGGAGCGATGGCCCTATTTAAACGCAGCAACTATTCTGATTCACACGGCAATGGGGCGGGTTTGGAAAAAATAATTTTTTGATTTTTTAATAGACCCGCCCCGTTTAGAATAGGAATTAAAAACCCGAACCCGACCCATTGCCATCCCTACATCATAGAATCAACCACATAGAAATTTGTAAGAATTCCTTTTTCTTTATTGTTTTTTTTTTCAATTTTATTTCGGCTAATTAGGTTTAGGTCCCTAACTATTTTGCCAAAATAGCCGAAGGGCATCATAAATTTTTTTTTGAGTGGTAAATAAATATATTGAAACAGAAAAAGGGGAAGTACAATGCACCGCTTACTCTGGGTGAGCAAGCATACTCACAGGAACACACAGGAACACAGACACATGTCAAAGGCCTAAACACTTAGCCAACAAATAGAAGGCAACAAAACCACACCTCAAACCTCCCGGACAAAGGCCAACTAAACTGCGAACAATAGCACCAAGATGCTAGAGAGCAGATTCAATTAGCACCCTTGCTCCAAGTGACTCTGTCGGAAACTCCCTTAGGCCAGGATTCCTTAGCCCATGAAGTACCAGCAGATTTAGTCATCACTGCTCTAATTGAAGGCTCATATGCAGGGTTAGGCACAGATCGTAAGGAGAGCCAGTTAGCCAGATGAGACGACAACTGACCCCTTTGAAACTCTACGAAAAGGATTAGGGATACAATCTTGGGCTCCTTCCTCCTCAAAGTTAGACGATAGAAGACCAAAGCCCTCCAATAACTCCTCCCTGTGAGAGAAAGGAGGTTGTTGAAGGGCTGGAATAGTTAAACCAGATCTATAACGCTTGTCCTTCCTTAGCTGAACAAAGAACCTCGCAGGCGGGGGATCATCAACACCCACTAGCATATCAGCATTTGTACACTCGACAGTCCTTGCATCAACTGCAATAATTGGTATCAGGGGTGGCATAGCCTCCTCTGACCCAATTTCCTCCTTTGTACCAAACTCAGGGAGGCCACCATCTAAAACCTCCTCCCTATGAGAGTAGTGGTGCAGTAAATGCTTGGTGACTGGACCCCTATGGGGGAGCATTTCGGCCGTCGTACGTGACCCTCCTCCAACAGTCGATTGAAGGTTTTACCCTTCGGGATGTGGCGCGCTTCGAAGCGCTGAGTGGTGACTTGCTGGGCTGTCACAAAAGCACTGTAGAGTAGAAAGGCAGAGGAAGAGATGACACAGGATGTGGTGACGAAGTTCGGCCGAAGCCTACGTCTCCGTGCGGTAAGACGCAACCTTTGAATCCACTATCTCTGAGTAAATAGTAGAGCTACTCTCGACAGGCCGATGAGTGCTTCTTACAAGTAATCAGAGGGTGGAGAGGGGATCTGAAAACCAGAAAGCTCGGGGAGCTCTGGAAAACAGAAAGTGGGATTATGGTTTGGATTTTGAGATATGAAATTATTTACAGGGTTTGCTATTTATAAGGGCTTAGCTTATCTAGGAAATATTCTAGGAATATTCCTAGGAATATCCGGGGTTTCGTAAATACCCGGGGGGATTTACTAGACCCCAGATAGTGCAAGTGGGCCCCAAGCAAGGATGAGGGTCCCACCATCGTACCCATGGGCCCCAGGCAGGGCTGCGGGTCTCACCATCGGACTCGTGGGCCCCAGGCAGGGCTGCGGGTTCCACCATTGGGCGTTAGCCAGATTTTGCACCCACAGGTACCCCTCCCAGCTAGATAGGTGTTAACCTAGCTGGTTGGGATTTTCTAGTGCAAAGCCGGTCGCTCGTCTGCCGACCCTCTGTCCGGAGTTGGTCGTCGTTTGTCTGTCGACCAGCTACGTGAGGTTGACCATTGGGTCCACCGACCCCCTGCCAGGGGTCGGTCGGGTGTGCGTCTGCCGACCCGCTACATAAGGCCGACCATCGTCTGTCTTTCGACCCGTTGCGTGGGGCCGACCCTCATCTGCCTACTGACCCCCTGTCCGGGGATAACTGATGTGAGTCTGCCGACCCGTTGCGTGGAACCGACCATGTTAGAATTGGTGAGGTCTACAGCTCGTAAAAAGCTATAGTTTAGTTATGTATGGTTGATAGCATAGGATTGCATATTGGTACGTACCTTAGTACGTGTTCTGATTATAGAACAGAGAGCCATGGCTACATGGTAATCCACTTGAGTGGGAGACTCAAGAGACTGGTCCCATGTAACCTAAATACATTCGCAGCTCTGATTAGGGTTGGTCGCCCTATCAGGATAAGCTGTTGGGATGACAGAGCGTGGGTGTCTCCACCATAGTCATTACCAGGCACAGTGTCTGTGGCCGAATGGAACCAACATGGTGCACAGATCGATGAGCAGACATCGGTACACTAAACTGTGTTTCTGCTTAGGGTAAAACGGTCTTAAATCCTGAGGAACCATATCTGGTGGACTAACCAGTTGTGTGGTGCTTTGGCGCACCAATGTGTGAGGATCCAGATTCAGTGATCCAAAACCACGGTGTACTGGGTTACCCAGCTGGCGTTGCATCAGCGTGTCACTCCTGCAGGCTATCCACACCCCTAACGGGAGGCGCGTTCCTTGGTCTGATCTACGTCGTATTAAACCCTGGTCAAGTGGTCATCAGTTGGACTGGTAACGGATCCGGTTACTCGTCAGAGTAATCGGAGGTATGATATATATGGTCAATCTGGAAGGAACCGAGTCATATGAGCACTCGAGTCTGACGGTATTCTCCACTGCTCAAGTTGCATCATGGCACCAGATGGAGGGACATCGAGTTTACCATACTAAGCGGAGAGCAGGGGTATGAGGGAGAACATAGTAAGTCCGGGGAAATTGGAGTGCAGCCTGCGTCGCACTCTGGGTGGCCACACAGGTTAACTTGGACTTAGAGGATCAATGGTACACTCGGATAGTGTGTCGATCAAGTCTAAGTTGGAAGACATGAACCCTGGTCCCTGAAGGTTCCACCTTATCGACATTATGTATGGTTCTTATACCATCTCCTCGAAACACAGAACGCAGTTAGAAGAAGCGAGAAGTCCTAGCCTACGCTCCGTGAGTGCTTCGCACTAGTGCACGGTAGATGCGTAGCTACGTGTGTGCACTAAGGGGAAACCCTAGTTTAGTGCAGAGACGCATGTAGCAATTCCTTGCCATAAGTGGACTTTGCCACATGGGTGCGATGTACCGGGACATGTTGCGAGTTTACTAGTTGACTTCACTAGGGGCACCCTACGGGAACCTCAGAGAATAGTGAAATCACTGGTGCACTTCACTTATGTGTGCCTTGCAAAGTCTCGTACACGAGGAACGACCAACTAGTGATATAAGGGCGTTTTGGTCATACCATGCGTCACTATGTACTAAGGGGGCCGGCCCTAAGTGTTGAGAGACTGGTCAAGGCCGGCCCCATTGGTTTAGGAGGTTGTTGCCTCCGATGAAAGGGCCGGTCATGAGGCACAGAAAATGGGCTAGTTTTGACCGTTTTCAAAACTAAGGAAAAGATAGAGATAAATAAGAGATATATAGGGAGAAGGTTTGAATCAGTCAATCCTATCCGTACTAGGCTTATCCATAAGGATAAGACCGACCCTATATAAGGGATAGGGGAGAGAGGGGGCCGGCCATGCATATTGCAAGCCCTAAGGGGCCGGCCAAGCTATGGGGAAACCCTAGCCCCCCCCCCCTCTCCTCTCTTCTCATCTTCTCTCTTGTCTCTCTCTCCCTCGCTTGCGCCATTAGATGGCGACTCGTCTTCCTAGCGTGGTGTTTCGTAGAAGGAGAAGGCTCGTCGAATGGAGGCACTCAGAGATCCATCGACGAGGTGCCATGCATCGTGTGAGATCGGGTGAACTAGAAGGCATCTCCCGCAACCTTTGCTGTCCAGAATCTGCACAGAAAATCAGCATTGTTTCTGTGATTCCGGAAGCTACAGAAGTTCAAATGAGGTGAAACTTGTTGCAAAAGTTGCGTCTCGAAGTTGTCTACCTGCAGTCCAAATTTCAGCCCAATCCAAGTTCGGAGCAGAATGTTATGGCCGTCGTACCAAAGCTATATTGAGCAGATCCGAGCCCGTCTTCATCGACAAAGAAGAAATTTGTCGCGGTAAAAGAATCCGCACGCAGGTATGATCTCTCACAAGTAGATTTAACATAATTAGAACATGCATACATGCTAGATTGTTCTTTCGCGTTAGATCGTCGTTAGGAGTTTGCGTAGTTGCCATGCTAGATTCATACACGCACGTGTTAATCATTTTGATGAAAATTTTGACATTTGGTTCATTTGGCATAAAACTCTCTCTCCTCTCTTCTCCCTTCTCTGGCCCTCTCTGTGGGAGCACTGTGGGGATATGGGGGTGTTCGACAGTGACCCTCTCTATGAGAGCACTGTGGAAATATTGTTCGGCAGTGGGGGGTGTTGGCAGTGGCCCTCAGCCAACGGTCAAAGAACTTCGTTGGCCCGCAGCCAATGATCAAAAAACAGTCGTTAGTTGGCAAATATATATAAAATAAATAGACTTTACGCCATTTGAAATGGTGTAAACTATGGGTACTTTCGGCATTTTAATTTATCACTTTACGCCATTTGAGATTACGTACTATTATGTTTTTCCTAAATACAAAACTTTTGTTCCGTTTATTAATTTATTAATATTTTTTGTTCCGTTTCTCAAAAAATTATGTATCCTTTAACTTAAATAACAATCTGTGGAGGGATTTAGGACTAATTAACCCTTTTTTTTAATGTTTTCACCAAAGTACGGTATGTTTTCTATTAAGTTAATATAAGAATGCAGATGCAATAATGTTCGGATCGGATGTTTTTGAAATTTTCGGATCGAAAATCAAAATTTTCTTAATACTAAACTCGTTCCCTTCCAATTCCCATCCGGTTTTGTTTTGGATTTTTCAAAAAACTAAAATTCAGAATTCGGTTTTAACTATATGGTGCCAAAATCGAAATTTTCCGGATCAGTTTGGGACGGAATCGAAATTTGGGTTCCAAGTTGCAACCCTAGCCGCACCAATGGAGAGGATCAGGTAGGGTGGCAATGGGTCGGGTCGTGTCGTGTTCGTGTCATGTCTAGTCGGGTTCGTGTCCAAAAACCCCAGACCCGGACCCGACCCATTTAACTAATCGTGTCTAGATCCTAAACCCGTACCCGACCCGCCAATAAACGGGTAGACCAGGTAAGACCCGTTTATCACCCGGACTATTCAGTTGACCCGATCCGACCCGATCCGACTCGACCCGACCTGACCCGAAAGACCCGCTGGTATTATATATTGTAGTATCGGATTGCGGGTAGACCCGACCCGACCCGACACGACACGACCCGTTGAATACTAAACGGGTCTTCCCGGGTCTACCGTGTCCAGACCCTAAACCCGGACCCGATCCGTTTATTAAACGGGTCTATCGTGTCGACCCGTTTATGACCCGAACCCGTTTAACCCTGACCAGACCCGCTAACTTCGTGTCAGGTCGTGTCGGGTCCGAAATTGCCAGCCCTAGGATCAGAATGAGGTGTAGTATTCAATACGCCCCTGGTACAAATGAGGCGACGGTGGAATAAGAGGTGAGAGGAGACGAGCATTCAGACGACCCGGCCGGCGACTTCCACCGTTGACTCGACTTTTCTCCCCTAATTGGCTGTTTCTTCGGAAGGAGGGAAGGAAGGAAGGAAGAGCAGCAAAAATGATGGACGTAGCTCGCAGCTGAAAGAAACAACGTAACTAAAACCAGTACTGGCTGTAACTCCGATCCTCCTGCCCGATCCAAGATGAGTTGGAAATGGCCCCTGATCTTAGTAGGCCTTCTCCTAATTACCTCAACAGCAGCAGCAGCAGCAGTTTGTTCTTCGTCATGCGGAGGTGTCATCATCAGCTACCCTTTCCGCCTTGCCGGTGATCCCAGCAGCTGCGGTATAGCAGGCTACGAGCTCTCCTGCCGAAACAATCTAAGTGCGTCTTTGAATCTCAGCTCTCTGGAGTACGACGTCAAGTCCATTTCGTACGACAACGCCACCATTCGACTCCTTGATCCTGGCCTGCAAAGCAACAACTGCTCGGCGCTGCCCAAATACTCCTTGGAGAAATCCTATTTTTGGGTCGGTCCTCCGTACTACAAATATTATGGATTCGATCTGAGAGATGAAAGGTCCTTGGTGACATACGTCCGCTGCACCCGCTCCATAGACGACGATCCTTCCTATATAGCAACCGGACCTTGCATCAACTCCTCCTCCTCCTCCTCCTCCTCCTCTAGCGCCTACTTCTACCTTTTACTTGGTGCGGCCGCCGGTGATCTTAACGAGTCATGCACCACCATTGCAACCACACCTGCAACATTCTCCAACAAGGTGGTCGGGAACCCAACATTAACGTACTTTGATGTCTGGTCTGATCTGCTAATGGGGTTTGAACTCACGTGGCGGTTTGACCTGAGTTCCCTCTGTCGGGACTGTGAGGCTAGTGGTGGTGATTGCCTCGATAGATATTTCATCGCTGATCCTCCAAACGATGAATGGTGTGTGTCTCGCTGCAGAGTAGCATTCCAGTCCATCAAGTGTAAGTGAATCAACCGCGCCGCGCTCCAATTCAATTCCCCTGGGCGCCGGCCTTTTCTAAGCCCTTGCATGATTTCAGGATTTGATCACACAGTTTGGGAAAGAATCTTAATTATGTAGGTTTCTTGGATTTTGCTGACATTATTACCTTAATTGGAACATATGCAGGTTTCTGGCATTTTGCGGCCATATTCTTCCAAGGTGATCCGTGCCTGCCTGCCAATTTCTTCACTCCTCTCTGCAACTCGCCTGAGGATAGAAATATATTTTTAATGGATTTAGTCCCACACCGGCTAGGGGTGGGAGTTCCATACGTGTCTTGATCATATACCCGTTGCCCCCTCTCACTCATAACCGGTTTTGCGCGGGATTAATTCATGACTTGGTATCAGAACTAGGCCCTCTCTCACATCCCTCTTTCTCTCCGCCGGGGTAGGTCTCCGTTAAAAACGCGCTCTACCTACGAGTGGGTGCAGAGCGGTTAGTCCCACATCGGCTAGGGGAGTTCTGTGTCTTCGTATATATGCCAGTTGCGCCCTCCCCCTTATAATCGGTTTTGAGTGGGCACGGGATTCATGGCATAAATATATATACAAACCTTTCGATTGTTCAATTTATCAGTCTTATTTGCTTTGTGTCACTCATCGCCGTTGTTGTTGGTCTTCCGCAGATATTGGCCCTCCAATCCTTACAATTACCGGTTGTGTCTTGGCTGGAAGAACTGTAATTGGGATGATGTGCCTCTTCTCCTTTCTCATCTATAAAGTGCGCAAGAGACATCTCTCGAAGAACAGTAGCCTCGAACAATTTCTGATCAAGTACACAAATCTCACACCAGCAAGGTACTCTTATGGTGAGATCAAGAGAATGACAATAGGATTCAAGCATAAACTGGGGCAAGGAGGCTTCGGGAGTGTGTTCAAAGGTACGCTTGCAAGTGGTCGGCCAGTCGCCGTCAAGTTACTGGGGAAGACAAGTAGCAACGGGGAGGAATTCATCAACGAAGTCGCAACCATCGGGAGGATTCATCATGTCAATGTGGTGCACCTCATTGGGTTCGGCTTCGAAGGATCGAAAAGGGCTCTAATCTACGATTACATGCCCAATGGTTCTTTAGACAAGTATATATACCTCAAAGAAGGTCAAAGCAGTACTCTGAGCTTAGAGAAGATGTACGAGATCGCGTTGGGAACAGCTCGCGGGATCGAGTACTTGCATCGAGGGTGCGACATGCAAATACTTCATTTCGACATCAAGCCTCACAACATCCTTCTTGATGCAAACTTTACTCCAAAAGTCTCCGACTTCGGCCTCGCAAAGTTGTACCCCACGGACCGTAGCGTAGTTTCCGTAAGTGCTGCTAAAGGGACTATAGGCTACATAGCCCCTGAGCTGATCTATCGAAGCTTCGGGCGCATCTCGTACAAGTCTGATGTCTATAGTTTCGGGAGGATGCTGCTCGAGATGATTGGGAGGAGGAGCAAGATGGAAGGCGTCGAGAGTGATTCTAGCCGAGCTTACTTCCCTGTATGGGCCTATGATCAGCTAATGAAAGGAGAGGATGTGGAAATAGATGTTGCAACAGAATCTGAATCGAAGTTTGCCAAGATGTTGCTCATAGTTGGGTTATGGTGCATACAAATGGCGCCAGATGATCGTCCTTCTATGCACAAAGTGCTAGAAATGCTACAAGGGAGTGTTGAGGACATGCTGATGCCTCCGAGGCCTTCTCTTCTGTTTCCCTCACTCATGGTTGACATGGAAACCTCTCAAACCATGGATTCCTCTGAAGATCTGAGTTTGATTGAGACCAACACTCATACCCAATACTCTCCTTGATATCTCTTCGTTCCAAGTAGACCTTCATTCCACCAAAAGCTTTATTTATGAGCAAATCATGATGTACTTCCAAGAACCAGGCTTCTGCATAAGCTATAAATAATTAATTTTTAATTGATATTCCATACTTTACCTACACAAAACTTGTTCTCATCAACTATTGGAGCACCATGAGTTATTCCATCAATGTCAAATTCTATTGTGCTTTTAACAAAATCATCAAATTCAATAGATAGTGGATGTCTTTCCTGATCGAACTTCTTCATCAGCCTCATCATCCCCTACTTCTGATTCTATTTCATCTTGGTTATTTGGATCATCATCATCATCTGATGATGATGTAGAACTATGATGGATATCTTCAGGACCTACTTCTTCAACATTATCTGCCCCAACATGAAAAATATACCATATTTAGAAACCCTAAATATATAAACATAACGGTAAAAAGATGCTGAAAGATAATAAAAAACATTCATACCTCCAAAAACATCATCAGTTGTATCGGTGGGTATATTATATATGTAAGTAACTCTCTGGAATTGATGTGCTAAATTTGTCCACCTTCCAATTCTTTAGAGGAGTCCTTGAGTATCATTTTTTTGTGGCACAAATCTTTGTCCTTGGACGTTTAGTGTTCACAACAAGAAATTGCATCTTTAGCGACGTGTTTTTGCGACGTAGACCTTTTTCCATCGCCAAAAGTTACCTTTTTACGACGCAATATTTTATTCGTCGCAAAATCCTACCGCTAAAGGTATTGTAGCTAGTTGAGTTCGCGCGTAGAAGGAAAAAGTTTTTTGGCGACGATAAATGGCTATTTGGCGACGCAATAAGATGTCGCTAAATTATTTACTTTTAGCGACAAAATAAATTTTGTCGTGAAAAATTAAAATTTTGGCGACAGAACAAAATGTGCTACTATTTGTAATTGGCGATGTAGTTGTGCGCCGTGAAATTCTTTGTTTCTGGCAACAACTATTTATAACGTCCCAGATTCTTAATTTTTTATGGCAATGTTCTACGTGTGTCGCAGAATAGTCCCAAAAAATAAAATAAAAAATAAAAAAATTTACGCCTATAAGGGGAAAGTTTTTTGGCGACGATAAATGGTTATTTGGCAACGCAATGTGATGTCGCTAAATTATTTACTTTTAGCGACGAAATAAATTTTGTCGCAGAAAATTAAAAATTTTGGCGACAAAACTAAGTGCGCTGTTAGTTCCAATTGGCGACGTAGTTGTATGTCGCGAAATTCCTTATTTTTGGTAACGTTGTTTATAGCGTCGCAGATTCTCAAAGTTTTATGGCGACGTTCTTCGTGCGTCGCAGAATCGTCTCAAAAAATACAAAATAAAAAACTCCGCGCCAAGAATGTGTAGGAGAATACACGAATTTAAAACCCCATAGCCGTCCGATCTCGATCGGATTACTCAAACCCCAAAATTATCTTGATGTCCTTTCCTTCGTTCCATTCTAATCCATTAATGCCCTCCAGCCAAAAAAAAAGTGGGAATTAGCAAGAAGTCCTTTTTAGAAGATCACTAAGAACTGCAGTCCCGACAACCTTTCCGTTTGAGCTCAAACCCCTCTGGATGAAAATACCCCTCATCTTCCTTCGAATTTAGCTTTGCTTCCACTCATCCTCTGCTGCCATCGTCAGACCTAACCGAACCCCACCCCGCCCCTATCGGACCTAACCGAACCCCCCTCCCCCCGCCGGACCTAATCTACAGGCCATGGGATGAACCCCAACTGTCGCTCGCGCCGGACCTAAATGAACCCAGTCGCTGCTCGCGCCCGTCGCCTTCGCCTCTACCTCCGCTGCTCGCTGCTCATAGTCGAATCCGCCTCTGCCGCTGCTCACCTCTCGCCTCCGTCTCCACCGCTCGCCTCTGCCTCGCCCCCGCACAACCCGAACCCACCCCGCACAACCCGGCCAACCCGACGGGTTGGGCTTGGGCTAAGTTTAAACAAACCTTGGGTTGGGTTAGGGGTACAAAAGACGCTGAGTAAGGGCTTTGGGTTTTGGGGTACAAAAAAAAGGGCATCGTTGGTATTAAAGGATTGTTGAGTAAGTTATTGAGAAACGCAAGGGAGACGGGGGCTAATTACAGATTTTTGGGGTATGAATAAAATTTCCCAAAAAAATACTGCCTACACATAACCAGCCCTAAACCCCATCCCTTCCCTCTTAATTCCCCTCCCATCCTCTTCTTCTTCTCCCTATTTCACTCGGGATTGCGGGCGGCCAGCCGGCGCGGCAAAGTTGCTGTGCAAAGGAGAGGATCGGCGGTGGGCTAACAACGAGGAGCAATCTGGGTGGCACGGCTGATCCAGAAGGTGCCGATCCGGAGGAGATCCCCACCAAGTAGGTTTCCAATCCCATCATCTTCATCTTCTCCCGATTTCATGAGCCAATCCGGAGGAGATCCGGAGGGGATTCGAGTAATTCTCCCCCCCCGAATTCGACACTGCTGGCTAATATTTTTTTTTCTCGTCAATCCGTAAGTACTATGGGAGAGCAGCAACTGCTAGAAGATGGAGAGATAGTAGAAGAGAAAGAGCAGACTGGATCAAATCTGGGTATTACGGGCAGCGCAGGCTGCGACCCGTGGCCCGTGTTCATATTCGACCACCAACCCCGTAGAGTTTACCACTTCTGCCACCAGTTCAAGAACAACACCAACCCTGATAACTTCTTGAAGGGAGTGAAGTAGTCCTCTGATGGTTCCTGCTTCATCACTAGCTTGGATGACAATACCCTCTGCTTGTTCGACTTGTGAGCACTCATCGCTACCCATTCCAAGGTCATGATCTCTGACTTTTCATACTTATAATGTCGCTGTTTTGACTAGACCAGTGAACACCTGCATTGATCGTGCTCCACACTATGCAGCTTTAGATTGTCAAGGTGTGATAAACCTACAGATGCTGCACTTTCTTCCGTCAAATTTTTTTTTTTTGAGAAAGTAAACATAAGTTTAGTATGATGTTTTTGCATCTTGATTGATGCTTCCTGTAGATTCTTATGCCTCGAATCTGATAGTGAGCGAGGCGGAAATTGTGTATGATTATTGTTGGTACCCATACATGTGCGCATCAGGTCCATCCTTTGTACCCACGTTAGAAGAATTTTTTGTAATTACTTGGTATTGGCATTCTTATTGATAAATCTGAGTTGAGATTTGAACTTATTTTATAATATTCCAGATTGGGCCACCTGTGTGTTTGCAAGCACTACCCGCGGGCCGCGACCATCCTATTTATCTATGGGACGCTGTTTCTGGCCAGGTGCTTAGAAGTTCTATAAAAGTTATTTGTACCAATATGAATGATCAATGCATGCTTCACTACGTTGCTGAGTTTTTTTTTAATGCATTGATGGCAGCTACGCTGCACCTATCGGGCATATGATGCCATGGATGAAATTGCGGCTGCAATTTCTCTCTTTCAATTCCTTGGGAACTAAGTATTGAACATCACCCTGGATTGCCTTTTTTCCTTCTTTGAGTTTATATCACTTTAGTATTTAATGGAACATATAAATATCTTTAGTTGAAGCCAAATCCTAGAGTCTGCATATATGCTATAGAAATTGTGAATTTTGATGTTTTTAATTTTAATATCGCATGTTGCAAAAGTGTACTGCAGCATTTAGACCTGTCAACGGATTAGATTCAGATTGGTTTAGGCTATATTCAAATCATATCTGTTAAGTAAACGAGCTATCAGATTCGAACCATTATCAGATCATCAGATTAAGAAAACCAATCTATATCCGTTAAGTACGGATCAGGTCGGATTCGGATCAGAATCTGGTCCATCAACATGTCTACAATGGACGCTAGTGATATCGTTGAGCAGCAAATCCACATAAGAACAGGCAATTTCGGATTCGGTACTCGAAAGGGCCAGAATAAAATAAGAGTCTCAATCGGTGGATCATGAGATGAGCTATCATAGGTCTCATAAGAATTATTATGTTAAGATGAGCTATCATAGGACTCATGGAATTGAAAGAATTTTGAGACAATGCTATAATGTTGAGACGAGCTATCATAGGGATGGACATAGCATCACTCAAACTTTCCAAGTTAAAGAATATCCAGCGAAAAAAATCCCATCTAGTTTGAAACCTTCTTAGCATACTCCCAATAGTCAGTCTGTGAATGAGACCATAATAACTCATCTAGATAAACAAATCCATCTCAATCAAAAGTGATAGAGAGCTTGACCATTATTCATTGGGAACAAATAGAGCATCTCAACGAGGAATTGAAAGGGACAAAGCCTATAAGTTTGCATCATCCGTTGAGATTTGTTTCCAATGAATAACCATTCTTTTCTCTTATCACTTTTGATCAAGATGGATATGTTTATCTAGATGAGCTATTATAATCTCATCCACAGACTGACTGTTGGGAGTAATACTACGAATGTCTAGAACTAGTTAAAAATTTATTATTAATTTTTTTCTTGAAATTCTTTAATTTGGAACTTTGAGTTATGCTATGTACATCCCTTGCATCGAAACAAGTCAACCTGTATGCCTAGAGCTATATATATATATATATATATATATATATATATATATATATATATATATATATATATATATATATATATATATATATATATATATATATATATATATATATATATATATGAACTAATCAATTTCTACAATTGGAAATTATATATCGATAACTTTTTATGTACAAATCAATTTGGATGTGCTTATTTAGTATACTCTTATGTCCATACATATGCTAACATGAGTTACTTTAATATGGATCAATTATGCACACTGTTTTTGTCTTTATTTCTTTAAGGCTTTACGTGCAAATTTTTTAATAGGATTTTTGCTGGATATAACAAATCCCTTAGAGTGTTTGATGTACATCGCTCTGGTAGAGAATTTGAACAGTATACTTTGCTTAAAGGCAATGATGGGCCATCAGGTATGACTTACATTCTGCTATGATATTCTTATTGAAACTTGCTTAACAAGTTGATGGAATATGCTCCATTTTTTCTCAAATTGTAATTGAGTATTGTAGATACAAGATAACCATTGGGAGGCAATTTTGTTAATGTTTAATAGGACAGAGGCATTCAAACTCTCGATGAGTCATAATATAAGACTCAAGGCCAAAGGTGTAAGCATACTAGTCAATCAGTTTATGAGTCCATTAATTCAGTAGTTTTTATTAGCCTCTAGTGCCTCCATCATTATATTAAATTAATTTGTTCCTTTTGTGATTTTGCATAAATATTACATCCACAAGTGTTACTGTTTGCTATGCTCATTTTACATGTGCTCTCTATGCTCTACGTATAAGCTGTATTCTATTCTCCTACATTTATATTATGTGCATACACCATCTTAATTAGTTAAATAGTATTGATGCCAGATTGAAAATTTGAATGAAAAATAAAAATTTCTTGTTATTTTGATAATTAAGCTTGAAGATAAGCCAAATACTGCTATGGTCTTGATAATTTAAATAAGCATTAGGATCTTGAAAGTTGAAATGCACCTTAAAGATAGCGGATGATTTAAATAAGCATTAGGATCTTGAAAGTTTTATTTGATCTCCTCACCCTCTTTTCAAAACTTGGATACATATTTAGGAACCTCAGACTGATGCATACCCCTATTTGATTGTGATAATGGAACAACAAGAGGTGGTATAAACACAAACTGCATATATTTTTTAGACTTTCAGCTACATTGATTGGGTGTACATCGCCAGAATCAATATTCTGTTGCTCCTTCTATTAAATGATGTACTTATTGCCAAGAGTGATAAATTGCTGCAATAAAATTACTGTAGCTTCTAGAAAAAATTTAAATTTTTATATCTTAATTGTGTCTTACTTGTTTTGTCAAATCCGTAACTCATTTTGTTTTATCAGGTCGCATCAATGGCTTCCGAACATAAACAGATCCATCTTTTATCAACTTTCTCACTTATAGTGTCTCCAACGGAGAGGACACGGTTCCAACTCCAGCCTACACAATCCCAGCTTATACTGACTCCACAGGAACATATAACTAGTCCATCGACCGAGACCAGCAGCGTTGGTAGGAATTATAAAATATTTTTTATATAGATTTTTTTTATCTTTATTGTGTTATGCATAATAACTAAAACATCATTGTGTTCTTTGCAGTTTCAGATCCGAGCACGAGGTGTGGACTGGGGCTTACCAAAAGCAAGGGGACAGAGAAGCTTGTAGCATGATTTGGTAAACTTTCAGTGAAGGTTCCAGAGAAGTTTATGGCAAGGCTTGACATTTCAGAAAAGATGCGGCATCATCATCAAAGACATGAGTTTTTTTTTGTAGTCCTTCAATTGATGTTATGGATGTCGGGTTTTGTATTATTGATCCTTAATAGAAATGAGTGGATAAACATATACTTAGAAGAATAATTTAGTATTTTGATTTGACATTAAATGAGTTTAAATGAATACTTGTGTAATTTTTTTTTTATTGAAATGTATGTGGATAAATACATTTGTATAAAGATTTCAAGAAAAAAATTTAACCAAAAAATATTAAGAATTTGTCTTTTGGCAACGTATGTAATATATTACGTCACTGAATTCGTATATTCTGCAACGCGATGATTGCATTGTCTAATATATACATTTGGCTCAATGAATAAATTCGACGACTTAATTATTACGTCGCTAAAAGTATACATTATGCGACGACAAAGTATGCATTCTGCGACGCTATTATTTATCTGCTAGAAGTTATTAGCGACACTATTATATACGTCGCCAAATATTTTTATTTTCGGCGATGCATATGGTGTGTCGCTAAATGTTCTATATATAAACTTAAGTTAGTTGTTTTTGTCACATAGGAGGTCATTTTAGCGACGTTTTTTGTTTTAATCGGCGACGCTTATTGCGTCGCGGTTGGTTAAGCTTTCGGTAGCGCAATTTGATCGCGTCGCCGAAAGTATTCTCAAACGGGGAATCGGCGATGTCTTGGCGACGCAATTTGGAACGTCGTAAAAGATATTTTGCGATGAATATGACCACTTTTGGCGATGCTCTGGTGTGTCGCAGAAATTATCTTTTCTTGTAGTGGTTAGGGATGCCTCTACAAAAAATAACTGTTAAATCCATCTATATATGTAATAGGGGAGGTGGTAGGACATTAATATTCTTCTAGTTAGGAGGGAATGCATTCAACCTTGGGAGGGAGGTCACCTAGAAGAAGTTGGTATCACCTTTTCACAATCATCTACATCTACTTCATTTCTTATAATCTCATTTGGTACAACCTGATTTAAAGAAACAAATAAGTGTGTATATCCATCAACAACGACACTATTCTTTCACATAATTAGCAATTCATAGTTGTTATTAAAAGGTATCAATCCAAATGATTTGAGCCAATATACCTCATAGCAGGCACCCTGGAGGAGATGGTACTTGGTCAAGAATCCAATCCAGGATTTCTATATAACATATTGTATCACCATCAGGCTTTTCAGTGTCCATGAATTGACCATCATTACAATATAATATTGTTAATTTTTTATTCAAATGCTTCAACTTGTCCCCATAATGTATTCACAAATTTCTAACATCAAAACAAAGCATTCGTCTTTAATCCAAACCTAACAAACAAATAACAAATAGGTTTGTAACAAAATCTCCATAATCTAAGATGGTTCTCTGAAAAAATGGCACAAAACGTTAGGATCGATTTTTATCAACAAACCATAAAACTTTATAAGGTTTTATAAAAAAAAAAATTGTTAAGAGTTTTACCCATATAGCATCAAACTAAATTAGGGTTTCTCAAGCAACAAAAAAAACAAAGATCAAATCATCCAAAATACCCATAAATTGAGAAGATACTTTGTCAAACCCTTGGAAAATACAAGGACCATGAGGAAGAGGTTATACAAATACCTTCGACAAACAATGAGAGAGTGATTGAATGGCGACTTCGAATCCTCAATCTATCGTTTTTTTTTTTGAAAAATCCACTACAAAAAAAAAACAGTTTCTACCGATGGATATATACCATCGGTAAAAGTATATGTCCGTCGGTAAAGATTTATCACGACAAACTGAGTTTTTGTCGCTATCCATTGGGAAAACTAGCGTCTGGAAAGACAATAGCGATGACTTATTATTTCCGTCGGTAATAAAAATTAATACCGACGGCTATTTGTTAACCATCGGCAATAGTTAATTATTTAACAAAAAATAATATAGCTTATTACCGATGGTATTATGTCATCCGTCGGTAAAGATATATGTATATATTACCGACGGGAACAATTATTTCCATCGGTATTAATTATTAAAAACTATTAATTTATTTTATTAATACCGACGGAACTACTTTCGACCGTCGATAATAATATCGATCTTTACCGAAGCATATTATAATACCCATCGGTAAAGATTAATATATTACCGATGAATATGTATTACCGTCGGTTAATATTATTTAAAACCTATTATATAAAATTATTTTTACTAACAAAAATAATATAATCCGTCGGTAATAAAACTTGAATTTTTATAAAAAAATAGCTAATATCAGATTATTTAATCCTTGTTATTTATCACAATACACAAAATTATCATAATTCCAAAATACACACAATTATCATAATACCATAATTATACCACAATATATAATACATCAAATTACTATAATTACCACAATATATAAAATTACCACCATTACCACAATATTACAGACAATACACAAAATTAGCAAAATACTATATTTACCACAATAAATAGTACTGGACAATCATAGATTGATAATCTATAATACACTAAAATAATATTTATTTTACAATATTATAAAATTAATTTTACATAATAAAAAAGAAACGGAAAGCTGTCGCCCGACAACAACACTGGTGCTAGCATCCCCTGACGCTGCAATCCTAAAATTAACAACATATATTTGTTAAATAGATGATTGATATCTATAATAATTACAAGGATAAATTTAACCTATCCCTCCAAAATTATATGCTAATTAGTAAATCATAAGTTACCGTGTTTCGGATTATGAAGTTGGTTTGGATTCGATCGGATAGTTATCGGATCGCATCCGAATAATTCATGCTTGGATGGTTTTTCATATTTTGGACTTGCGAACAAGTTTTTAGTAGATATTTAAGATTTTATCCTCCGATTGACTAATTTATAGTCTAAGCATTGTAAAATCATATATTAGCGTGTTACAGATTTTGAAGTTTGTTTGGATTCGATCAGATTATTATCGGATCACATTCGACAATTCGGACTTTGATGTTTTTTTGTATTTTGAACTTGCGAGTAAGTTTTGAGTAGATATTTTAAGATTTTATCCTCCGATTGAATAATTTAGAATCTAAGCGTTAAAAAATCACAAGTTAACATATTTCGGATTATGAAGTTGGTTTGGATTCGATCGGATCATTATCGAATCATATCCAATAATTCGAATTTATATGTTTTTTTGTATTTCGGACTTGCGAGCAAATTTTTAGTAGATATTTTAAGATTTTATCCTCCATTTGACTAATTTAGACTCTAAGCATTGGAAAAATCATAAATTAACGTGTTTCGAATTATGAAGTTGGTTTGGATTCGATCGGATTGTTATTGGACCGTATCCGATAATTTGGACTTGAATGTTTTTTCGTATTTCGGACTTACGAGCAAGTTTTTAATAGATATTTTAAGATTTTACTCTCTAATTGACTAATTTAGAGTCTAAGCGTTGGAAAATCAAAAGTTAGCATGTTTCGGATTATGAAGTTGGTTTGGATTCGATCCGATCGATCGTTATTGGATCGCATCCAATAATTCGGACTTGAATATTTTTTTGTATTTCTGACTTACGAGTAAGTTTTTAGTAGATATTTTAAGATTTTACCCTCTGATTAACTAATTTATAGTCTAAGTATTGGAAAATCAAAAGTTAGCATGTTTCGAATTATGAAGTTAGTTTGAATTCGATCAGATCGTTATTGGATCACATCCGATAATTCGTACTCGTATGGTTTTTCGTATTTCTAACTTACGGACGAGTATTTAGTCGATATTCAAAGATTTTGTCATCGGATTGACTTGTTTAAAGTCTAAGTGTTTGAAAATCATAAGTTATCGTGTTTTGAATTTTGAACTTGGTTTAGATTCGATCGGATCATCATCAGTTTCTATCTGATAATTCATACTTGTATGATTTTTTGTATTACCGACTTATGAATGAGTATTTAGTCGATATTCAAATATTTTTTCGTCGGATTAACTTTTTAAGAGTATAAGTGTTTGAAAATCATAAGTTTTTTAGTCGAAAATCATAAGTTTTAGAGTCTAAGTATTTTTTAGAGGCTAAGTGTTTGAAAATCATAAGTCAATATTCAAACATTTAGTCGATATTTATAAATGCCTGACCTATTCCCCGACCTGGTTCCCATCATGAAGCTTGCGTCATCTTGATCCTTATCTAGGGCTTACACGCAACCACTGGGCCAGGTTGAACATGGTCAGATCCGAGTCGACCAGTCCGATTCATCATATGGACGTCGCACTGAGAACCCCCTTCTACAGCTGTAACCTTTTTGTTTCTAATAAACTAGTAGGGGTCTAGGTCGAACCCCCCCCCCCCCCCCCCCCCCCTCACTCTTGGAGGGATTATCTTAAAAAAAATAAGGATATTTGTCATTTCTTTCTTAAAGTACCTCCACTTGCCCCTAGAATGTATCCACTTGTCTCCTTCTTCTTCCACCTCCACATTGACTAGCGGGGTAGGTAGTGTTGTCTTCATATAGACCTTCCCTTATAACCCGGGCTTTGGGGTGTGAGGGTATCTAACATGGTATCAAAGCAAGTTTGATCTATGCCCTTTAAGCCGAGTGGGAGCCTACCCATATCATAAGGATCGGACAAAATCGGCCTGCACGTGAGGGGGAGTGTTGAAGTTCAGTCATACATCGGCTAGCGGGCTGAGCAATATTGTCTTCATATACCCTCTGTATACCTCCCCTTAAGACCTGAGTTTTGGGGTGTGAGGATATCTAAGAGTTCAACACCCAAATCTGTATATTAGAGCAGGTGTCACAAAAGATAGAGTTATAAAGTACTTGAGGACAATCTAAAAGAGAAAAATAGGTTACCTAGAAAAGAGATAACCTCGGATATATTAATTACACCCCGAGAACACACCCCAGTTATAAAGTATAAACCTTTTATAGTTATCAAACAAAATTTATAACTACAAAAAATTAATAATTTAATACTTACCAATGTTTATTTGGTAGAGAATAGTAATTTCTAGAAGAAATTCTACGCCCTTAATTTCCAATAGTCAAAATAGTGTGACCGACATATAAAGCCTTTGGCTATCCCAATTTTAACCTTATTTTTAGCGGAAAAATCAGAATGACTCATTCAAAGCTATCCTTTACTGAATGAATGGGAAGGTCCAAGTCTAAGTCGAAGTCAAAGTCTCAGTCTCTCTAATCACGCTGTCATTCCATCTCTATGTCTATGGTGGGCCGACAGTCTTGATGACATTTGCGTTTGCTAGCTCTTGGAAAAAAATGTAGCTATACATCTCTTTCATAGTGCATCAAAACAACTGATTTTTTGATGAAGAGGTTGTGGGTTCAACTCCTCCTCTCGATTTATTCAGGAGCAAAGTAGGAATTGTCAAGTGGGTCGGGTTTCACTCCACGAGGATTAGTCTGAGTTAGGGTTGGCAATTCTGGACCTACGCGGCAAACACGACACAAAGTTAGCGGGTCTGGGTCTGGGTTAAATGGGTTCGGGTCGTAAACGGGTTGACACAGTAGACCCGTTTAATAAACGGATCGGGTCTGGACACGATAGATCGACCCGGGAAGACCCGTTTAAAATTCAACGGGTCGTGTCGGGTCGGGTCTACCCACAATCCGATACTGTAGTATGTAGTACCAGCGGGTCTTATCGAGTCAGGTCGGGTCGAGTCGGATCGGGTCAATTGAATAGATCTGTGTGATAAACGGATCTAACGGGTCTTATCGGGTCTACCCATTTATAAGCAGGTCGGGTACGTACGGGTTAAGAATCTAGACACGATTAGTTAAACGGGTCAGGTCCAGCTCTAGCGGTTTTGAACACGACACACGAATTTGACCCATTGCCACCCCTAGTCTGAGTCCATTGCCCCAAAGGTTTCGGACGTTTTCCACGGAGTGGCAAGGTCCTCAATGCACGGTTGCATCATCAAGTCAAGCCGACCCCCTACAGTCAAATGACATGACTTCCAATTAAGTCTTCCAGTCTTTGGTTTCCTCTCACGATTTTGCTCCCATGGCTTGCTTGAATAGAGAGGATCGAGAATATATGAGGGAGAAGTGAAGCATCCCGATCTCATGGAGAAGTACATCTTCGTCTTCCTCCTCCTTCTTCTCCTCATCACCCGAGCATGCATATGCAGTACAGAACCGGTCACGAAGCAGCAGAACTGCCCATCCATCCAGTGCGGCGTCGACGGTCTCGGCGACTACACATGGCCACCCGTCATGATCCATTTCCCCTTCCGACTCGAGTCCCAACCGCAAGTCTGCGGATATGATGAGCAGGGTGGGTTTGAGCTCTCATGCCAGGGAAGCGACACCATCATCAATCTCCCATATTTTCCTGAAGACCTGCAGCCGCTCTTCGTGACCTCCATCGACTACCAAGCTCAGCAACTGGCTGTCGACAAGCACCCGGATGCAGGCTCATGCATTACAAGATCAACCTTCCTGGAATATTCTAACCTCTCTACATCACCTTTCCGTCTCCTTACTGAGTTTGATCCTTCCTATAGTAACTATATGATCTTCAATTGCTCGTCCAATATATCAATGGCTAATTCCGAGGCTGCACGAGTCTCTTGCGGAAGAGATCTTCCTGGCCACTTCTATGCCGTTCCTTCATACCTTGGTTTTGGCGACTGGCCATCATCTTCATGCACACCTGCACCATCATATCTGTATTTCCCCAGATTCTATTTGGAGTGGGATCTTCCGGATTGCAGAAATTGCTGGAATGGCCTTTGCAGCAGATCAAACGGCACAAGCAACAGCACCACCGAATGCGTGCCACGGCCTGCACCTACTCCTCAACGAGGTATATATTACTGCCCACAGAATATATAACAAATGCAATTGATTCTTCATGTTATTTTGACCCATCAAATAACCCAGCACCCTTTGATGCGCCTAGAGATTTTAGAATGTGCTGATTTTTGGTAGACATATTGTCTATGGTATGTTGATCATCCTCACAAAAAATCATCTCATTCTAAAACCTCTAGGGGCATTAAATACACTCTTCAAATCAATGATTTTTAAAAAATCATTGATTTGAAGAGCGCATTTGATGAACATAGAGGCTTTAGAATGGGCTGATTTTTTGTGAGGATGATCAACATACCATAAACAACATGCCTACAAAAAATCAGCCCAATCTAAAACCTCTAGGTTCATCAAAGGATGCAGGGTTATTGCTGGGTCAAAATTTGCTCGGTCAGCCGATCCCAATCCTATATATATATATATATATATATATATATATATATAGAGAGAGAGAGAGAGAGAGAGAGAGAGAGAGAGAGGAATGTTACAGTGAACTATAAGTTACGGAAGAAGAAAATGAGCTACGATCATTTTGACTACCCTAGAAGTTTTAGAATTTTGTGAAAATTGGTGGGTGTGTTGTCTAGGGTAACATGATTATCCTCACCAATTTTCAAGGAATTCCAAAACATCTAGGGTCATCAAACGATAGAAGCTTTATCCACCGTTCGTAATAACCGTTAATTTTGCTTCTACCATTTGAAGACCCTAGAAATTTTAAAATTCTTTGAAAATTGGTGAGGATGATCATGTTACTATAGACAACACACCCACCAATTTTCACAAAATTCCAAAACTTTTAGGATAGTCAAAATGATTGTAGCTCATTTTCTCCTTCCGTAGCTCATAGCTCACTGTAACATTCATCTCTCTCTCTCTCTCTCTCTCTCTCTCTCTCTCTCTCTCTCTCTCTCTCTCTCTCTCTCTCTCTCTCTCTCTCTCTCTCTCTATATATATATATATATATATATATATATATATATATGGTTTGATGATCACTACTTAATTTGGTACCTCTAATTTGTTTTCTCCTGTATACTACAGGCCTTTCCAATGCTAACAAGGTCATTATTATAGGTGAATGAATCCCTAACAAACCTTAACCCTTCTCTTTTTAATTTGTCCTTGGAGCTAGAGCCGCCCACCTGCCTCGTTTCTCTAATGATCGAATCATGATCGAGCTAGTACTCTGTATTGGCAGGGCTGTGCTCGGTCGCGTACATGGTGGTGCTCATTCTACTTGTGGTCCAGAGATTCAAGGCGAAGAACAAGAAAGAGCAGGAGGTGAAGATCGAGCGGTTCTTGGAGGAGTACAAGGCCATGAACCCAACAAGGTACTCCTACGCCCAGGTGAAGAGGATGACCGATAACTTCAAAGCCAAGCTCGGCCAAGGGGGGTTCGGGAGTGTGTTCAAAGGGAAGCTTCCCAACGGAGTTCCCATCGCCGTGAAGCTTCTCGACGACCCGACCGTCAACGGCGACGAGTTCGTCAACGAAGTCGGAACCATCGGAATGATCCACCACGTCAACGTCGTCCGCCTCTTCGGCTACTGCGTCGAGGGATCGAAACGGGCCCTCATCTACGAGTTCATGCCCAACGAATCCCTCGAGAAGTTCATCTTCGCGCAGGGCGAGAGGAGCAGTAGTACTACGACGGTCCTGTCGTGGCCCAAGCTGCGGGAGATAGCGCAGGGGATAGCTCGAGGGATCGAGTACCTACACCAAGGATGCGATCACCGGATCCTTCACTTCGACATCAAGCCCCACAACATCCTGCTCGACCACCGGTTCACGCCCAAGATATCCGACTTCGGCCTCTCAAAGCTGTGCTCCAAGGAGATGAGCATCGTGTCCATGACCGCTGTTAGAGGAACCGTGGGCTACATTGCGCCGGAGGTCTACTTGAGGAACTCCAACATGGTTTCGCACAAATCCGATGTCTACAGCTTCGGGATGCTGCTGCTGGAAATGGTGGGTGGAAGAAGGAACGGCGACGGCGACGGCGACGCTGCCGCGGCACAGACTTATTTTCCCGAATGGATCTATAACCGTTTGGCGGGAGGGGAAGGGCTGGGGCTGAGAACCGAAGGAGAAGAAGACGTCGAGATTGCAAAGAGGTTGACAGCTACGTCACTGTGGTGCATACAATGGAACCCGGTCGACCGGCCCTCCATGGGAGTTGTGGTTCAGATGCTTGAAGGGGGCGCGGAAAGCTACTCATTGCCACCGAATCCCTTCACTAGCTAATATGTACTCCAAATTGAGAAAACAATATATTAACAGGTGATCGACCCATATAAGTTTGATGGACTCATCTTGGAAAATCTGATGATCGAGAGTGGATTTTCTGTGTACTGCTTTGATTTCCCCAAGTATAGGTTGGTATGTAGACTACGTTATGCCTTCATGTACCTTGATAATTCTCAATCCGTAATGGAGGAAGAATCCTCCTCTCTTTGTTTTAACCAAGATGATAGACTTGTATTGATTTTATTTCTGGGTCTGAGCACCATAAATAGAATCCTCTTGGTTAAATGAAATAAAAAATAAAAAATGTCCCTTGATAGTTCAACTTGAGAGGATCAGTCGAATCAACTGTGATGTACAAAATTAACCAGACAAAGCAATATAAAGATTAACGGTTGGTGATGGATGATGGAGGTTGATGTAGAAATGATCAAGTGCATGATCAAATCTGCAATCAATCAGAATTAACGGGAATTGAAGAAAATGCAGTAAGACATCCAGATTTACATGGAATTGAAGAATTAACGATGGCTTCTTTCTCACTCCCTCTCTTTTTTTCTCTCTCAATCGCTCTCCTCTCGGTTTTCTCTGTTCACACAATTCTTCCTTCACTGACCTCCCTTAAATGAATCATTGGCCACCTATTTATAGACTTCGGTGGTCAAAGTAGTTACATATTTGGTCAAAGGTACATCTGTTGACAAACTGCCATTCCTTTATCTTCCTAACTGCTTCGTCTTTTTCGATCTTTTATTTGCAAGACCGTTGCCAGAGAAGACGATACGACCATTATTCAGTTACATTTTTGCTATCTGAGTCATACGTTTACAGCTGCTCATTTTTCATGTGTTTGTAATGCTGGTAATACTGATCAGGATTCCTCAAAGAGATATTATTGACGAAGCTTCATTGCTTTTCTTTAGGGATAGAGTTCTGACTATTCAAGGAGATTAGTAATGTATAATTTCTGCCATTATTGTGCCATCAGGTTTGAACATTTCTGGTGATATTTATGCTAAACTCCGAACATCTTCTGCATTACTTTCAGTACTATCATTAATTTTGTCTTTTGCTCATTCCTCTTTTTTCTCTCCAGTAAATCCTTTTTCTTGTAATCTAGCTCTTCATAGGATGAGGACGCATGTAGTTTTATTTTTATATACCAATGGTAAGGATAATAAAAGTCAGCTACAAGAAATTTGTTTGACTCTAATCTACTATAGCACTAGTTACCAACCCGTGCGATGCATGTGACTATCGAACAATTTCTTATTAACTCTATAGTTGTTCCATATCTGAATTGGTATTTAGTAAAGTTGGATCAAACATATTTTAAAGGGATAAGTAATTACATATAAACAACGTCGAAAAAAGTTTTTTTTTTTCCATCAACAAAAATTATAATGAAACTATTTATGAAAAATATAATAACATGTATAATATACCGAAACAAATTGTTTCTACTGGAGAAGTACCAATAGACATTTTAAAGTTCATTACAATGTATTTTCTTTAATATTTATAGGATTTATAAAAATAAGATTTGATGAAGATTAATTCAAACTGTCCATTACAATAATCGAATAGAACTTTCTTCATTTCTAAATGATAAGACTTTGTATTAAACATTAAGGCAATAAGATAGATTTTCAAAATATCTTCAATGATATAGCTCCTATCGCGTCATATTCTTTGTAAGATAAAAATTGTAAGTTAGCAATAATACAATTTAATGGACATATATATAATTTTGTTGCTATTTTTTTTTCTTACATTAATTTGTATCTTTTGGTAGATGGAGAAACTCATGAGTTAAGATCGTTTTTTGCTCCAGTATCTTCTACGTCTAACTCAACAATCACACAACCTTTGATTGTTAATGTAGTATTTGGTGTTATAAATTGTCCAAAGCAGAAGTTGTTTGGTATCAAGCTACATTTGTTTTTAGATGTAGTTGTTGCATGCCAAATGTGTTTGAGGGGAAGAAGGTTGCTCGCCTACATGAGGTGGGGACTCTTCTTCTTGGGGTTCTCCCTTCTACTTTGCATGCTCGGTCTGCAGCTAACCCTTAGATTAAAGCAGGAGGTAAGCACAAAGGCAAAGCCCCTTTAATACCTACAAATATAGCTTTTGGAGGTGTTTCTCGGTTTGATGAGCTGGGGAATCAAGAGGGTGCTGCTGCAGAGGTTGTTGTTATTGAAACTTGTGGAGTGGGGGAACCTTAGGTGGATAAGACATTTATTGGCTCGGAGGCCCAGATGCTTGGTGTAGCTGAAGTTCAACATGTTGATGATACTTCTGGCTCAGCTATGATGTAACAGAAATCTGCTATGATGTGATCTTGATGTAACAGAAGCAATAGAAAAAATCATGCCTTGGTGCTTCTGATACCACCTAGATGTAGCGAAAGCAGTAGAAAACATTGTAGCATAAACACGCACAGAAAAGACAATTGAATAAAAGAGGAGAAAATATGATATGTCTGATAAATACCTTGGGATTCACCAAGTTTTTTCTTGAATCCACGAGGGAATTAAGCCCTCTATCCACTAGAGGTTCTTAGAATCCACCAAGAGGAAAGAGAAAGAAATGTCTATATATGTAACCCTAAATTTTAGTGATTGATCGATTACAAAACTTTTACGAATGAGGCTATTATATAGGCTCTCCAAGCCCTAATGCATATCCTAAAAGGAAAGAGATTAAGAGAGGATTCATATAGAACTATGATTTTGAAACCGTGCATGCTAATCGATCGGTGGCGCCAGGCTTGGATTGATCAGAAATCCTTAAGCTCTGTTTAGCTATGCTTGTTCCCGACTTGATCGAGCGGAAAAGACAAGCCGATCAGCCGGCGATTCCTTCATTCGGTTTCTGGCTCTGATGAAAAATTGGACCAAGTTGTAGGGGGGACCAAGATCAATAGGAGTTGTTGATCTGGCTTTTATCTGGTTTGTTGGACTGAGACCAAATGGGGGGCAACTCGATCGTCTTGCATCATTGATAATACTTAAAATGGTTTGAAGGAAGAATAAAAGGAAGTTACTTTAATGAGTGGAATGAACATTGAGCGGTCTTAAACGACTATTCTCTTCAAAAAGCTCCATATGAAAGTTTCTTGAATTGGGATAGCCTTTGTTCTTTGATGAAGAGGCAGTGAATAAAGATGAAATTACCACCAAAACTTAACCTATACCTACTCTTATTCAAGGGTTAATGTGTGAGAGGTCCCTGACAACAAATTCATCCCGTCAATAGAACACCTTAAAGCTGCATTCAGTCTAAGGTCCCTGCCTTTTTTTGGTAAATCTGAAACTACCCCCCAGTTTCTTCTCGCATCTGTCCCGAGCAGCTCCAGCGGCAGCAGTTGCAGCAGAGGCGACGGGGGCAGCGGCCAGCAGCTCCGAAGGTGGTGGCATTCGGTTCGAAGTTTGGTTGAGGACCCTAGGTCTAGGGTTCATCCCATTGCCTATAGATCTTAGGGCTAAGGTTTAGGTTTAGGTAAGGCATTAGGTTCGGTTCGGCAGCAGCAACGAGTAGCTCCGGTGGCGGTGTTCGGTGCTCGGTTTGATGGCGGCCAGCAGCTCCGGTTCGATGGTGGCGAGCAACTCCGACAGGCTCCAACAGGTTCACTGACATGGCAAAAAAAAAAAATTAAAATACTATAAAGGATATTTTTATCCACGATATTTCAAAGGCCTTAGACTAAACCGATTTTTTTGTCAAAGACAGCTCACTATGTCCCCAATTATTCAATGTACCAAACCAGTGTACTAACTTTTCTTTAGTGATGATATTTATATAGAAAATCTACATACTATTTCGCGTTGCTTTCCCAGCTAGTCCGTCAAACCTTGATTTGGGCCAGGTTGGACCGGGTTGAGGGTGGTGGCACAGGCCCACCCACCGTATCAGGATTGGCCAGTAGACTTTCTGACCGAGTCTAAGTCCGACCAAGGACCGAAAGACTAATCTGCATTAGAAATTAAAACCCTTAGCACATCCTGATAATTTGCAGCTGCAACCATCGGCGAATCTTCCATTACATTTTGTCCTCAAACGCCCATTTCCTTGCCATCTAGGCCTATCAATGGATCGGTTTCATTTAGCCTAAGGTCTTTGTCTTTTTTGATAAACCCGAAACTACCTCCCGGTTTCTTCTCCCATCTCTCCTGAGCAGCTCCGACGACGGTGGCTGCAGCAGAGGCGATGGGGGCAACAAACAGCAGCTCCGGCGGTGGCGATAAGCAACTCCAACGGTGGTGATGTTCGGTTCAAAGTTTGGTTGAGGACCTTAGGTCTAGGATTCATCCCATAGCCTGTAGATCTTAGGGCTAGGATTTGGGTTAAGTTTAGGTTTATGTTCGGTTCGGCAGCTGCGGCGAGTAGCTCCGGCAGCGACATTTGGTGCTCGGTTTGATGACAACCAGCAGCTCTAGTTCGATGGCGACGAGCAGCTCCGACGGGCTCCGATAGGTTCACTGGCATGACAAGAAAAATTAAAATACTATAGAGGATATTTTTGCTTATAAAGTCCTTATAGACTAAACTGATCTCTTTTGATCTCTTTTGTCAAAGAAAGACTCACTAAGTCCCCACTTATTCAATGTACCAAACCAGTGTACTAACTTTTCTTTAGTGATGACATTTATATAGAAAATCTACGTACTATTTCGCGTTGGTTTCCCGGCTAGTCCGTCAAACCTTGCTTTGGGCCAGGTTTGACCGCGTTGAGGGTGGTGGCCCAAGCCCACCCGCCGTATCCTCGGGTGCGATCAGGATTGGCCCGTTGATTTTCTGACCTAGTGTAAGTCCGACCAAGGACCGATGGCCGTTTTTACACCACACACACACACACACACACACACACAGAGAGAGAGAGAGAGAGAGAGAGAGAGAGAGAGAGAGAGGGGGGGGGGGGGGCATGTGGCCAGTTCCAAACTAATCTTTCATGATCACATTTCCACGGTCGTTGCTTACAAGTTTTGTTTGTCTTGTGACCACACCAAATAAAACGAAAGACTAGTCTGCATCAGAAATTAAAACCCTTGAACAACCTGATAATTTGCAACTGCAACCATCGGCGGATCTTCCATTACATTTTGTCCTTAAACGCCCATTTTCTTGCCATCTAGGCCTATCAATGAGTCGGATTCAGATCAGATCAGGATAGATCCAGATATTATCCATTTAACTTTGAATCGGGTTGGATCGTTTTTAATTGGATCTTGGACCAAAATTGTGGGGGCAGAAAATATCCTCCCCCACCCCACCACCACTCGGCATCACCATCAAAACCCTCCATAGAAGAGATCCCGAAGGGTCAAGTAAGAAAGGAAGTAAGAATATTTCCTCGCTTTTGAAACGGAACCAACCCGACCATACTTAAAAAACAATAGCCAGCTACGCCTTCGAATAAGGGGACGCGTCAAACCCACCCTTCCAAGCGAGAATCCTTCTAATAAAGTCCTAAACGCAATCACCCCGAACCAACCCAAGAGCAACAATTGTCTATAGAAACAAGAGGTCACGCATGCTCCACCTCCTGAAGGCAGGCAACCACATAGAAACGAGAGGATCAGCTTGCACCACCCCATGAAAGGGGACAGTTGCCTTTACAGCATTGGTGGGTTTCACATTGCCTTATGTGAAGCACCAGGTCTCTTTGCAGTATTGGCTAGTTCCCACTGCCCCTTGTGGGAAGACATGTGCCTCAGCAGAAGTATCCCCCCCAAAGAGAAGCAATAAAATGAACATTAGGGGCACAGAAGAAATGGTTGGTTAATCCCTTGTAAACTACTATAATACATCATCCCTCTAGAGAATAAAGATGAACACTTTCATTGCAGTCCAGAGTCTATCCTCCTCTCCTCTCTTATAATCTTCCACTGGAAACGAAAATAATGATCGAGGGCATCCATTCTCAGAGCCTCAAACCTTCCTTAGCCCCCGCTCAAGAAAGTGGGTCTACAAAGAGCCTGCAGCATCAGCACGTCCATCGTTGGCAGCTCGACATGACCACCCATGTGCATGGTCCGGCCTTCCCTGTCATACTTGGGGTGTGGCAGCTATATGATACCCGGGCCACCGTCTACCTTGTGGCCTATGTTGACCGGACGATGTGAGGCGATCTTGCTGCTCTCGGCACGTCCGCTGCGTTCTGGAGTTACCTTGTCAAGCGATTCATGGAGTCCAGTGGAGCTCATGAGTACTCTCTTCTCTCTTTGGTGCGGACTGAGCAGCATGGTGGTCGGACGATCCAGCAATTCCATGCACAGATGCGCGACTACTGACGTAAGCTTCAATCTAGTCCCACATGTACCTGCCGAGTGTCGTGACGCGCACAAGGCCTTCGAGGAGCGTCGCTAGCTCTACAAAATTCTAATGTCCCATCGCCCATAGTACGGTTTGCTTGTTGGTGCCTTGATCCATCGGGACCCTCTCCCATGCCCAGATGCTGCCATTGCTAAGTTCGTCGCCAAGGAGATCGGACCACGCAATATCGCCACCAAGGTCCCTCCAGCTTCACAGGAGCTCTCGCAACGACTCTGTTTGCTCCTACTACTCGTGATCAGTTTGTGTGCACTCATTGCCACAAACCAAGTCACATTGTTACCACTTGCTGGAAACTGCACCCAGAGAAAAGACATGGACCCAAGGGTAATGGTCGACCATTCGGCTCCACTGTTGCCCTTGCACCGTTCCGTCCTCTCCTTGCAACATTCTGTCCTCTCCTCGTAGTGCATCGGACACTAAAGACACTCTTCAGCACTTCCAGTAGCAGCTTGACTAGCTTCAGCTTCGTCTCGACCAACTCCAGCTCCACCGAGGCTAGCAGTGCCTCGGTTTACTCTGTCACTATTGGTACCTTCACCACCTGGATCATGGACTCCAAGGCCTCTCACCACATGACTCTAGATACTTCACAGCTCACAGCTTATTACCCTGCACCGCATATCCCTTCGATACACACCGCAAATGACTCTACAATATAGGAACATAAATTAATTAATACGCGCAATATTACTTCCTCACAATTCGATTACCCATTTTCTCCTATTTTCAGGTTATTTTTGGAACAATAGAGCCCAACGACTGTCTCTCCCTACCCTCTTTTCTACACATTCCTCAGCTTCACATGGTGCTTATCTCTATTAGCAGCCATTGTGACTCTGGGTGTGTTATAACTTTCACTTCCTCATCTTGTGTTGTGCAGTATCTATATACCGGACGAACGATTAGAATTGGTCATAAGGCAGGCTGGCTGTACTACTTGGAGTACCATCACCTTCCTCTTACCCTTCTCCTAGTAATTACAGGGTAGTCTCTCCTGATGCTGACCTGTGGCACAGGAGATTAGCTCATCTTTCTGAACCTCGACTTAAAAGATTATGCCAGACTTGAGCTATAGGTCGAGGCCCTTTCTCTTCTTAATCCACCTATATCAGCTGTAAACTTGCCAAAGTTACAACCCTACCATTCCCTTCTAGTGTCTTTCGGAGTAGTACTCTCTTTGATTTAATGAATTCAGATATTTGGAGTTTCCAGCTCCTCTCTTCTATGTGTAGACATCGATATTATATTTTCTTTGTGGATGACTTCAGCAGGTACACCTGGCTTTACCTCCTCCACCGCTCAAAGGTTCCCCAGAGTTATCAGACCTTTGTTTTGATGATCCACACACAGTTCGGTTGTCGAATCAAGACATTTCAGTATGACTGCGCCCTTGAGTACTACTCTGCTACCATAGGCACCCTTCTTTAGTCCCACAGGAGCCTCTTTCAGCACACATGTCCTCACACTCATGAGCATAATGGAGTAGACAACAGGAAGCACCGCCATAACCTTGGGACTACAGGTGCTTTTCTTCCCTATGCCTCCGTCCCTCTCACCTTCTGGGCTGAGGCTAATTTGACCTTAGTCAATCTCATCAACATCACCCCTCCATCATTTCTCCCGAGTGGGTGTCCCCTCAACGAGTGTCTTTTCTCCACTCGTCCTGACTAAAGTCTATTATGTACCATTGCCCTTTAGTTACACATGTTTTGTCCTCCCAACCCACGAGCACAAGGGGTACCGTATCTAGGACCCTCTAACTCGTTGTCTTCAAATCTCCCAGTACTCTCTTTTGATGAGGATGCTCCCTACTACACCTTTGCAACTCAAGACATTATCTTTCTAAAGGCTCCTCTTACTCTGTCTCCGACTCTTGAGCCTCTCCCACTACCTCTCTCGTCCACCTCTGTCACTCCCCATGTTTCTGGGGACTCTTCCGGGAACCCCTCTCTTTCTTTCGTGTCGTCTTCTTCTCGTCAACACACTTCTCTCCCTCTTCTATCCTCCCATCAAATGGAGGTTGGTCCCTCTGGTACTCCTTGTGATCTTGCTACCTCTAGTACTCCGCCTACTATGCCCAACCAGTCCTCGTCAGTCGAAGATCCATGCTCGCCACTTCGCTACCCTCCAAACAAGCACCGCTCGCCTGACCACTTTAGCTTTGGCTCTTGGCCACCGGACCACTTTGGCTTTGCCACTGTCACCTCCTACTCCTCATAGTTCACCACTTTTCTTCCTGCCCTTCACTCTGACCAGTAGACTCGGTCGTACCGAGAGGCCGTCCCGTCCCCTTAATGTGACAGGCCATAGAGGAGGAGTTTCAAGCCTTCGAGCAGACTCAGATTTGGGACCTCGTCCCCCTCCTTGCTAGTGGTGAGCCTATTAGCTACAAATGGGTGTACAAGATCAAACGGCAACCTGATGGATAATTGAGTGGGTACAAAGCTAGGTTGGTGACCCGTGGTTTAACTTAGGAGTATAGGATAGACAACGAGGAGACCTTCACGCCTGTGGCTCAGATGACTACAGTCCGTGCCCTCCTGGCGATTGCAGCTGTTAGTCGATGGCCTCTTCTCCAAAGATGTGAACAATGTCTTTCTTCACGGTGACCTTCAGATGTTGTCTATATGCAGCCTCCTCTTGTTTTGCACTCTCCCTTAGAACATATGTCGCCTTCGCTTAGCCATCTACAGGCTCAAGCAGGCCTCTCGTGTCTGGTTTCATTGAGAGCTCGCAGAACCATCTTTGTTTGTACGAGCCGAGCGATTATCATGTTGTACGTTGATGATATGATCATCACAGGTGATGACTCCAATGCGATCCTCTCTCTTCAGCAGCACCTTCAGCGTTGGTTCCAAATAAAGGATTTGGGCCCCCTTCACTACTTCCTCGGTCTTGAGATCGCCCACAGTGAGAGTGAGATTCTACTCTCGAAGTAGAAGTACATCACTGACATTCTCAGTCGAGCAGCTCTTTTCGATGATCGCTGCACTATCACTTCATTTGAACTTCACATGAAGCTCCGACGTACAGACGGCGAGCCTCTCTCAAACCGCACTCAGTACAGACAAATCGTTGGTCTACCTCTGCATAACCAGTCCCGACATTGCTTACACACTCAACATATTTAGCCAGTTCGTCGAGGTACTCACTCTGCTCATTGTGCTTCTCTCCTGCGGATTCTTCGATACGTTCAAGGCACCATCACCCGATCGCTCTTCCTGTCCTCGACTTTACCTCTAATCCTACGCACTTAGTCTGATGCTGACTGGGCCGGGGATCTGATTATTTGCCGCTCAACTACCGGCTACTATATGTTCCTTGGAGATTCTCTCATCTCATGGTGTAGCAAGAAGCAGAAGGTTGTTTCTCTCTCCAGTGCCAAGGTAGAGTTTCAAGTCATAGCCTCTACCACCAAGGAGATTATTCACCTGCTATGTCTCCTTGAAGATCTAGGAGTTGAGATTTTGGGTCTACAGTCCTTTACTGTGATAATCAGTGTCATACAGATCGCTACCAACCCGATTTTCCAATGAGAACGGAGTTCATCGAGCTTGATTGCTACTTCTCCTGAGAGCAGTACGAAGCTCGGACTATCTCCCTCCCTTATGTTTCTTCTTGAGAACAAATCGATGACTTCTTTACAAAGTCACACCCAACTCCGCACTTCCAGTTTCAACTTAACAAACTCATGGTTCATAATCCACCTTGAGTTTGAAGGCTGCTACTCAAGATACTTGTGTATACACTCACATATATATATTGGGTAGTGCCCTAATGAGAAGATCATTCATTTTCCCACAAAACCCTAGTCTCTATCTCCCCCTCTCGCCCATAGGGTTTATTTGTGACATCTCTCTTCTCTATTTTACGTTTTTTTTACTCTCTCTCTCTCTCTCTCTCTCTCTCTCTCTCTCTCTCTCTCTCTCTCTCTCTCTCTCTCTCTCTCTCTCTCTCTCTCTCTCTCTACACAATGCAGAGTGTAATTCAATATGGGACATGTTACATATCAAGGGTATATTCAAAATTTAAAATAGGATCCATAGCAATAATATATCGCTATGGTTTTTGTCACTGAAAATTGACATGGAGGATTTAGGGGACACAACATAATCTTAGGAATGAAGAGAATAAAGAAAAGCGATTAAATTATTTTCACAAATCTGGTATATTTGAAAAAGACATCATGTAATTGCCGTACGCAAGGACCAGTTCCATCTTTTTTAGAAGAAAATTGATGAAGATGTTGCTTGACAAGAGGTGTGTCCCTCAATATAGGCGTCATGTTTTCGAGAGACAACCAATAAATGAAGAAAAAAGATAGAGCGAAAAAGACAAAGACAACTATTAAATAATAGGACGAGGTAAAAGCGATGACGTTAAACAAAATAAAGTAAATATATGATGATTATCAAGGATTTTTTTTTTCAGTTTATTAACATTTCATCTTGGTTATCATGATCCATGCAAGATTACTATTAGTTGGTAATTGATATGTTTCTAAAAGCAATTTATGTAAATATGTGCAAAACTCAACTATAAAATACTTACATTTAAAAATATGTTAAAAAACATCCAAATGTCTCCTTTTGTTACCATTTCAAAAAAATTTACCATTTTGGTTCCAGTTACATGACATTCCCAACTTTGATGATATTATTGTTTAAGTCTCACCTGGATCCGAGCACAGGTGACCCAACAAACCTTAGTAGATCGGAAAGAGATCCAGTCTTTGCGCTGCAGGGCGCTGTGCAACCCCCCACACCTCTTGCGCTCGTGAAGTTCACGAATGCGTATTCCAAATTGCTCCAACTCATGCACATTTTTTTACCATTTCAAATAATTTCACCATTTTGATTCCAGTTACATGACGTTCCCAACTTTGATGATACTGTTAAATGTCTCACCTGGATCCAAGCACAGGTGACCCCACAAACCTCGAAAGATCGGAAGGTGGCCCAATCTTTGCGCTGCAAGGTGCGGTGCAACCCCTTGCGCCTCTTGCACTCGTGAAGTTCACAAATGCGTACTCCAAGTTGCTCCCACTTATGCACCATAACATTAGACTCCACCCAACAAATTCAATGGGACTCTGAGCTATAGCAAAATACCCATTCTTTGACCATTTCGAAATTATTCCACCATTTCGACTGAAATACCAAAATTTCAATTGTGACCTGGACCGAAACCAAGCACAAAACCAAAGTTTAAAACCATGTGATGGATGAGCATTAGTTTTGGTTGAGCTCATGTTATCAGTGTGCAAAGGTAAGCACCTGGTCCCTTGAAGTGAGGCACTACTTTTTAAAAATAAAAATAAAAATCATGAAACATATGCTCATTTAAAACAAAATAGCAAAGGCCACAATTACATCTTTAAAATTCTACTGGAAGGCATCACAAATGAGAAAGCCTAACTCACATCTCTTTTTTCAGATTCCGATATTTGATTTAATAGGGTAATAAGTAGTAGTTAACAATAAGAATGAGTTAGCGAAATAACAACCTTGCAAGATCCTACTTGTATCGGAAGGCAACCAAAAAAATAAAGTTAAAAATTTTAACCTACAAAGTAAATATGGGCTAATAGCAAACATAAAATAAAGAAGTTAAAGGTTTATTTTTTCCGCAAATATAAAGAAACAAAGAAAGAAGTTAATCAAAATCCCTAAATAAGATGCATAAAGCCTTATCTATTACATGACTCCACCTTATATAAATTCATAGTTAATGCTTAAGAAATCACCAAAGGTCTCAACACATGTCCAAACATGACCAGCAAGCATCAAACGATTCAAACATCAACACAATCACATTAAAAAAAAGGTTCAAAGGCCATAATGGTTCAATTGCATACTCCCCCCGTGCGTGAATTCGGTGGCAGAGGCTTGTATCATCTCTCGCCTCATAACCATCAACAGCTTCTTCTTCAGCCCCTCTAAAACCAGTATTCAGTTCTAAAGATGTCGAACCCCAAGTAGTTGAAGCCCTTGAGGCAGAGGCTTGTGAAGCTGAACCACTCTCCTTGACTATGTTCCTGTTTATGTTCTTGACGCTCCATCGTTGTTTTCATGTGTCCTTGATTGAAATGGGATCAATCACATCCCAATTATCAAAACGCTCCGGGCCTGATTATACTTTGATGAATATGAGATCATTTAGGTGCTTTTGTGCTAGATTGAAGCTCGTCTTACTATGAATTCATAACAATTAAAAAGTCATCCTCATCATTATCCTAGCTTTAGCCGATCGAGATCGGCTTGATTACAGGTAAGGTTGACAAGAATTTTTTTGACCATCTGTCAACTTGATGTCAACCCTCTGAGATCAGTGCAGAATACCTTGGCAAGGGAGGGCATACTTAGACACCTAAAGGCCAGATAACGAGCTGGGAGACCTACCTGCATGCATAGAAGTATTTCTTTATAAACCATTAAAACTAGTGATCATAAAGATTGAAAATTCACCTATGTGCTCAAAGACACTCCAAGAACACTTGCAACATTAAAAGCCGAACTAAGAACTCTTACTGTGAAATGTTGTAGATTTGGATTGGAGTCGCTGCAAGCCTCCCACCATTTAGTTGCAACACAATTAATATAATTTCAATTTTCCGAGCAAAAAAAAATCAATATAATTTCAATTTAAATACCGATAAAAGAGATTTCTTTAAGGGTCTCTAATTGTTTAAACTATAAAGGATATTCTATGATATTATAAATTGTGGGGATTTTGCCCTAAAAGCTTATACCTTTCGACATACTGTAATCTATTGATTTGATTTTATGGGAATCAATATTTTGAGCATGTTATGTGCATAATGGGTACACTATGGACTCATGAGATGAGTCAAAGGTCAACAACTTACATTGTAGTTTACATGGTACAAATAACAAGTTTCTTTGGAGATAATGTCACCGAATCCTTGAACTTGTAATATTTGTTCATACTCAGTAATGAAACTGGGCAATTTATCGGATGAGGCTGTAACACACTTGGCCTCTATCTGATAGGGGTCAACATTAGGTTGATATCCGATCATAGAGAAGCAACTCAAACTACGGATTGAAACCAAATTTGATATTCATTAATGTTAGGGCATCGTGTTGTAAAAGACATATGACAACCGAACCCAAGTGCTGTGAGAAATGGGAAAATATTTGCTACAACGTCCCCTGTAGCACCGCGCCGCGCCACAACCTAATCAGTTTGGATGAGAAATACGCAAGGTTCATTAAAGCGTCCCCTATAAGCGACACTGTAAAAAATCTCTGGTTATGGTAAGAATGATTAGGATTGTATGGGGCTATGATGTGGTTGTTGCAATGACAACATATTGGAGTCACAAGAAGACGATAATTTACACACCAAATGGATTGAAAGGTAGCAACATAACAAATTCCTAAAAAGAAGAGGATTGAACTTTAACTAAAACGAGTAGCAATTTGTAATTGGAAGGTTAACAAATTAAGCTATTTTCTCATTGAGGCAGCTAATTGAAGGATTTATAAAGAAGAAAGAATCTTCATTTATTTCTTGTTGACTTAGATAAAGCTTGTTATAGAGCAAGATTTGATGTTATAGAGCAACATAATAAGCTATTTTTGCTTTGGTAAACCCTTTTCATTTTTGGTCCAAAGTATAGTTATTTGGTTTTGAAATCTTTGAAATTTATCTCAAAAATCAGGAAAATTTAGAGAATAGTACAGGTTAAATAAAAATATTAGGCACTATTTCATAGTATGATATGTAGTTTGATGATAATCAAGAGTTTCAAGACATATAAGGTGTTAGGTTCTCTAATTCCTAGTCTACAGGGTACGTGTCCCTAACATTGAATATGCAAGTAGTTCTAACGTTCATGTGAGCAAAGGTTAAGCTCCGAGACGAAGATAGTAGTGTCAAGACGCCTTTAAATGCAAAATTTATTTCTGGATTATAACTTACGTGTCGATACAACAATTGTATGAAAAAATGATCGCAAACTAAGAATGGTGACGAACCCTATTCAGAAATGAATGAATCCCAAAATAAACCAAAGGCATGAGTCCCGAAGTGGATTTGAATAAGAATCAGAAGGAAACACATTGGCCTTCATGACTTCGCTTTTGTACTGTGGTCCTGTTCACCTTGGTGACGTTGATATTGGATGCTTTATCTGTGGGTATACTTTAGGGTCTAAACGATGAATTGCGATGTCTATTTTGTACAGTCCAGGTCTCCAAATTTAGGTTAAAATTTATCTTTAGATGAATTACATCAAAAAAAAAAATTAAACTGCCCTTTGATCAGACTGTAGATAGGAATTAGTCCAGTGTGTTTTCAGTGCTTGCACACTCAAAGGTTTGGTTAGTTTGTATCCTAAAGACGAACTTCGTCTGTACAGACCAGGCCTCCATAGTAGCTTTAAATTGAATTTTCACATAATCCGAATTAGGAAACCCTTGCATCAGAACTATTCTCTTAAAATGACCTTATGATCGGGTTTTAGACTAGAATCGGGGGAGTGCTCCGGAGTGTGTTCAGTGCATGCATAATCAGAGTATGGTTAGTTGTACCCTAGAGACAAACTTCACCCAAATCCATGCATGTTCGGGCATGTTCGGGGTGATTTATCAGCTTAAGTAGGGCATAGGTGCTATATGCAACTGACTACTATTTATAGAAGGATAAAATAAAGAAAAGTTCTAAAATCTTTTGGTGAGTTCCATCCACCAAACATGATTGTCAGACTACAATGTTTGAACTAAATAACATCTGACACCAAGATCAAAGGATTTTTTTGAAGAGGACATACATGTCCTGGTTAGAGCGACGTCTGTAAGTTCTATGGCACCAAAAAGACCATGGTTCGAAACCTGCCAACCACATAAATTAAAAGTTGTTTTTCTCGCCCAAAACCAAGCCTTGTTTTTGCCCACAAGTGCACCACATTATTTGTATGCCACACGGCGTAAGACATACCCGGGATTTGATCCTACGACTCCCGAGAGGGAAACAATGGCTTGACCACTGAAATACAACCGCAGTTGCAAGATCAAAGACATTAGCAGTGTAGAATAGGAATGAAGAAGTTAATAGTGCAGCATGGGTACTGCTTGATACATAGTAAACGTAAAATGAGATAATGGATGAAAAATATGAAAAAAAAATGAGACTAAATCTCAAAAGCATTGATTGGAAATGTGAAAACGTCGCTAGGTTTCCACTTAGCTAAAACGGTGAAGAAACAACTTAAAATTAGAGTTCGAACTAAGCTGGTTACTTGTTCAATTAGTTAGGAATTTTTGTAGGTTTGATTTTATGCTAGATCCACTAGGTTGCTAAGGATTTGAGAGAAGATTGAAATCTCCATTAGAGTTGGTGACAAGCTATGGTTGGGTACGGATCTGCTACTTGATTTTATTTCCATCTAAAACAATTTAGCACTTCAAAATAGCTGCAAGTGTTGGCTCTTCGAAACCCTTACAATTTATCTCGATTTGTTGATTTTCACATAAGATGGTCTTATCTGATTTCTCCAGCAACATCCGATGGCATAATCTCGACAAGGACGCTAAGACAGTAGTCAAATCTTTCAAACATCAAGATGCTGTCACTGATCTGTATCGCTATCTCAAACACATCTTCATTCATCAGGCATCAATCTAAATGTGTATGAATCAACAAGGAGAGTGGTCATCTACACGGTGAACTAGGAAGCACAAATACTAACAAGTCACATGAAAAATCCTAAGAAAATATAGGGATATGAACACAACAATAAATAATTAATATGGAAAATTTAAAGACAAGTGCTGTAAAAGCTATTAAAACAGACATGCAATAAAAATAAGAAAAGCATTCATCATCCTGCCAAGGGTCCAAATGGTTTGAACCCTCCATATCAATCTTATTTGTATTTTGGTCTCCCCCCAGAAACTCCCACAAATTATAAAAACTGACTTTAAATTTTTATTTTGTTTAAAACTAGTTTGTTACCCATGCAATGCACGGAACTGTATAACAAGAACACTATCAAATAGAATGCACACACTAAACACACATATGTGGTGCCAAATATAATAGGTATTTTCAGATGAACCAAAACATATGGCAGATAGCAACAAGACAAACACTAAATAAATACTACAATAATACATAAACAGATAGCAGATAATAATCACGCAAACACTAAACAAATACTAAATACACGCAAATCTGGATCCACAAAAACCTTGATGAACTGATGCAACATATTAATATAGGAAGTGTATAGATATTTCTGGAACAAAACGAAACAAAATCCATTAGCATCACCTTAAAATCTAGTATGTATTGATAAGTTTATAGTAAACTTCTGAAACAAATGTACCAATTGGCAAAGAATATTTATACAATAAAATCTCGTTCACCAATTGGCAAACTAATTGGTATTTGATTCACAGTCCACTATTTACCTTTGTTCATGAAGTTAATTCTTTAGTGTGTGAATCAGTGAATGTCCATGTGAATGTTTCTACAATATAGCTCTCATTATACAATAATGGGTCAAGTACCAATATGGATCTGACTAATATAAAAACAGATTACTCCCAATACGAATATCTGACAAAGGAAACTTATAGAATAAAAAAAGGAAATCATAGAGACCCCATCCATGCAGAGAGATATTACTTCTGTACCCTTTTTCTCACATCGGGATCCTCAAGACTCTCTTTATCTCTTTTGTAGGGGTGCTCGGTGCAGAGAACAACCCACTATGGAAAGACGAACAAGAGAAAATAATAAGAGCACAACCGACCGATGGCGCAAAGGGGAGGATGTATTATAGAGGTGAGGGAGGAAGACAAAGCACAACCGTCCGATGTCGCATAGGGTAACAAAAGTTGAGGTTTCATTTTTTCATAAACAATTTTAATTATTCAAGAATGGAGGATTGTGTAATATTATCAAGCTAATTGGGCATTTCGAACCTTTTCTTCACATTTTCGCTATTTTTGAGATTTTTTAATATTGTATTCTTTTTAAAACAACAAATTAAAAGTATAAAAGAGGGTCAACCTTCTTCAAATCTTTCTTCAATCTTTATCATTTTTTAAGATCATACTTTACTCCTTCAATTTGCTTTTTTTGTCATATACAAACAACTGGATTTATTCAACGTGTTGAACTCAATGGTTAAACTTATCTAATAGTTTATATTAAACAATAGCTCATTCTAAATAAATAAAGTTAGGAAGAAAATTAAACAAAATAGCTCGATAAAAATACATTCTATTAGCGAATGCAACAATGGAGCAGATAACCATAAGTGGAACTCAGGAGGACCTCCACGATACCAATCCCTATCTCCAAACCTCGATCTATTTCCTTCAAAGCAAGGCGGTACCCTGCCCTGGTTGCCCACAATGTAGGTTTTAAAACATAAGAAAAAATTCACCAACCTTCATGTAATAAAACTAGAATAATGATAATAGGGAAATTAGGACCATGAGAGGCTGTCGTGAGGGCCAAAACCAAAGCTAGCGGGGAGAAAGAGAGAGATCCTTGATGGAGACTAAGAAGATCATGAGGGGCCACATTGAAAGAGGATACCTAATCTGATTCTTTAGATTAGATCATAGGTTTTAGGAGGAGATGGAGGAAGAAGAAGACGACACTCCAAAGAAAATCATTCAGGCTCTCAAACTACTTCCACAACGGAGAACAGAATGCCAAACTATCTTCATAACAAAGCCAATATATTAATCAAATTTCTATTGTTTCCCTAAGAGACTCTACTATTTCAAATTCTCTAATTTGAAACTTCATCTGTTATCATGAGTGCGAACTTGATCCCTTTGGACATGAGCTGATGCAAAATATCAAATTTTGTGCCAAAATTATTATTATTATTTTTTTATCTTTGTAGCCTTTCTTCGAACTATTAGACTTATGTCTCCGCCTCTTCCACGGTTACAGTATGTAACTCTTCTACAATTAGGATAACCCAATTATCAAAATCACCAATCTCTTATGGTTCATTATCGGGCGATCCCTTCTCTTCTAGTTCCATCTCCGATCTATCATAAAAAGGACCAACAATTCCAACCTCCATCGGCCTCATGTCGAACCCGAGCAACTTATTATGTACGGCCTGTGCCCACATGAAGCTGTACAAATTAGAGGTGAAGTTCCTAGATATGGGATATTTCATCGGATCTGTTATCCACTCGTAGATCTCGAGCCCCGAGATTTACTCCAACGAATCGTCTTCATAATTGTCCCCTCGCCATCTCAGATAGGGTTTTCTTCTCACTAGGGTTCCTGAGTTACCAATTGAAACTAGCGATGCGCATACAACCTGAGGAAGAGCGATCGTCGTTCAGTTCAAAGATGAGGGAGGGCGAAGGTTACTGTCGTTTGCACTAGGAGATGGCGTGGCAGAACATAGAAAAAGTAGCACAAAGCTGGCAAACCCCCCTCCCTTTGAAGAAAATCACCACACACATAAAGAGATGCATCGGCTCGGGGGAGTGAGATGGCGCGAATCACTGCCACAGTCGACTGGAGAAGATACCTGAGCTCACGACTGAGGCTGGCCGGCTTGAGAGATTTGAAAACGCTCGTGAAATGTGAAATGTGAAATGCTCTAATTTCCTACCCAGCGAGAGGGGCCACCACGTAGCACCATACGGTTTTGAGAGGGGATGTACGTGGCATCACCTAGGTTGGGAGGCTTTGTTTTATTATATAGTATGATTGCCAATAAAATGAACCCAAGTAATCTTATTTTCACTTAAGAAACCAAAATGTTCCCTAAATTATAAAAATGACTTGTATTCTCTAAAAACTTTATACTTTCAACATCGACAAGTCTAAAAATGTGTCCACCCGTGTCGTTTAAAGTGTCTGCTACATGTCAAAGAGTATCTGTGAAAAATAATAATAATAAGGGGACGGGGAGCTTGGACCTCAGGTGCAGCGTCAACGCTGCACCCGGCGCGGCATGGATGCCACGTGTCCGGAAAAAACCCGGAAATCGGATCGGACCGGCGGTATAAATGCCGGATCAATCCTCAGCCGCCCGATCGCAGCATCCAACGGATCCGATTCCCCCGCGGGCTGAGTCTCGCTGTTACTGTGGCGGGCACAGTAACAGCGAGATTTACTGTGGCCCGTTCGATTCGATCGATCAGACATATGACATTCATTTGGGATTGAAATGGTCGTCCGGGTGAATCCCACCCGTCTGATCGATCAAATCGAACGGGTCAAAACAATCTCGCGGTTACTGTAGCGGCTACAGTAACCGCGAGATTTATTTGGCCTGTCCGATTCGATCGATCAGATGGGCCAGATTCACACACACAGCATAACAGCCGGCCGGTATTTGTTTGAGTCGTCGTTCGCAGGATCTAACGACTGGGATTCATTCCAGCCTTAAATCTCGTTGTTACTGTGCGGGCAACAGTAACAGCGAGACTCAGCCCGCGGGGGAATCGGATCCGTTGGATGCTGCGATCAGGCGGCTGAGGATTGATCCGGCATTTATACCGCCGATCCGATCCGATTTTCGGGGTTTTTTTCGGACACGTGGCATCCATGCCGCGCGGGTGCAGCGTTGACGCTGCACCTGAGGTCCAGGCTCCCCGTCCCCTAATAATAAACCTGGACACTTGTGGAACTTATCCGAAACGAGTCCGATACGTGTCGGTGTCCGACACGTATCAAGGACATGGACAATGGCACCTCTTGGGAAGTGTTCATGCTTCCAAGACGATGACAAACCACATAAATAACAATAAGAAATGGGGTGAAGCCTCTACAATGTTACTTACATCTTTGCACTTTTAACCCACTATTCAGAAGATTTGTCGTTTTGATCATCTTTTATCAAAACCAACCTTATAATGCTTTTTTCCCTTGTCATATTTGGAAACTATTATCCATATATCAAGTGTTTTTAAGATGAAACTTAAATTCACTTTTAAAGAAAAATTACCAAATAGGTGGAAAATATTCAATACAAATGCTTCAAGGTAATCTTCCCTATCTCCTTGATAGGGGTGGGACTTGGGCGGGTTTGACCCGAACCCGACCCGTCCAACCCGAACAATAGACAAACATGGGCAAAGCTGGTTAAAAACTTGGATAGGTTTGGACAAAAAAAAATCAACCCGATTTCAATTTGGACGGGTTTGGGCATCGATCTTCCCAATCCGAGGAAGTAACACACTAATGTTGAATGGTTTAGTAGTTTTTTTTTTATGGAAATCAAAGACTGTCTGTTTGATGTTGAATGTTAAGAATTCATTTGAAATATGTGAGGATATGGGTTGGACTTTGTATTTTTGTTTTGCAAATCAAAGATTTTTTTTTATGCAATTCAAAATTTTGTCTGGTTTTTTTTCCATCTATTTATGTTCACAAGCATTTCTAATTAGGCAACCCGTCCAACTCGCCCATTATTTTGCAAATTGGGCAACCCGAGCAACTAGAATGGGCAAGCACGGGTTGGGCTTCCCCGGGCACCCGGAAAAAACGGGTTAAAGTTTGTACAAGTCAGGGTGGGCATGGGCATGCCCTTCAACCCGCCCAACCCGCCCAAGTCGCACCCCTACTCCTTGATAACCGGGCTTCCCTTCTTCCCTCCAACATAGATGCACACATGCACCCATTCAAGCTGTTTTGCTCTAAATGCTTCTTTCTTTCTTTTTAAGAATGGCATCCCTATATTGGGAGGGGGTTAGGTAGACCCCAACTTGTGCATTAGATTAAAAAGTAATATATAAAGTACATGTAGTCAAAAGAATTGACTACCGGAAAGCCAGAAAATAATAGACAAAGCATATAGTCTAAAACCCGGACATGATCTCTCGATCGATGCCCACATCCCAATATGCAAGAAACTGATTCTCCTGCTACATCGTCTTATCATGGAAGGTAGAGCTCTCCTTGTAGTGCGCTCTCAAGTCTCATAACCTCGTGTATGTTCGGCTCCGACAGGTTGAGGCCGCAGTCTCGTCCCAACTGTTGAAGAGCCTCGACTGAAGTCGAGCAGATTGGAAGGCTCAGATCTCCTGAACAGGAGGGGTCTGGGTGGAGTGGTCAATGTTGCATGCCTCCTTCAACAGTTCTCGATCTGGATCGATGTGAATCCCAACCTTCAATCGATTATGTCCCAAGATTTGTTAAGTGAGAGCTACAATGCATACTCGATGGGCAAGGGGAGGAAGTTGTCCTGAAGTTCCAGGCGAAGTTAAAGGATGGCTTCCCCTTGGAAGTAGGTCACCCTTGCCTCGAGGGAGATGCTCATGAGTTACCGTGGTGGCATCTCGAAGTTCTCAGCTGCTCTCCCTCATCACCACAAGGTGCCTCTGTGATCGTAGAGAAGAGAACCTCATGAACCGGTGGGTCTGAATCAAATCGTGGGGGGTGTGCGTTGTATCCGGACTCGACTCTGGAGCCTCTAGTGTATCTTCGGGCCCCTCTACACTAGTCGCTGCAACGTCACTAGAATCAGCCACAGCAATGTAGTCCTCAGCCCCCACTGCGGCTTAAAGCTTAAAACTCACTTATAGCACCACCTATCCCTTGTTGAACCCCCTCTTTGCCCAAGCATTAGATCCACTTGTGAGCCTTCCCCTGTGCCTTTTTTCGCCTCTAACTCCTCAGCAGCCTCCTCACCTAAACCCGATGAAATCCACACATTACAATTCAGCACAACAACCCCCTCTCCAGCCGCCCTCTCATCCTCTAGGCTCGTAGTTGGATTGTTGCAGAAGGATTCAAGTTCCGGAAATCTCTTTCCACTACCACCAACATCAGCTACACTCCCCAGTTCCTCCTCCAGACCCGCTAGGACCTCAAAACGTGAACCAGAAGCTCATTAGGCATGCGCGTTGCCATGAATTAAAGATGTCAAGCACGACCGAATAGTAGAACGATGTGGATTACACATAACAAGGACCTATGTTACAATAATTGCTCTCAATTCTACCAATTTATATTACTCTATGCAATCGGCCGATGTCATTTTCCCTTCAGTCAAGTAGTTGTAGCGTTTGCTTTACTGTAATCGGCAGAGGCCAAACCTTAATTTTCCAAGTGATTTCTACTTTTATGTGAATGAATTTTGGCCATATACTTGTCTTCAATTTTGATGTGTTTACTTTTCAAGCTCTTACTTTAAATTCTTGTGAACATTTCAATTACATTCATCTGTCTTTAAATTTTATTTAAATTTTTTGAAATTCTCTTCAAATTATCTTTACATTCACGCACTTGCCATTTAAATTGTCACTGCGCAAGAACTACATTTTCAAGCATTTTCTAGACACGGTTTTACACACACTTGCATCAATGTTCTAAAAAGCAGCCTAAGTGGCCACCTAGGCGCTATAAGGTCCCCAACCACCCAGCCTAGTCCTAGGCGGTGTAGAAAAGCGGCCCAGGCTGCTAAGCGGGGGTTAGGCGCCCGCCTAAGCGGTCCCAAGTGGGTCCAGGCGGGCCTAGGCACTAGAACGTGTATAAATGCTATTTCTATTGTTGGTAATCATTAATTTATTGAATTTATGATTTTGACTGTACTAAAATTATGGATAATATAATATTATCTCATAATATCATGCTTGTTTTTTATCATGTTAATTTTGAGTTTATGGTTATGTAAATGATATCTGCTTATTAAAATAATGGTTGGGATAATCTTGAATTAATAGGAAGTTAAAACATATATATTGTTGGTAATCATTAATTTATTGAATTTATGATTTTGACTGTACTAAAATTATGGATAATATAATATTATCTCATAATATCATGCTTGTTTTTTATCATGTTAATTTTGAGTTTATGGTTATGTAAATGATACCTGCTTTTTAAAATAATGGTTGGGATAATCTTGAATTAATAGGAAGTTAAAACATATATATTATATATAATATCAAAATAATAATTGAAATAATTTAAAAAGACAAAAACGCCTAGGCGACGTAGACGCTAGGACCCCCACCGCTCGACTAGCGCCTAGCGCTTTTTGGAACAATACTTGCATTTTCTCCAATTATAGTTCCGATGCTAGATTTTAAAAAAAATCGCAATTGAGGCGTTAAAACCATGGTTTTAAATTTCGGTTGAAATTGAGAAATATTTCAATTTCGGTAAGGACCAGGGGGCTGGACATTTCGATCAATGTGGTCAATTTCGATCGATTTCGGTAATTTTTGGTTTCGACTTTCGAAGCTATAACTATCAATTTCGATTTCAGAACTGAAATTATAAATTTCAAATCACGATCAATTTCGATCGAAATTGAGGTTTCGGTTTCGACCAAAACCAGACACAAAATCAAAATTTATAACCTTGGTTAAAATCTTAATGGACGTGGTTCCCAACACTTCCAACAATGGCATGTTAGAAGTCAGTATTGGGTCACTGCGGATAAACCAATCACTATATCATTCAACATGTGGGACAACATAGAGTCATGGACGATTGATCTGTTAGCCAAATCGTTTAATCTCTAACACGCCCATGCACATACATCTTACAACGTACATTGGGATACTAAAGCATGAGCAAACTGAGCTCCTCACCAGCCCCAGCGCAACTCCTTGCGAAAATTATTCAACTTTTCAGTAAAGTAGGTGGCAATAGGCTTCCTGGTTAAGAACAACATCATTCGCAAACTAAAAGGCATCTCAAGCAACCTCAAACACATTGTTTCTTAAAGTGCAAGAACAGAATCCTTGGTCATTTTCTTTTGTACAAGTTCAAATCTCTTTTGTGCATCATAACTCCACTTGAAGGTTCCATCTTTTAAGCATTCGGCTATTGGACCAATGATGTTGCTAAACCCTTTAATAGTGCAGCAATAGAAAGAAGTCATCTAAGTGGGTGGGAATCATGGGATTCAAATCATAAATTGTAGATTTTGATAACACCACACGACACTAACACCGAATTTAGCGAACAATCCAATCAATTCTTCATCACTCAATCATCAATAAATACTCTCCTAAGCTTCTAAGATATTCGTTCAGATTTCCCCTCTTTTGTGTTGTGCTCATTCTGTGCACACATCCTCATCACTAAATCAACCCAAAAGCAATCCTTTGGGTACCATAAACTTGTCAACCTCTAAATCCTAAATATGACCCTGATGCTTTATATGTGCTTTTTGTCCAACGGTCATGGTTGTCAAGGCGTCAAGGCGAGGCTAGGCACCCGGAGAGAGCCTAGGCGGGCCTAGGCGTGGCCATATGTGCATAGGCGTGACCTTATGTGCATAGGCATTCTTTAGGCACGGGTATATATGTATAGTCTATACTTGTAGAGTTGCAGGTATATATGTACTAGGAAGCAATACAACACCTTACTAACATGAAATTGAACATATTATAGTCAAATGCATGCAACACAATGACACATACATAGTATAAACAAGTAAACAACAAAAGAAACAAATAGAATACAAACCCTTGCTAACATAAAATTGAGCATATTCTAATCAAATACATACAACACAATGAACACATAGTATAAATAAGTATACAACAACAAAATGAACAAAGAAGATGGGGGCGAGTTGGGTTTTACTTAAAAACAAAAATCAATGCCTAAAACTAGGCGTGCGCCTAGCCAAGGAGCGCCTAAGCTGCCGCTTAGTGAGGTGCGCTTGGGCGCACTGGGGCCTAGCTGTCTCCAGGCGTCTAGGCGCGCGCCTTGACAACAATGCCTACGGTCCTACCCATTTCCCTTAAACAAAAAGTTTTTTGTTTCACTACCCGATAAAAAGTTGACACAAATCCAACCATCCACATGCCACGGCCAATGTGGTAATTAAGGTGCCACTTTTGACTATCTCCGAAGTAGATTTCATACTCTCTATAAGATTCGAGAATCCATACTATATCCCTCCCCTCTGCTAATGTGAATCAAAAAGAACAGAGCCCCTTTATCTTTCTTGGTTATACATAATTCCCCCTTTAAAAATCCTTTATATCATAATTATCATTTCTCCTCCAAAACTTTTCTGCATTATATATGTATAAAGCACGTTCAAAAGTTTTAAGCCCGACATAACTTTTTCAAGCCAATCCTAGCAAAGAATGGGGTTAATATTATTGGATTGTGGCACAAAATCACTTTCATGGCCAGCCAGCAAGGATAGGAAAATGAAAGGAAATGGCCAATATATCATTAATCCAGCAGAGAAGAAGAATTTTTTTGTGGCATTCATCCAATTATAACAACTCAAATCGCTTCCATACAGATGAAGGCAAAAGCAGCAAGCTTCTGACCAAATTACTACATGTTCCAAAATCAAAATCAACTAATCAAGTCGTGACACACCTCAACCGCAATCCAATACACTAACCTTTGGCTATGGTCTGGGGACTCCACACCACATTCATGCGAGAAGTAACACAATTTTACGAGTCCGAGATGCGCTATAAAACTGTGCTAGTAATGAAAAATTCTAGTTCATGTTAAAAAAACTTATGTGAAACCGACTATATCGTGATTCTCTACTTGATATCCCACTCCTATCTTTAAGCAACATGGTGCTCAAATTTTCTTGGGTCCAGAACAACTTTGTCTTGAAGAAAACCTATGCTTGAAGATTCCAAACTCCAAAATTATGCTTGAAATCAAACATTGCATTACACAAGTTCGTCTATCGAGCATGATGAGGAGACTTTAAGCAATAAAAAAGAAACAAGTAACCCATAATAACAAAACAAAAAACATGAGCTTTTCCATTATTTATTTGGCTTCTAAAGCTAAGTAAACATAGTCTTACATCTGCAGTCTGTACATACACAAAAAACCCATTCCATACAAAGTACAAGCAAAGGATAGGTTCTTCTATGTAGGCAAAGATATCATAATCCATCCATCTTACTCACTAGAGAGAGAGAGAGAGACCAACAAACATGAGAACAAGACATAAAAGAGGGGAAATGTGAAACCTGGAGAGAGAGAGAGAGAATGGCTGGCAAACACCCTGTGAGCTCCAGCAGAGTCCTCAATCCCATAGAGATAATTTGTAGCGTCACACTCTCAGTGCTGTGCCCACTGGATGCTCTTGATGTCGATCCCTTCCTTCACCATCTCATAGAGCGGGCTCATCTCCCTCAGCTTCTCCACCTGTCGCACCGTCAGCTCCACTGCCCGATCGATCTCGGCCTCGGTGGTGAACCTCCCGATCCCGAACCGGATCGAGGTGTGGGCCATGTCCTCGTCCACCCCGAGGGCGCGCAGCACGTACGATGGCTCGAGGCTGGCGCTGGTGCACGCGCTGCCGCTCGACACAGCCACCTCCTTGAGCCCCATCAGCAGGCTCTCCCCCTCCACGTAGGCGAACGACAGGTTCATGTTCCCGGGGTACCGGTGCTCCACGCTCCCGTTCACCACCACCCCATCGAGCCGCGCCCGGACCCCGCCGAGGAGCCGCTCCCCAAGGGCGGCGATCCGGCGGCCGTCATACTCCATCTCGCGGGAGGCGATCTCGCACGCCGCGCCCATCCCGACGGCGAGCGGGGTGGGGACGGTCCCGCTCCGGATGCCCCGCTCCTGCCCGCCGCCACTCATCTGGGGCTCCACCCGGATCCGGGGGCGGCGGCGGACGTAGAGCGCGCCGACGCCCTTGGGGCCGTAGATCTTGTGGCCACTGAGGGACATGAGGCCGATCCCCATCCTCTCGACGTCGATTGGGATCTTGCCGAGGGCCTGGGCGGCGTCGGTGTGGAAGGGGATGCCGCGGTCGCGGCAGATGCGTCCGATCTCCTCCATGGGCTGGACGACGCCGATCTCGTTGTTGACTGTCATGACGGAGACGAGGCCGGTGTCGGGGCGGAGGGCGGCGACGAGGCTGTCGAGGTCGACGAGGCCGTCGGCGCGGACGGGGAGGTAGGTGACGTCGAATCCCTCCTGCTGGAGGTGGCGGCAGGAGTCGAGGACGCACTTGTGCTCGGTCTGGGTGGTGACGACGTGACGCTTCTTGTCGCGGTAGAAGCGCATGACGCCCTTGACGGAGATGTTGTTGGACTCGGTGGCGCCGGAGGTGAAGAAGATCTCCTTAGGGTGGGCGCCGATGAGGGCGGCGATCTGGGCGCGGGCGGCCTCCACGGCGGCGTCGGACTCCCACCCGTAGAGGTGGGTGCGGGAGTGGGGGTTACCGAAGCGGGAGAGGTAGAAGGGGAGCATCGCGTCGAGGACGCGGGGGTCGACGGGGGTCGTCGCCTGCATGTCCAGGTAAAGGGGGCGGCCCGATATCCTGACCCCCTTCATGGAGACGACTCCGTCATCCTCCTCGTAGGAGGACGCCGGAGGAGGAGGCTCGGTGGTGGCGACAGCGGCCGCGGAGGTGGAGAAGCTGCGGGGGAGGAGGAGGAGGCTCCGGCGGAGGAGCCGGGAGGCCGATAAGTATATCGCTGCCATGGCGACGATAGCAATAGGCAGCTCTTCGGCTTGTTTATCACCGCTGTTGAATGGACGAATGGAAATTAGGGTGCATTCTTTTCATTTCCCCTCCTCTATCTGGATCCACTGGCTTAGGGCAAAGTGGGATTCGCTGGTATTTTAATTACAAAAAAAAAATAGTAATGCACCCAAATGAACATTAAAAAAAAAATTATGTTTACCCTCCTTCCCAAACTTCGACCCGTCGCCCCTCCTTTTCCAACAAAACCTATTATTGTCCTCTGATCGTCTCCGATCACACTGATATATTTAGCCGATTTGGTTGCAGTTATAGGGCTCAATACCAGTGTCGTACTCTGGGATTGCACAATGGTTAACTAGTTTCATAATATACTTTTTAGATCAGTTTAGAAAAAATTATTTGATTTTAGATTATTAACTAAATAAATTGTTTGATCGAAGCGTACTAGAGTTTTCGGATACAAGTAGCAGATTTGGAGGATGAAGCCAGATGAAAATTTCATTACCGGAGAACCAAGGGCGGTGGCTCAGAGGAAGAGATAAATCCAGAAAATGTCAAGGACGAGAACATCAGAGCAATGCTAATTAGGTTCAGGGGTTGGACCCTGAACTTGATAACAATGGATGTTTTGTCTTGCATTGGATGTTATCTCTTCTTATTTATTAAACCCGGTGAAATTGATTAATCTAATGCTTATGTGTTAGGTTGTGGGATGCCCTTTCCCTACTTGGTCTCTGCAACCATTAGGTTAGGTCTCCATTTAATAACACCCATAGTCTAATTAGTGTTTGATGGTAGTTAGATCTCATAACACTCGGTTATGCCACCATTAGATTGAGGTCCGACGGAGGTTGCCGGATGTCCCTAATTGATTTGACATCGAAACCAATAGTGATGTGGTGATCTTCTACGATATTAGACATCAAGTTGCATACGATAAGTCATATTAATAGGAGACCTTTCCTTGTATGTCTAGACCTTAGGCTAGGCTCTAGAACACAAAGGGTAATGACCATTTTATTTAGTATTGAAGGCTTGGAGAGTATGTAATGTGACTCTCGGGAGAAAGGTGATAACTAAGTATCCACGGGATAGGGACTATGGTCATCTCCAAGTCTATCTATACTTCATAAGAGGTCTTAACCGTAGTGGGAGCGCGGTATGACCAAGGTTTAGGTCTAGGTTATGGCAACCTAGGTTTAAATATACTTGCATCAAAATAACCCTCACCATAATCAAGGGATGTGTAAGAGGACTCAGTATGAGTGCCCCTAGCCTTCACGGCCAACTACTGAGTTCCCAGGTGAAAGGGTATGGCTCAACATCCCCCTCGGGTGAGAGTTATATTCTGTTATACCAGATGCTTAGCAGTCTCCTTCGGGATATGACGGTTACGATGCCAGGAGAGAAGGGCTTTTTCTACCCTCGTGGGGGCCGCATGAACTCCTATGTCGTGATTGCCTAGACTCGTCGGTAAGCATCCGAAGCACCAGTGAGGCTACTTGTTGTGTTACATGAAGATCACGGGGGGCTGGCCAAAAGGACACCATGGTCCATCATAACCCGTCCATGGCAGATTAGGATTGGGTCCGAGAGACCCGGTGTGAACAAAGGACGTTGCACACTGCGCCCTCGGACGGGTGTATCCGAATCCGAGATCTCGCATACATGGTAAAATTGATCCATAGATGTGTCTCCGCTTTCAGGGTAGCATTGAGATATGGATATAATTTGACTTATTTTAAAAATATCATAAAAAGGGTTACAAAGCAAACTAAGAGGAAGAAGAAGAAGGCGAGGACAAGATGAAGAGAAGAAGAAGAAGTGGAAGAAGAGGAGGAGGAGGAGGAGGATAAGGAGGAGGAGGAAGAGGAAGAGGAAGAAGCGGAAAAAGAAAAGAAGAAGAGGAGGAGGAGGAGGAAAAGAAAAAGAAGAAGAAGAAGAAAAGGAGGAGGAATGCGTGACCCATGCTCCGCATGATGCAGGCACATGATCGAAATTCGAAAAAATGGAAAGAAAAAAAATTGCACGCGTGAATTGCATGAATGCCTGACCCGTCACCCACTGACTCGCATAGGCCTAAAAAACACTAGAGGTTATGGCGGCTGTCGCTCGGCATCTCCTCGACTTCAATGATCTCTCGATTCTCTCGCGACTCACGAGTGCTACTCTGCGTGCGACTGTGATGGTTGTTGGCATCTCCTTGGACCTCGGTGTCTTTGTGAAAACCCTAGCGATAGACTGCAGTCGAGAGTTTTCTACATACGGGAACAACCCAATGGTGGCCTCTGGTACTCCCTCTCTCTCTCTCTCTCTCTCTCTCTCTCTCTCTCTCTCTCTCTCTCTCTCTCTCTCTCTCTCTCTCTCTCTCTCTCTCTCTCTCTCTCTCTGGTTGGAAAGAACAGGGTTTTTTGTTGGTATGATTTTTTTTTTCTCTCTTAGGGGGTGTTAGTCAATTAGGATTTGGTGAAGAGTTCCTTGTATTTAGGATTACATCAGTAGTGGTTCTGAACTTCTTTGTGGTATTGTAGATTTAAGCGTTAGTGGTTGCGGAGTCCACAACGTGAACTCCTGATCCCGGCGTTGGTTAATATTTTATATGAACTTGGACTCCTAAGTTAGGCGTTAGTCAATAATCATGGTACAAATCCATGACTTCATAAAAAAAGGGATTTACAAACCCAAGTATATATACTTTTTGCCCATCAAAAGTTCCACCTCAAAGGTGGAATTTTAAATCTCCTACGTGAGACTTTCTCTTTGAAAGGTATCATCAGATCCTCCCGGAACCCTAGCACCCATGCTCGTGATCATGGAAGCCAACGTCGGATCCCCAGCAACCCTCATTTTACTCTTCCAGGTATCTCTCTATCTCCCTCCTTCCTCTTCTTTGGGTATACCCAACCCCTCTCGACCGCCCTCTCTCTTCGCCCCCCCCCCCCCGATCGGAACAAAATACAATAGAAAAAGAGAGAGAGAGAGAGAGAGAGAGAGAGAGAGAGAGAGAGAGCGAGAGAGAGAGAGAGAGAGAGACCCTCTGGATCTGTCCGATTCCGATCACGACGCCCGTCCGACTCCGATCGTAATGCCCGTCCGGTGCCAATCGCGACACAATCCGGCTTCGTCATGACGCCTGCCTCATCGATCATATATTGGACTCATTATTTTAATTAGCTAGTATGCTACTTCCAATTTGTATGTTATTTATGAAAATGGCCTCCTTGGTTAATGGTATGCTAAAGTCTTTTGGCATGATACAATTGGTAATCTTGTTTGAAATATGATCTTATTTATAAAAAAAATATCAATTTTTATATGTAAAATTACTAAAATCTTTGATATTAATTTTTTTTTACCATTTGACTTATGTAAAAATTGGTCAAACTATTTATCCAACATAGTGAGGCAATCTTGGATGGCAGAGACAATGTTGATTAAATCGAGCTTAATTTTGATTCATTGTTCTTGTACATTTTTTTAATGAACATGTTAATACTTTTCGTATTAGGCCTTCAAAATTCATCAAAATTGTTCTTTAAATGTGTTAGTCAAATGGAATTTTATGTCCAAGTCCACAACAAAAATCCTACATGAACTCCTAAAAAAGGGATTTATGAGACCGTGGACTTCTCAAAAAAGTCTGCAGACTCCTAAAAAACCCAGAGACTCTTTAAAAAAAGTCAGCGGACTCTTAAAGACCGCAAGTCCACGAATTCCTAAATAATGATTTTAAAATCCCAATTGACTAACACCCCCTTGACCTTTTGTGATCTTTTGTTGAATGGAGTTAATGCGGATCTTGACGAGTTTTAATTTAGGGAGTACCTGAGATTCTCAAAGACATTCAAATTTGAGGGTTTATGACTTTATATGTAATATAAGTTCAAATTAGGATTTTGACATGTTTTAATTTAGGGATTTTCATTTGCCATTTGGGAGTTTAATTTAGGGGTTCTTATTTTTACTAATGTAGGTATTTTATTGTTTAAATCCTTATTTTCTTCTTCTTTTTCGTCCTCTTCTTCTTCCTCCTCTTCCTCCGTTGAAGGCACAAAAAGGGGGGGGGGGGGGGGGGGGGTTTGTAATGACCGGTACTCCAGGATGTTCGCTCAGGGCAACCCAGTTCTATTTAAATATTATTTTAATGTCGTTGGTAGAATAATTGTTTGAATTCATTATTTGTGATCGAGCAAGACCAGACAGTCGATCCCTAATACGGGTCGAGAGGCTACATTGGAGGTGTAGTGATCGTTACACGAGCATGTGAGCACGTGTAACAAGGCATGGCACGATTGTTTTTTTATATATATATAATATAATTTTAATAATAAATAGATACTGTGGCCGGTATGTCGGACCCGGCGAGGTTCGCGCGCCGGCGCGACCCAAGTCGAGGGCGAGTCAGGCTCGGCGCGAGTCGAGCTCAACCGGTATTACACAAAAAAAAAAGAAGAAGAAGAAAAAATGATTTAAAAACTAAAACCCAAAACCCAAACCCATCCCCAACCCAAACCCGACCCGACCCTAACCCCAGCTACCCCCTCTCACCCAATCTCCACTACAAAAAAAATAGTTATTACCGACGGACAATATCCGTCGGTAATATTAAAATTTCGTCGGTAATGTTCTATAGCGACGGAAGATATTTCCGTCGCTGGCTGTCGAGAAAAACGGCGTCGGGGAAAACAATACGACGGACCAAATATTACCATCGGTAATAAGAATTAATACCGACGGTAATATTAAAGCCGTCGGTAATATTTAATCAATTAAAAATTAATATAATATATTATTACCGACGAAACTTAAGACTCCGTCGGTAATATATAAGCATTTTACCGACGGTTATGGTCTATACTGTCGGTAATACTATATATATTACCGACGCATATATATATTGCCCGTCGGTAATAATATATATATTACCGACAGATATTATATATCCGTCGGTAATACTATATATATTATCGACGCATATATATATTACCGTCGGTAATAATATATATATTACCGACAGATATTATATGCCGTCGGCAAATTATTTATAATTTTAAAAAAATAAAAACATTATTACCGACAGAATAATTAATTTCCGTCGGTAATAAGTATGCTTTTTTTTTTAATAAATTTACCTAAATAATGTTATTTAATCCCTGTGATTTACAACAATACCACAATATATTACCATAATTTATAAAATATTACCGCAAATTTTAAAATATTACCTAAATTGATAAAAAATTACAGCAAATTATCAAATATTACCACAGTACCCGGCCGACAATTATAGACAAGAACAAAAAATAACCACATATTACAAAATAATATTTACACAATCCAGAACTGAGAGATGATACATGCCCTATCTCAACCACCCCCGCCCGCCACCAACGCTGGTGCTCTCATCGATCCCCTGACGCCGCCCTATCTCAACCACGCCCGCCCACCACCAACGCTGGTGCTCTCATCGATCCCCTGACGCCGCCCTGCTCCTGCAATTAACATGTATTTGTTAAAAAAATGGTTTATATCTATAACTGAGTCTAAGCGTTAAAAAATGATAAGTTAGCGTGTTTCGGTTTTGAAATAGGTTTGGATTCGATCGGATCGGCATCCAATAATTCGAAGTTGGAATTATTTCGTATTTCGGACTTGCGAGCGGGTTCTAATTGGATATTTGACCAATTTACGCTCCGATTCACCGATTTAGTGTCTAAGTGTTGGAAAATCATAACTTAGCGTGTTTCGGATATGAAATAAGTTTGGATTTGATCCGATCGTCATCGGATCGGCATCCGATAATTCGAACTTGGAATTATTCCGTATTTCGGATTTGCGAGCGGGTTCTAATTGGATATTTGACCAATTTATGATTCGATTCACCGATTTAGAGTCTAAGTGTTGGAAAATCATAAGTTAGCGTGTTTCGGATATGAAATAGCTAGGTTTGGATTCGATCGGATCGTCATCGGATCGGCATCCGATAATTCGAACTTGGAATTATTCCGTATTTTGGACTTGCGAGCAAATTCTAATTGGATATTTGACCAATTTACGCTCCGATTCACCGATTTAGAGTCTAAGTGTTGGAAAATCATAACTTAGCGTGTTTCAGATATGAAATAGGTTTGGATTCGATCCGATTGTCATCGGATCGGCATCCGATAATTCGAACTTGGAATTATTCCGTATTTCGGACTTGCGAGCGGGTTCTAATTGGATATTTGACCAATTTACGATCCGATTTACCGATTTAGAGTCTAAGTGTTGGAAAATCATAACTTAGCGTGTTTCGGATATGAAATAGGTTTGGATTCGATCCGATCGTCATCGGATCGGCATCCGATAATTCGAACTTAGAATTATTCCGTATTTCGGACTTGCGAGCGGGTTCTAATTGGATATTTGACCAATTTACGCTCCGATTCACCGATTTAGAGTCTAAGTGTTGGAAAATCATAAGTTAGCGTGTTTCGGATATGAAATAGGTTTGGATTCGATCCGATCGGCATCGGATCGGCATCCGATAATTCGAACTTGGAATTATTCCATATTTCGGACTTGCGAGCGGGTTCTAATTGGATATTTGACCAATTTACGCTCCGATTCACTGATTTAGAGTCTAAGTGTTGGAAAATCATAAGTTAGCGTGTTTCGGATATGAAATAGGTTTGGATTCGATCCGATCGTCATCGGATCGGCATCCGATAATTCGAAGTTGGAATTATTCCGTATTTCGGACTTGCGAGCGGGTTCTAATTGGATATTTGACCAATTTACGCTCCGATTCACCGATTTAGAGTCTAAGTGTTGGAAAATCATAAGTTAGCGTGTTTCAGATATGAAATAGGTTTGGATTCGATCCGATCGTCATCGGCAGGGGCAGACCTACATAGGGCCCAGGGGGGGCTCAAGCCCCCCCTCAATTTGGAAAAAAAAAGTTACACTTACCCCCTTGAAGTTTAGCTCAAAACGACGTAGCCCCCCTATAGTTTATTTTGTTCCAAATCACTCCCTAAAGTTTGAAATTTTAGCACAATACCCCGTTTGTCAATTACTTGATTTCCTCATTTTGTAATTTTTATCGGATCTAGCTAAACTTCAGGAGGGAGGGAAGCAAAGTTTAATTTACTCATAAAACAGTTATAGCCAACTTTTGGTAGCCAACTTCACATGGAGGAGGCCACCACCAGCCGTCACCGCCCCACCAGCCATCACCCCCCGCCAGTCAATAACTACCGTTATGCCACCAACCACCACCCCACCGCCACATGGGCCGCCCGTCGCCGTTTGCCGGCCACCGATGCCCACCAGGGCCACCACTGTCCGGCCGATACCTACCGTGGTTTGCCACTTCCCGCGCATGTGGCATCCCCATATAGTTCATCCCATGGGCCTTAGTGAATAAGAATCGAGTAGGATCGGGGCCTATTTATAGTTTTTTCGGGGTATGTATGAAATCTACCCCCCCCCCCCTAAAAAAAAAGAATCTGGTTTATTATTTACAAACCGTGCACCTTGATCGAGTCGGCCAATTATAGTTCCAAATTTTCGAATGACTCCGACGATCGAAATTCTCTTTTACTAGAGGCAAAATCCTAATAGGCCTTTTGTTGCGCGATCGAAGGGTAGGGACGCTGTCACACCGCCTGCCGAAGCCTTCGACTGTGAGGCAGCGATTGTAGTTACTTTTTAATAATTATGCCCCCCTTGAGGAAAAACCCTGGGTCCGCCACTGGTCATCGGATCGGCATCCGATAATTCGAACTTGGAATTATTTCGTATTTCGGACTTGCGAGCGGGTTCTAATTGGATATTTGACCAATTTACGCTCCGATTCATCGATTTAGAGTCTAAGTGTTGGAAAATCATAAGTTAGCGTGTTTCGGATATGAAATAGGTTTGGATTCGATCCGATCGTCATCGGATCGGCATCTGATAATTCGAAGTTAGAATTATTCCGTATTTCAGACTTGCGAGCGGGTTCTAATTGGATATTTGACCAATTTACGCTCCGATTCACCGATTTAGAGTCTAAGTGTTGGAAAATCATAACTTACCGTGTTTCGGATATGAAATAGGTTTGGATTCGATCCGATCGTCATCGGATCGGCATCCGATAATTCGAACTTGGAATTATTCCGTATTTCGGACTTGCGAGCGGGTTCTAATTGGATATTTGACCAATTTACGATTCGATTCACCGATTTAGAGTTTAAGTGTTGGAAAATCATAAGTTAGCGTGTTTCGGATATTAAATAGCTAGGTTTGGATTCGATCGGATCGTCATCGGATCGGCATCCGATAATTCGAACTTGGAATTATTCCGTATTTTGGACTTGCGAGCAAATTCTAATTGGATATTTGACCAATTTACGCTCCGATTCACCGATTTTGAGTCTAAGTGTTGGAAAATCATAACTTAGCGTGTTTCGGATATGAAATAGGTTTGGATTCGATCCGATCATCATCGGATCGGCATCTGATAATTTGAAGTTGGAATTATTCCGTATTTCGGACTTGCGAGCGGGTTCTAATTGGATATTTGACCAATTTACGCTCCGATTCACCGATTTAGAGTCTAAGTGTTGGAAAATCATAAATTAGCGTGTTTCGGATATGAAATAGGTTTGGATTCGATCCGATCGTCATCGGATCGGCATTCAATAATTCGAAGTTGGAATTATTCCGTATTTCGGACTTACGAGCGGGTTCTAATTAGATATTTGACCAATTTACGCTCCGATTCACCGATTTAGAGTCTAAGTGTTGGAAAATCATAAGTTAGCGTGTTTCGGATATGAAATAGGTTTGGATTCGATCCGATCGTCATCGGATCGGCATCCGATAATTCGAACTTGGAATTATTCCGTATTTCGGACTTGCGAGCGGGTTCTAATTGGATATTTGACCAATTTACGATTCGATTCACCGATTTAGAGTCTAAGTGTTGGAAAATCATAACTTAGCTAGCAAGCCCTAACCTGACGTTGCGAACTTCACATGCGAATTCAGGATAGGAATGATCAAAATCTTTCCACGTCAGAGAGTCGGCCGGATGTCTCATAATCCCGTCATCTGTACGTTCTCGTGCATGCCACCTCATGTGCTCAGCAGTCTTCGATGACATAAACAACCTCTGAAGCCTGTCCCTGAGCGGGAAGTATAGGAGAACCTTTGCAGATACATTTTTCTTCCTTCGACTGGTACTAGACTCGGCATCCGTCTCTTTATATCTCGTTGCTCCGCATATGTGGCATGACCGCGCATGTTCGTACTCTTTCCGGTACAACATACAATCGTTCACGCATGCATCAATTTTCTCATAACCCAGACCGGGATCTTTAATTGTCTTCTTCGCCTCGTAGAATGATTTCGGTACTGTCTCACCCATAGGAAAGACTCTTTCAGCAACTCTACCAACATATTAAATGACTTATTACTCCAACCATTGAGGCACTTCAAATGAAGAAGCTTTACAGTGAAAGAGAGTTTTGAAAACTTCTCACACCCCGGGTATAGAGGTTGTTCGGCATCTTTAAGCAATCTGTAGAACTTGTCCGCTTCGATATTGGGCTGATCACCTGACGGTGTTTTCGTGCCTATTCCACCTTGCAAATCATGTATCATACCCTGCATGTCATCGTCATCGTCTGTATTAATATTATCATCAGCAATCACTGTGTTTGAAGTTTCACCGTGAGCTGCCATGGGGACTGCATCTAGCTCCTCACCGTGCGAGAACCAACGGGTATAGGTAATGTCAATGCCACGCATTACCAGATCAACCTCACATTCCTCTCGAACCTTCCTAATCACCCTTCCGCAGTCTATACAGGGACACACAATTTTTCCATCAAGCGGTGCAAGACGCTCAAATGCAAAATCCAGAAATTTCCTGACTCCTTCTCTGTACTCTTGGCTCATGCGATTCGAATTACGCATCCAACTCTTATCGATCGAAGACATCTTCGTCTATCTGGCTATACAACACCTGACATATAATTTTAAACAATGTTATAAGACTCCACACAATTTCGGTTTCGGTTCCCGGGTATGGAACACCGAACGAAAACTTCTACAGGCCATCCACATCCCTAATGGATGGGATAAATCTTTATATTTTTGAGCTAAATTTTTTGAGCTAAACTTTTGAGCTAAAATATTTTTGAGCTAAATAGATTCGGGTATGGAACACGGAACCGAAGCCGAAACTTCTACAGGACATGCATTCATAATGCTACGCCTACATGGCGTGTATGTAAAGTGCACGTAGTATCCAAGCCGTGAGCGCCATAGGATATGTACGTGCACTGTGCATGTGGACCGCCGTCATTCTAACATCACAGTTGTGCATCAAGATTTGTTTGCTGCCCCGATCCCACGGGGGCTCACGAAACTAGGTTGCATACGTATGTACATGTCACAATATCTAATAGTATAATACTTAAATGAAGCCCTCATTAATTCCCGTGTTGTGACATGTGGACATCTTTTGAAGATCTAGAATCCTTCTCCTGTGTGTGAAAATGATTATCCATTGTAAATCTTATTCAAACCCTAATATAAAGATGATAAATATCCATTCAAAGGTATTTAATAATCATTTTATATTAATTTGGAAAATCATTTGTACTATCTCTCTCTCTTTAACAAGTGAATCACACTGTGACAAGTGAATCACACTCACATACTCCAAATTGCACATTCCTTCGGATGACTGTAATTTCATCTGTGCCAAGTGACATAATCAAGTTCATGTCTTACTACTTATAAGAGACTATTGGGACTAATACGAATTCCTTCTCACTATCGTGTAATTAATGGAGAGAGAGAGAGAGAGGAACATGTTTAATACAAAAATATTAAAGGATGAGTGAGATAGAGGAACATGTTTAATTAACTACAAATAAATTGAAGAGAAAGGGGGAGGGATGTCATGGGGAGTCTGCCACATGGCACCAACGACCTTAGCATTATAAGAATGATATAGATAGATAAATTATAAATAGATGAAATTCGGACAACGCTCGAGAAAGAAACACAAAATTAAATTTTCACCTTAGAAACCCTTCAATCTTAGCTAGGTTCTTCCTAGAACCTCCTATAAATAAACCCAACTTTGTATACAAGTTGTAGGAGGAAACCCACATGAAACCCACATGAACCAACCTAACTCTGCCTATTAACTAGGGGGGGAGAGGGAGGAGGAGGAGGAGGTGCTCACCGGAGTCCACAGGAGGAGGAGAAGGAGCTCGCCGGCGCGCACGAGAGGAGCTCACCAGAGTCCACAGGAGGAGGAGGAGGCGGAACTCGCTGGCGCGCACGAGAGGGGAGGGGTGGCCGGCCGGAGGGGGGGAGGGAGGCCGGGGAGGGGGGGGGACGCCGGGGAGGGGGGGGAGGGAGGCCGGGGAGGGGGGGAGATTGAGAGAGAGAGGCGGGGAGGGGTTTAGTCGAAACAGAACAGAAGGGGGGATCGCTGAAACTGATTTAAAACAGGGTTTTTACCGACGGAAATATTATATTCCGTCGGTAATAATAATATTTTTACCGACAGCATAATAAGGTCCGTCGGTATAATGTCACGACGAAACTCAGGGTTCCATTTTTTCCAGAGGCTCGGTTTTTACCCTGCGTTTTGTCGGGACAATTATACCGACGGATATTTAATTACCGTCGGTATCGTACCGACGGCCATATAATTTCCGTCGGTATAATTATTTATACCGACGGAAATATAACGTCCGTCGGTAAAAATCGCCGACGAAACTCAGGGTTCCATTTTTTCCAGAGGCTCGGTTTTTACCCTGAGTTTCGTCGGGACAATTATACCGACGGATATTTAATTACCGTCGGTATCGTACCGACGGCCATATAATGTCCGTCGGTATAATTATTTATACCGACGGAAATATAAAGTCCGTCGGTAACAATCTCCGACGAAACTCAGGGTTCCATTTTTTCCAGAGGCTTGGTTTTTACCCTGAGTTCCGTCGTGACATTTTACCGACGGTCTTTCTGTAGCCGTCGGTATAAAGTATATTACCGACGGTACATATATGTACCGTCGGTATAAATAATTGTACCGACGAATACTATTTGACCGTCGGTAATAAATGTGCAAAAAAAATTTAAAAAATTGAAGTTATAATACCGACGGATATTATTGTCACCGTCGGTAAAAAGTGTATTATTACCGACGGTGATAAAAATGTCCGTCGGTAAAGACCCTCTTTCTTGTAGTGCTCTCTCTCTTTCCTCTCCCTCTCTCTCACCCGATCTCATCTCTCCCGGATCTCTCAACCCCCTCTCTCGGATCTCTCTCCCTCTCACCCGATCTCACTTCCCCACTCTCGGATCTCTCTTCTTCTCACTCGATCACTCTCTCTCTCTCTCTCTCTCTCTCTCTCTCTCTCTCTCTCTCTCTCTCTCTCTCTCTCTCTCTCTCTCTCTCTCTCTCTCTCTCGGACCCCTCTTCCTTCCCCTTCACCCGATCTTACTCTCCCGTACGACCTACAACCCCCATCCCCTGCGCCACTACTCTCCCCTACTCTTCGCTGCTTTCCCCTCTCCCTCACACCGTTAACCTCTCTCCCGTCACCTCCCCCCTTATCCGATCTCCCAAAATCCGGCCTGAATCCCGCCAGTACAGTCGGCCGTTGCCCCCCTTCCCCCCTTTTAGAACCCTAACCCGACCCTCTCCCCCTTCCTCAGCCCAACCCCCTCACCCCCTCTCTGATCCCTCTCTTCCATCTCCGATCTCTCTCTCTCTTTCCCTTGATTTTTTTTTTGCTCTCTTACATAATCTTTGTTATTTCATGTCCAACAGTGCCGTCGACCAAGGGCTACAGACAAGTACTTATCCTGGAGAGGTTATATTTTCTATAATACTTGCTATTCTCGGGCTCATCCTCTTTGCCCTCCTTAGAGTTGGTGCTAATTGTATCCTTCCTCATATTATGTTTATGTCCTTATGCCAAGTTGCTAACTGTTTCATGGAATTCATTGATCTCCGATGAGAAGTCTGCAAATTAGAAAAAGTATTGGATATATATATGCTTCCATACTTTCATCTATGTTTAGAAAAAACTTGCATGATAATATATTGTTTCAGACTTACCTTCAGTTGCTGACTATACGCCTCAAAGAGATGAGAATCGGATCACTTTGCAAAGGTAGACGATGATCCCAAAATTCCTAAGGCAATATATCATTATTGTGGTAAAGAGTATCATCAGTAAGAATCTATCCCCGGAGATGGTTGATGCAATAACCACATTACTTCATGAATATAAGGACTGTCTCGTATGGGATAATTCTGAAATGCCCGGGTTAGACAGAAACGGAACACAGGTTACCGATCAAAGAAGGATTTAAACCATTCAAACAACCATCCAAAAGAATGACTCAAGAGCTGACAGACAAGATAAAGGCAGAGATCGAGTGTTTACTGGAAGCTGGATTCATTGAGCCAGCCCGGTATGCTGACTGGGTATCTATCGATCGTTCCAGTGATTCAAAAGAACGGAAAAGTACGGGTTTGTCTATATTTCTTGAATCTAACAAGCTAGCCCTCAAGATGAGTACCCAATGCCTATTGCTAACTTATTGACAGAGATGGCACTGTCAGCCACAAGATACTATCATTTATGGATGAACACTCGGGGTATAACCAGATATTCATAGCTGAGGAGGAACTCTGGTTCACTTATAAGTAGACCACCTCTGTTTATGTGCCGGGCTTTTGCGGCAATGTCCATTGGCTTGGCTCTTCTGATCAGCAATGCTTTTCCGACACGAGAGCCACAAACCACATGATAGCAGATGCTCCAAGTCTCGGCAACCGAACTAAATACCTTGGTAATGATCACATAGTCGTGCGGGACAAAGAAGAACGGGATGCCGACATGTGGCACTAAAAAAATGCCACATCGAATTTGTTGATTGATTTAGCAAATCAATGTCCAAAATATCCTAGTCGAGGGGACAAGAGGCAAAAAAAAACGATCTTTCCAACCTAAGAAAGGTGCATGATGAGGAACGAGGCAAGCTTATTGCCACTACTTATAGTGCATAGGCTTGTCGGGAAACACTTGCTAAAATGATTATGACCGATGAGTTGCCATCAAACATGTGAAGGGCGAGGGGTTTCGAAACTTTGTAGAATTCTTGAACCTAGATTTCAAGTCCCATCTCGTACTACTGTTGCACGTGATTGCTTGCGTCTTTATAATACTGAGAAAAAGAAGTTAAGAGATTTATTGGTTAATCATCATCAAAAGGTTTACCTCACCACAGATACACGGACGCCCATGCAGAGTTTGAACTATATGTGTCTCACTACCCATTACATAAATGATAATTAGAAGTTACAAAAAAAAAAATCTTAAATTTTTGTCAAGTTGTAAAGGTGAAACACTTGGCAAGGCAATTGCGACATGTCTATTACAGTGGGCCATTGAGAAGGTGTTCACCGTAGCAGTCGACAATGCTAGCTTAAATGATGTAGCTATTGCATACTTGTCAAAGACAGTGAATAATTGGAAGAAGCCCGAGCTCTTCAAAACCCTTTGCGATCTTGGCTTCCTCTTCGGTGGAGAAGAAGCCCACCTCCATCTCCCCGAGCTCCGCATACGTCTTCTCGATCCTGGCCTTCCAGATTAAGCCCAGCTCGGTGTCCGTCTTGTCGCAGGGGGTTTTCAGGAGGTACTCGTCAATCCCGCAGACTTTGTCGATGCACCTGAGGGCATCAGATAGGAGTTCCCTTCGCATTTTAGCGAGAAGGTCGCATTGAAATTACCACAAGGACAAACCTTTAATATAACCCATCATCATTATCCAAATACAAAAATTTGACTATATATGGTAGGGGTGTCAACGGGTCGGGTCGGGCCGGATTCGTGTCGTGTCCAGTCTCGGGTCGTGTCTAAAACCCCTAGACCCGACCCGACCCGACCCGTTTAACTAATCGTGTCTAAATCCTAAACCCATACCCGACCCGCCAATAAACGGATAGACCCGATAAGACCCGTTTACCACACGGGTCTATTCAGTTGACCCGATCCGACTGAATCCGACTCGACCCGACCTGACCCGATAGACCCGCTAATACTATATAATACAGTATCGGATTGCAGGTAGACCCGACCCGACACGACCCGTTGAATTTTAAACGGGTCTTCCCGGGTCTACCGTGTCCAGACCCTAAACCCGGACCCGACCCATTTATTAAACAGATATATCGTGTCAACCTGTTTACGACCCGAACCCGTTTAGCCTTGACCCAGACTACTAACTTCGTGTCGGGTCCGACATTACCAGCCCTAGTATATGGAGTGGTCATAGCTTAAATTCAGAAGAAGAAAAAATTGAAAGCATCATGGTGGGGTTCGGTCATGCAGGAAAAACACAATTATGGTGATTAGTGAGTTGATGATATAAAGTGATAACTGATAAAGAAGATGCCCTTCATGTCTGCTAAATAAAAAATTGACATGCCAAAACCTTGATATCATAAAGAATAAAACTATAGAAGAGATGTGCCGACTTATCCAGTGACTAAAAAAAAGTTCGTGCAAATGTATGCAGTGTCCCTATACGTTCGGTCACCTATAGGGGTGGCAATGGGTCGTGTCGGGTCTGGTTTTGTGTCGTGTCCTAAACCCCTAGACGTGGGCCCGACCCGTTTAACTAATCGTGTCTTGATCCTAAATCCGTACCCGACCCGCTAATAAACGGGTAAACCCGATAAGACCCGGTAAGACCAGTTTACCACCCGGGTCTATTCAGTTGACCCGATCCGACCCAATCCGACTCGACCCGACCTGACCCGAAAGACCTGATGTTATTATATATTACAGTATCAGATTGCGGGTAGACCCGATCCGACACGACCCGTTGAATACTAAATGGGGCTTCCCAGGTCTACCATGTCCAGACCCTAAACCCAGATCCGACCCGTTTATTAAACGGGTCTATCGTGTCGACCCGTTTATGACCTGAACCCCTTTAGCCTTGACCTGCTAACTTCGTGTATGGTCGTGTCGGGTCCGAAATTGCCAGCTTTCTATCTATTATTCCATACTTCTGGTTTATTCTTTATGAGACCGAGGTTCCTGCATTGAAATCTACACACACCGTGTTATTTCATTCTAATTTCTATATTTTATTTTAAATAATTAGTTTTAAATTTTTTGAAACAAGTATTCATTTTTCTAGGGATGATGAAAATTAAGGAGGCCGATTCTTGAGCAATTTTTTTGTCTTGTATATTAAATAGCTATTCTTGAGTATTTACTGCAAAAAAGTATTAATTTGATAGGAATCGTTTGTAACTTGTAATTTAAGTAGCAGGATATTTGTGTATTATCTTGTTATCTTTGTTGGTGGATATTTTAAGTAAATATGCCTAGGATATTTCTATTTCATTTCTCTATTAATTGATTCTATCTTTAATTCTCTATCAATTAGTAAAAAAAAAAAATATTTGTATTTTTTTATTTAATGTATAGGGAAAAAGAAAAATTTAGTGAATATATTAAAATGGTTGGACAGAGAAAATAAATAAAATGCAAATAATGTCTTGAGTTTTTTTGTCTTGTAAATTTCGGAATAATAGCAAGACATGATAAAAAGTTATATAAGGCAGCCCTAAATTTTGTTCAATAGTTTGCTTGTGGTTTATGTGAGCAAGTGGGGAAGAAGGGAAGGAAGGCTATAACGTGATGGACAGTGTTCTAAAAAGTGGCACAGGCGGCCGCCTAGACGCTAGGCGGCCCCCCACCGCCCAGCCTAGGGCCTAGACGCTCCAGAAAAGCGGTCAAACTTTCAGGCGGAGCTAGGCGGGGCAAGGCCGCAGGCTGAGGCTGGCCAGGCGAGCTGGGCAGGCTCAGACAGGCTCCTCAGTGGTAGTCGCTCTTTTGATCCGGCCTTCTTCAGCGGCAGTCTCTCTCTTGGATCCAGCCTTCCTCAACGGTGGCTCACCCCTTTCTTAAAAAAAAATTTAAAAAAAAAGCCAAAATGCCAAGGCGCTGCCTAGACACTAGGCGGCCCCCCACCACCCAACTAGCGCCTAGCGCTTTTTAGAACCCTGCCCCCATCCAATAACCAACATGAATATCAGAGTATCACTTACTCCTTCCACTCTAATCATACTAACGCACAACGGATGGATGAACTGGATGGACCAGATTACTCATCTCCCGATTCAAGACCTGCCCACTAGGCATTGACGCCCCTCCCCTAAAGAAAGCCCAAATTCCGTCGTCTATGGTGTCTCCTCTATCCTCCACCTCTTTATCCGCCAGCGCCGCTGATCCACGGCCGCTGAAACCCTCGTCTACAGTGTCTCCTCTATCCTCCACACTCTTTATCTGCCAGCGTAGCTAATCCACGGCCGCCGAAACCCTCGTCTACGGTCTCTCTCTCTCTCTCTCTCTCTCTCTCTCTCTCTCTCTCTCTCTCTCTCTCTCTCTCTCTCTCTCTCTCTCTCTCTCTCTCTCTCTCTCTCTCTCTCTCTCTCTCTCTCTCTCTCTCGCTCTCGCTCTCGCTCTCGCTCTCGCTCTCGCTCTCTTTCTGGGTTATTGGTCACAATATGCATTCTGGCTCATAGATTCGATCGCTAATGGTGCCAGCTTCACTAATGTTTCTTTTTCTTTCTTATCACTAATGTTTCTCTTTAAATTTTCTGCATAGTTATCTCTTTATGCTCCTGGTTTATTTTCTTAATTTGTTAACCTTTTAGTTGCTTCCCATCACTATTGTCGTAGAGGAAGTCTTGCAAAATTGAAAATGAGCGCGCTTAATTTTCATATACGTCATATTCAAATCTTTTATATTTTTATGCTACTTATTAATCCTTATTTTTTATGATATATCTCATCATCTAGATTAGTTTGTGTAATTAAAAAACTTGTGTTATTCAGTTTTAACTAAATTTCAGACCAATCCTGATAATTTTCACACCTTATTTGGAAACGTACTAGTTTCACCTGGAATCCATTTTTTAAAAAACAAATTGGAATCCTTCTTAAAACTTAGAAAATCCTTCGACATCTCCTAATTCATCTCTTTGATATCTGGCCTTGTATAGTTTTTTTCTTAAATCAAAGCTATGGGGATTTTATTTGAGCTCCAACCTTGGAATGTGGCCTCATATACACTATACTACAATGCATCATCTTAAATATTAGTAGCACTTCTTGTATAACAAAGGTGATGAGAGTTTTGTCTGACCTTTAGTGTAGGCTAGCCATAATTCTCTCATCCCTTGTCTCACCACTTTTAACACTGGTCATTGTTCCTTCCTACTTCCTTTGATTGATCAGTTATATGAATTTTGTACACCTTTCTTTGGTATCACCAACTATCAAAGTGTAGATGTGCCATAGAGAAAGAATTATGAATAAGTAGTTTATAAAATAATAATTTTATATATTGATGCATAATAGTTGCAAGGAAAATAATTCGTGTCTCACCCCCCAATGCAGGTCCCTTGACGTGCCACTCGTCAAAGATCCATATTACCCCTCTATCAAGCCTAGATGACCCGTCCGATGCTTTAAAAATATAAAATAATGAACTGTCAGATATTTTTAGGGATGTGTTTTTTATCTTAAAAAATACTTAACTTTCATTAGACATAACCAACTTTTAAAAATCTACTCATCAAACTCTACAAAATTAGACTCATGATGAATTCTGAGAAAAAAATTTGTATATATGACTGACTTATTAAGTGACGCTTACCGAATTATGTGACATTGGCTAAAATTTATAAATAACACAAATTTGTCACTTTTCAAAATTAAATTGTCACGTTAACTGACTAAATATTACTTTTCAAAACCTATAAAATCGTTACAGAATTCACCCGTGCGCTAGCTGCTGGTGCCTGAGTGATGTTGACTTGGACATACCCTCTGAGTTAGTTGTCTCCGATTTCGCCCGAACGCTCGAGAGCCGGCGACCTAGAAACCCTACTGCCAGTCAGCATTTTCGGCGGGCACCTGCAACCTGATCCGATCTGCCTTATTCTTTGAAATCGAGGCAAACTCCCAACAGTTTGCACGTGCGAATCATGACCGTTGATGACATGTTCACGGGATTATAAAAAGTTATAAATAGCAGCTGTTGCCTCCCCTATCTTATCTCCGGACCTTTTTGATAACTTGCCCTTGATCACTTGACCGTGGAAGTGCATCTTGACGGGCCAACCGATCACAGTTGTCTGATATCTATAGGTGGGGAGTGGATTAGCTCCACCAGTCCACGTTAGTGCATGGCTATGATTGGTGGCCACGTCATGATCAGGATAAATATCTTTTCTCAGATTTATATAAAAAGAGTAATGCTATTTGAACTTAATAGCATTACAACATTTAAAAAAGGATGGTAGCCCCAACAAATCTTCTAAGATCTAAGATCTATGATCTCAAGGAGATCGATTTGGAGCTCAACAGTGATTTTTTTTTTTTTTTTTGAGAAGAACTTAGCGTCTCATCTGAGAGAGGGTTAAAGCTACGGGTGGCAATGGGTCGGGTTGGGTCGGGTCGGGTTGAGTCATGTATAAGGGTAAAATATCCAATCCAAACCCAATCCATCTAATAAACAGGTCAAAAACTAAAACCCAAACCCGATCCGTCTAATAAACGAATTGATCCGACCCGACCCGTTTAATAAACGGGTCGGGTTGGCTCTGGTTGGGTCAACAGAACCCATGTAAACCTATCGGGTTAGGTCAAGACAAGTCGGATTGGGTCAGTTTGATCAGGTTGGATTGAGTTGGTTCAGGTTGGGTCGGGTCGGGTCGGATCGGATTGACACAACCCATTTGGTAAACAGGTCAATCGGGTTATAAGTACAAACCCGAACCCAACCCAATAAATAAACGGGTCAATCGGGTTGACCCGTTTGTACCCGAACCCGTTTAGGCCAAACCCAAACCCGCTAACTTCAGGTCGGGTCACGGATTGCCACCCCTAAGTAAGGCAGCCCTCTACCAACCTCCGGAAATTTTACCAACTCACCTATCTGGCACTTACACAATGATCGTATTGAATCCATCCATTTCAATTAAATGGGTTGCGTGTAGTGCATTATTCCTGCTAGCTCCGTTTGCTTCTGGCTCATGCTCACTGTGTCGTGTCGTCCATTTAAAGGGGCATAATGGAAAAGACAAGTTTGGCAGCAAGTGTAGTTTTTATTATACCGGATTCGACTCATCTCTATTGATGATCGTACGTCTTCTCTATCGGTTGCTGACAATTTAGCGTGCGACATGTGGCGATCCAAAAACCAACAGACATTATCTAGGTCATTGGATGAACCCAAGGGACCGGGGCATGCCACCGCCCACCATCCGTCGTCGTCGTTGTTTGCTACCGTCCCCGCCGGCCACTGCCACTGGAGAGACCACCCCGGACCACCGGCAAGCCGATGGTCGACAGGGATGGTCTCAGGAGGCGGTGGTGACTAATTGGCGGCATGGGTGGTCGGCGCCAACTACTGGCGACAGGGATGGTGGCCGGACGACGACGGCAGGTGGTGGGCGGTGGCCGGGGATGGTGGCATACTCCCTTGGGTTCATTCCATGACCATAGTTCGTGGCCATTAGTTTTTGGATCACCACATGTCGCTCCTCAAATAGTCAGCAACCGATCGACAGGGGAGACGATCATCACGGAAAAGGAGTCGAATCCTATTATACCATTTCAAATGGATGATGTGGCACACTGCAATTGGTGAGGAAGCCTACGCAGCAAACGGAGCCGGCAGCAAAAATGCACTCGGCTGCGTGACAACAACTGTTGACGACCGAGACACGCCACCGGATAAGGTCCACCGTTGCCCATCTAATACGCCCCCAAACCTCTCTGGTTAAGGTCATGGTGGAGCCTACAAGCTAGGGTGTCGCCAGCCAGCCCGATCGACCTCCTACCGTCCTCTCCTTTTCGGATTCGACTGCCCCGTATTTCGGGTCGAGTGCGATTCGACTGTCGGGTATCCGCCCATCGGACGGCTGTGAAGCCATCGAATCCGGAATACAGCGAAGTTGATTCCTCTCCTTTTCATCAGGCCCCACCAAATGGAATCTTGAGCTGCCTGCCCCTCATTTCCTCTCCTAACCTGGAATCAAACATGAACACTTAATTAAACTTAATATATTAAACTATAGAAACTCATGCATCAATCAAGCTTGGGCATTGCGTGCGGGTAAGGCTCATCATCATCCCTTTTGGGACGTAGTTCGAATCTTTTACGGTTCCAGCAACCTATAGGTGGAAACGGAATAGATAGCCGATCAAAAGCAAACCATGTGGCATGAAAGCATACCATGTGGCACTAATGGCATCACAGCCCTTGTGGTTCATTCAGTCTGATTCACATACATACATGACAGGTGAAATCGTACTTAGTCTGTGATGACGCAAGTGCCACATGGTAAGTATAGGCTGTCGGCTATCATGCCTACTGTAGGTCATTGGAATTGTAGAAGATTCGAACTCTTTGCAATGGCAACCTGAATCGTATGCCCCCTTTCTCTGCCCCATCATCAGTGCAATACCTACGCACCCCAAGTCATGAATGCAAATCTTCTTGCGACGAAATATCATGGTCTCAATTACGACTTGATCATCCACTCCACAAAGCCATAGCCATTCGTTACACCTCTGCCTGACACAAGTGAATCATCCTCCACCAACAGTCAGGCAAAACCAACGGTCTTGGCTTGTGGGGAGGTTGATCAAGTTGCAACTGAGGCCGCCACACTTAATCATGACAGAAGATTTGGATTCCCATGTCACATCCTCCTTTTTCTTTGCCCCATCTTCGATTTGTACCTTATATCACAGTCGTCCGTTGCACTAATATCCGATCGGTGCCTCAATGATCAACTCAATCTAGTTTGGCTTCTGATCAATGTCGATCGTCATTGCAGACGACGGGATAGAAAAATGGGACAGAAGATTTGGATCCTTGCGATGGAGCGTGACGATATTAACTAGGATTTTAAAAAAGAGATTAAGCCACTGCGTCCCTCTCATTCTTCCCTCGTTCTGCTCACCACCTGGTTATATGGTGTCATCTCCAGCTACGTGGGTGGATAAAGGGAAAGCGACCGCGTGGGCCCCGTCCCACCTGTGGCTGTCGCAACAAAGAAGCGGCCCGCCCGGCCTCATCCTCATCACCATCAATGAAACCCTAGTTTCACTGCCTGTTAATGTTGGAGCACCGCACCCCAAAGAGATGGGGAGGAGGGGAACACAAGGAACAATGAGAGATGAATAAAGCCAAACAAACACGGCTCCTCTTGGAGCCTTCCTCTCCTTTTTCTTTTTATCCTTTGTTTATGAGGCGAATAATACACAACAGCAGTGATGAATGATAATAGAGATCGATATTGACCCATCAACCTCAATAGCTTACAACACACAAACACAGCATCATACAATTCTTCTCCTTACTTCACATGAACAAATTAAAAAACAAGCATACGTACAGATCGAGTTTAAACAAAGAATAACAAATGATTTCCATGGGAGAAGGAGGTGAAGCACATGCACCCACCATCAAGGTTTTGGGGCCTCCTCTGCCTCCGGGGCCTTGTCGGCCGGTTCCGCCGCCTCGGCGGCGACCGGCTCCTCTGCCAGAGTACTGCTCTCCTCTTCCTCCTTCTTCACTTCCTCCTCCACCACCACCTCCTTCTCCTTGCTGCTGCTCTCCTCGGTAGGCGCTGCTTCCGCGGCGGCCGGGGCAGCGGCCTCTTCTGCGGGTAGGAAGGTGGAGACCTTCTCGAAGACGAAGAGGACGGGGCCGGAGACAAGGGCAGGGCCGAACTTGGCCGAAGCCTCGCTCGCCGGCTTCGACCCGGGGAATTCTGCAAATATTCAACAAAGGCATCAATTCATGTATTCCAATGACTAAAGGGAAAATTAGACTTACACCCCCCATAACTATAAGGTATTTGGATTTACCCTCCAAATCAATTGTAATTAGACATACACGAGCCCGAAAAAAAACTAACTTAATATAGATCATGTAGTGAATTATGTTGCCCTTAGATAGAACATGAATGATAGTTTCGTTTACCGATCTTCACGAGCTCCTCGAGGAATTTGGTGACGGCAACCGCGTGAGTCTTCACTCCATCATCCGTACGTTCTTTTACTAGAGTCTGCAGCAAAAGTAAGAGAGTAGGGGGCGATTAGAGGGATGCCCGACTGGATTTTTCTCTTTGTGTACGCATGCATGGATGTAAGGAGCTAGCTTGACCTTGATCTCAACCGAAGAGGCTTCGTAGATCTCCACAACCTTGGGTTGGAGCTCGGCCCCCTTCTCTTCAAACTCCTTGTTGATCTCCTCCTGAACCCACCATAAAGATATAAGAGAGAGAGAGCTAGAGAGAGAGAGGATGGAAGAGATCGAAAGCTGACCTTGGATTCATCAAAGGACTTGCAAGCCTCCGCAGCAGCAGCCTTCTTGGCGCTGTTTTTCTCGAACACCTTCTTGATCTTTGGGAGAACCTTGGTTTTCCAATAACCCATATCCCCCTCTCTCTCTCTCTCTCTCTCTCTCTCTCTCTCTCTCTCTCTCTCTCTCTCTCTCTACAGCCAAAGATAACACCGAGACAGATGGTTTTTATGCAAACAACAACAACAAATCAGCAAAAAGATCACAAACCAAGAAGTCGAACAAGGGATTAAATGGACAGAGGATACTTACAGAGCTCTCTCTCTCTCTCTCTCTCTCTCTCTGAATCAAAACCCCTGGAACTGGCAACCTCTGTACAAAAGGAAGGATTAGGGACCTGGCAGAGAAATATAGGAGGACATGACCCTAAAGCGACCCCAATGTTGAAGCAAATTACGAGCGAGAACCAACCCCTCGCCCAATGATTAAGAAGGCGGTGTTGACTGTTGACTGTCCACACCCTGGCCTCGGCGAGGCCAGTGCATGATCAGAGCTGTAGACGGCCGTGAGAGCCGCATGATGAGGGTGCGGGGATAACAAATGCGATCGACCGGACGCACCATGGGTTGGACGGTCCAGATTGTGAAGGTGGCACGTAAAGCGTGCAGAGCAATCTCTGTAAATTAATGCGAAAGGTGGGCGGATGTCGGACCGGTGTTTACCAGCTGGCAAGAAACGCAAACTCCGGGTGGATGATCGACGCTCCTCCAACACCGAGATATTGGCAAAATTGTGACGTGGCACTCTATGATTGGGCCACGTCAGGATCTTGCCGTATCCGACGTTGGAGCGGCATCTCCAATCTCGATCTGATTTGTGGGTCCCTGGGTGGGGACGGTGCATGTGGTGGTCCGGCGGACCCACGTACAGCCATTTGACCTCTAACCCGTCCCACGTGGCTTCGCTGTTTTTGGATCCGGCCGCGGTGGCTCTTTTGGTTGCTACCGGAAAGGCCCTGCCGCTCGTCCTTCCGTTGCGACTTTCGGTAAAAAAAAAAAATTGTCGTCGGGTACAACGTACCGCTTTTCACCAATCAGGTGGGGCACGTCTGTCTCAGTCGGATCCGAATCCAATGTTGATCGAGGTCTAAACTTAGTTTAGGCATGTTTGATCCAATCAGGTGGGGTGATGTGTTCTGGTTATGGTGGCACATGAGTGATAGGTCCTCTTGGACCTAACAACTTGTTGAGTTCGACTCATCTTCAATAATTGAAGGTCCACTAGTGGTGGGGAGCTGTCCAGTGCACTTATCACAAAGAGTATGAATTTCCCTCATAATTAGAATTTAGGAAATTGCATTTTACCCCCTGACTTTTAGTCCAAAATCAATTGACCCCTGTATAGATAATAAACTACAATTTTGCCCCTTCAATTCAATTTGATTAGTTAGAAATTACCAAAAGAGAAAATTTAGTAGTTAACAAGAGGGGGTATTAGATTTAAAACTATAGGGATTGATTTGGAACAAGAGTTGAGTGGTTTTGGACTAAATATCACGGGGGGTTAGGTGTAATTTACTCTTTGAATTTTAGATTTCTACAAAAATTATATGCTTGTCAAGCTCCCAAAAGCGCATTCCTATAAGGGTGTATCGGTTCGGTTTCATTTATTTTGGCCTCAAATTTGAACCAAACCAACCTAGTCGGGTTTTCTTAATTTGCAAACTGAACCAAACTAATTAAGTTCCAAAACGAACCAACTCAAGCCAATTTTTAATTTGGTCGGTTTGGTTCAATCGGTTCCATCGATTTCGTTTGAAAACCTATCAACAATTGTTAGAGAAAGAAAAAGAAAGGAGGGGTGTTACCTGATGGAAGCATGTGGCACCATGCTGCTACTCCATCTTCGTTGGGGTTGCGTCGACCGGTGAGATGACTGGTTTGGCAAGGCGCACATTGTACCTTGGAGTTGGAGGGCTGGATTCAAGGGGGGTGGAAGAACAGAGGAGAAGGAATAAGGGAGGAGGAAGGAGATGAAGGAAAGGGATTAAAAGGAAAAGGAAAAGCTCAATTGTACTGTAGGCTTGGAGGGCTAAAAACACTAGACCATGTCACTGATCGCCCTTGTCGGTCATCTCCGAAAGATAGACCGAGGAAAGAACGGGATTTCAAAGGGGACGGCGGCGTTGGGTAGGATTTTTTAGACGAACCTATGGTATTGCAGAGAATGCACCCCTCCATTGCGAGGCGTTCAGATTGTTGGAAATTAATCCATGGTAGAGGCTCGCAGCGGAAACGATTTTGCGATCGAAAGACCGTTCATGGTGTACGTTACACGATTTAAACTTTCATCGAAACTAATCTACATATGTGTGCATGTGTATGCATATGAATCGAACACCCAAACGGCAATCTAGCGTAATGATTAACTAGCATGCATACAAATCATAATACTCGCTAGATCTACATGTTAGATTACACATACCTTTCGTACGGATCTTTTAACCGCGGATAATTGTCTTCTTTGTCGATAGAGACGGAAGATCGCTCGCGAAGATGCCGATGGTACGAATGGAGACGTTGCCTTCTTGTTCACCCGATCTCACACGATGCACGGAACATCGCTCTCGGATCTCTGAGTGCCTCCGAAGAACGACCATTCTCCTTCTTCGAAACTCCACGTGAGGAAGACGAAGTAGCAAGCGAGAAACGGGAGAGAACTAGAGAGATGAGAGGGGAGGGGGGTTCGGTTTTTTCAATTCATATGGCCGGCCCCCTATAGCCCTTTATATAGGGCCGGCCTACCCCCTTGGATAAGATCCAAGGGGATAAAGACCTCCCACAATTATCTCTCCAATCTCACCCTTTTATCTCTCCTTGTATTTATATGTTTTCCCACCTTTTAGGGCTCGACTTTATCCGTTTTAAAGCCTTATCCCTATCTATATGGCCGGCCCTATAGATGAGGGATTCTCATCCCTACAACATAGGGCCGGCTCTAGCAAGGTCTCCCACTGCTAGGGTCGGCCAACAGTGAGGTCCAGCAGAGTGAGGTTTTTACCAAAACGCCCTGACGCCTCATTTTGATCATTTCTAGCGTGCGATACCTAGCGGCTATTACTTAAGCGATTTCTACTAGTTACCTACTATTAACTGAGGCCACCGAAGGGTGCCTCTAGCAAAGTCAACTAGTCAACTCGCAGCATACCCCGGTGCATCGCACCTATGCAGCGATGTTCACTTATGGCTAGAGATTACTACAAGCACCTCTGTACTAGTCTCGGGTATAACCCTTAGTACTCGTATGTAGTTACGCATCTACCGTGCTTTAGTGCCAAGCACACACGGAGCGTATACTTCTTTCTTCCTCTTAATGCTAATGGTGTTCCGAGGAGATGGTTCAAGAACCGTACATAATATTGATAAGGTGGAACCATCAGGGACCGGGGTTCATGGTTTCCAACTCAAGCTCGATCGACACACTACCGGAGTGTACCATCGATCCTCTGAGCTCGAGTTAACCTGCATAGCTACCCAGAGTGCGACGCAGGCTATACTCCAATTCACCCGGACTTACTATGTTCTCCATCATACCCCTGCTCTCCGCTTAGTAGTGGTAAACCCGCTGTCCCTCCACTTGATGCCATGATTCACTTCGAGCGGTGGAGACTACCGTCAAACTCGAATGATCATATGACTTGGTTCCTTCCAGGTTGACCTATACATCGTACCTCTGATTACCCCGTCGAGTAATCGAACCCGGTCAACAGTTAAACTGGTGACCACCAGGCCTGGGTTTGGTACAGTGTAAGTCACACCAAGGAACGCACCTCCCTTCAAGGGTGTGGATGGCCTGCAGGAGTGACACACTAATACAACGCCAGCCGGGTAACCCAGTACACTGTGGTTTTGGATCACTGCATACAGATCCTCACACATTGGTGCGCCAAAGCACCACGCAACTGGTTAGTCTATCAGACGTGGTTCCTCAGGGTTTAGGACCGTTTTACCCTAAGCAGAAAACACGGCTGAGTGTACTAGTGTCTGCTCACTGATCTGTACACCGTGTTTGTTCCGTTCAGCCACAGACATTGTGCCTGGTGATGACCATGGTGAAGACATCCCATGAACTGTCATCGCCAACAGCTTATCATGATGAGGCGACCAACCTGATCATAGCTGCGAACTGATTTAGATTATATGGGACCAATCCACTCAGTCTTCAACTCAGTGGACTACCACATAACCATGGCTCTCTGTTCTTAAAAGAACACGTAATGCATCTCATATAATAATAACTATCAATCTTTATTAGACCAAAACATAAAGTTTTACAAGTTTAGAACACATCAATCCTAACACGGATTCCATTGATACTAAAGTTTCGGTAGGTTTTGTAAACCCTTGATCGAAGTTGGTTAAGTTCGGTCTGGCTCGGATTCCATCTACAATATATACTTGAACCGAACCGACAAGGTCGTTTTTTTCAAAATCTAAACCCAAAACAAACCATACATAAGAATAACCAACCCAAACCGCTCGATTTAGCTTGGTTTGGTTCGGTTAAGAAATAAAGTTTTGGAGGGTGAGCTGATGGAACAATTAGTTTTGGGGGGTAAAATCTAATTAATGAAAATGGGGGGTAAAGCCTAATTCAAGGCAAAATAGATCGATTCTTGGTGCTTCTATTGTTGTGCGCTCTCATAAAAATGGTTTCTACCATATTTCAAGTGTCGAAAATTTAGAGCACATTTGGTTCCTATGCAATTGCCGCACGTCCATCTGCGTACGCATATGGTTTGTGCAAATAGATTCACTTGAATATTTGTATTTTGGTTTGGGCTAAGATCTAGCCCGTAAAGGCACTTTTATGTTAAACCCCTATTGACTTATTCAACTCCTAGCAAATGACTAAAATACCTCCAAAATTAAACTCCGATTTACACAATTGATACTTCATAATTTATATTCTGCTAACCCGAATTTATACTATAGGATATGTTGCTCCATAATTTATAATGTAGCAACTACAATGATTTCACTGTAGCAACCGAATTTATACTCAAAAATATTACTGTTACACTGAATTCACTGTAGCAATTACAATGTTTTGGATCTACTATTGGGGATTTCATTATACAACGCATGTAAAAAAAAATAAATTAGAGGGGCAAAATAACCGATATAAAAAAATTAAGTGAGAGAAAGACTTAATGCATTCTGAAACAGTTAGAGGATTTTATCAAACTACAAAATTAGTTAGAGGGGCCTTAGCTTAATAACCCAAAAAATTTAACGAGCATGCATAGCGTTTTGTACACCAAACCGCCCGAGCCAAATAACTTCAATCCGAGTGCAATTGAAAACCAACTAAGCTCTCTGCGGTGCTTATAATTCCTTGATGAAAAGCATCTAAAGAACTACTCTTTGTTCGAGAGAATGCAACGATGAATCGGCGTCTCTCTTGTGCAATGGCACTTGCATGCGTCGCTCTAACCAGAATAGATATGTTTTCTTTAAGAAATGGCGAAAATCATTCGGAGAAATAGGTGAAAGAATCTACATTCAGTCCACTTCCAATCGCCCGAAATATCTGTAAAGATCAGCTCTTGGTTTCTTGTCGCATGTGAAGGAAAGAAATTGGGGTAGATGGTGATGATGATGATGACCTCAAATGGGTGGGCAATGAAACCCGTCCGTGGTGTTTGGATGGGACCAGTGAGACCAATTGGACGGATGTGATTTGGAGGACCTGAAGCTAGCGTGAACGGCTCGCACACTGATTTTTTTTGGCTGATTTTTTCTCCCTTATGGATGGAGATGCTTGCTTGCATTGGTGGGCGGCCCTCCACCAACTCTTCCGATTAAGAGAGCTAGGGTTCTCTCTCTCTCTCTCTCTCTCTCCTCATTTTATTGATTATACCTTCTCTTAACCCAATTAAACGTCCATTTTCATCTCTTATCCACATCCACATCAACATCAGATGAGCTTGATCAAGAAAAGATTTGGGCCAATTAGCATATTTTATTGATTATACAATAGAACAAACACAATTAGCATCCAACTTAAATCTTTCGGATGTGTTTGGTTTGAGGGAAGCTATGTGAGGGAGTCATATTGTCCCTTCAAAGCCGTCTATTACCGGTGATTTTTTTTTTTAAGGGATTTTGGTTGGATGTGATGAGCGTTGGGTTTTGGTTCAACTGCATCCTTAAAGTCTTGGACTTCCAGCGGGCTAGTGGGTAATTAATAAGTCTAGAGGTATAGTGATTTTTAACCATCGAATCAAAACTAATTTTATAGACCTTGGGATAGGATATAGGGTTTGAGGGAGGTAAGGGTCCCATTTGCCATTTGAATGGTGGTGCACCACGCTTTGAACACCCCACGGCTACACCCTAATGCGCGTGAAAACCTAAGAAGATAAGGAAAAGGGGACATGCGCATGCAACATATAAGCATGCACGTGGCTCCCTCTCTCCCCATCTATGTGTTTTGTTGAACCAAAGAAGAAAGAGAAATAAGGAGTGCCTCCCACCCCCACCCCCTCACGCGTTCACGGTTTCACCAAAACACACACACACACACACACACACACACACAGAGAGAGAGAGAGAGAGAGAGAGAGAGAGAGAGAGAGAGAGAGAGAGAGAGAGAGAGAGAGAGAGAGAGAGAGAGAGAGAGAGAGAGAGAGAGAGAGAGAGAGAGAGAGAGAGAGAGAGAGAGAGAGAGAGAGATGTGCCTCCTCCCTCGTCTTGCCAATTGTCCACGGGGTATGTTCATGTGCTTGGGCACCAAGAAGGACCAGGCAAGGTTAAAGATTTCTACTGAGATCTTGATCGGATCTCATTGTTAGTCTTCTCAAAGCGTTGTCTTCGTCGTTGCCAAAACCCGGATCATAAGAGGAGGTCCACCAGAGGGTATATGAAGTTGTTATCGCCCAGCCCCCTAGTCAATATTAGTCCCACATCTGCTAGGGGCCAACCTGGGTTTTGGGGCGAGAGGGTATATACAAATGTTATCAAAGCTGGGTGCCTCCCAACCCAATTTCGGTCATGTCTTGTGGACATCTTTTTCTGTGTTATGCATGAGAGGTTGGCCCTCAGAGTCTGTCCATCCCTAGCCTCGTGTGAGGGAGAGATTCTTGGGTTAGTTTTCTATCTCAATTGATTTCGGTCGATCTGGAGCCATTTTTGAAACTTGCTCCACCTTTTCTTCTATACTCATGTGCTCGGAATTCAAGCCTCCAGTGGTGTCTTCTGGCTCCTTGGAGATACTTGAGCTAAAAAAGAGACAAATCAACCTTGTACTGTCAAAAACCTTCGAATACATCTCGAGCAACCGCTCCGGTTTGTTCGTCTTTTCGCCCATATGACAAATAAAAGTCCCTCTATCTGCATCATCTAAAATTTGAAATTTGCACCATTGAATCTATCGATTCTGAAACTGTCATCCGCCATGACTCCTCACATCTCAGATTCTCGCACTGAACTTGTAACTTTGATGCTACTTGTAACATCCATCCCAAACACACAAGATATTGTTTGCTTTGCACGTACCTATATAAGGACTTCCCATGGGGGTCACCCATCCTAGTACTACTCTCGCTCAAGCACGTTTAACTATGAAGTTCTTACGAAATCTGTAGTGGCGCACGGTTTTAAGACGCGTCTGTCGCTACGAGTTTTGTAAGAACTCCATAGTTAAGCAAGCTCGGGTGAGAGTAGTACTAGGATAGGTAACCTCCCTTGGAAGTTCTCGTGCAGGCACGGATAAAAGTGAGCAATATCTTGTGTGTTTAGGATAGATGTTACAAAATGGTATCAGAGCCGGTTCATCTCGCAATGAGGAGGGGCCTAACCCTCTACGTGGACGTGTAGCCATTAATGAGGGTGGATTGTGACAACCAAGATCCAATAGGCCAATAGCTAAGAGCCAAGATTCTTAAGGCTATGATGCAACAATGGATGAGGTGAGGTGTCCAAGGCCACGAGTTAGCCCTACATCATTTGGAGAGAGGAGATTTTAAGCTACTTATATAATTTAATCTCCTAAATATAGAAGACACCTTTTAAAATCATGCGCCACTACGGATTTCGTAACAACTTCGTAGTTAAGCATTCTCATGTAAGAGTAGTATTAGGATGGGTGACCCCCCTTGAAAGTTCTCATGTGGGCACGGACCAAGCGGACAATATCTTGTGTGTTTGGGGCAGATGTTACACTACTTTTGAGATTTGAGTCCCTAATACCCATTAAGTTGGGTTGATACCAAGCTTGGACTCCGTTGTTGCGCATACACCGCAGCGATCCATCGAGTGTAATCGAAAGTGTCGTGCAATGGATGGAATAACAGGAGTCCATGGATATCATGCCATCTAGCATAGATAATATGTAGGAAGCAACATACAATAGTACTCACTACAGAATATTATAGGCAATAAGGATTTGGATTATCACTAGCAAGAGAAATACATATAATGAGTCATCGTTTGTCCAACTTCACAACCCTAATCTTGCTCTTTTCACATATCACACCCACGAAGTAAAGAACCATCCCCAGAGAGATACATAGAGATTACTGAAGGATCATCAAGAGATGAAATCGCCTGCCAAAGTAGAAGCTGCATAAGGTAGACTGATCGAACTCGACCACGCCGGTATCTTAAGGCCAAAGCGTTTGCAGTAGGGGTTAATTACCTGTATCATCCTCAAAGATTGTGACTACGTAGATAAGGTCGATTTTAGGGATTAAAGCAATTAAACGTATAAAGTTGATTGGTGATTGTATGATTATCTAAAAACTAAAACTGAGCATTTAAATTAACAAGGGAAATCAAGAGAGATAGAGTCAAGGGCGAAGAATCCACCACTAGCTAAGAAGTAGTTCAATTATGCTAATTATGATTTTGTAAATTCCAGTGGAGTGCTTTGACCCATTACAATCGAAATTGTAATGGATTTCAACGGTGGTTCTTATCCTCAATGACACGTATGATTTATCTTCGGTCGACATGATCCGTCCTTTCTTGGCACGGATCGTCTCCCTTTAGCATTGCCCATCTTATCTAAGGATAATGATCAAAACAAAGGCTGCCTTACCATTATGCATATGGCATGCGCTATCTTAGTTTAGCACGATCCATCTTTTTAGGGCATGGATCGTCTTCCTAGGCATGATGCATCTCTTGCAAGATGATAAGAAATATTAAACGAACGAAGAAAGATAAGATCGGTTCCATTCAATTCTAACGAAATAGATTACAAATAAACGCTTGCATACGAAGGAGATGAACAACGGATTATAATAATCAAAGATCTTGTCTTAGTAATGTCTCCAATTGGAATTACAAAAATCTTAAGAACATAAAATAATTAGAACCTAGCTAGGGCTTTATCGAAGCCTTAGAAGAAGATTAGCTGCTTATGACAAAGGTGATGATGGAGGTACTAATGGAGGATGCTTGATGAATCATGGTGGCTTCTCTTCTTTTTCTTCTCTCGATCTTCTCTCAAGGATGACGAACTTCGGGCCAAAATTCGGATGTGTTTCTTCTAGAGAGACACGTATATATAAGACTCCAAATGCATACAAGTTGTATATTTCTTGTAGATATTCTGGATCGTCCGATTTAGAGTGTTTGAGGCACAGATGACGACTTTCGATCAATCGGGCCTCGTGGCCAATCAATTGGACTTGGCAAAGCCTTTGTTTGCGTGAGCGATCGTGTTGCGATCGAGATCGGTCTGTTTGCATGATTGGACTTGGCAAAGCCTCTGTTAGCGTGAGCGACCGTGTTGCGATCGAGATCAATCGGACATTGAGAAATCTTTATTTGCAGTAGGCAGCGTGTTGCGATCGAGATCGATCGTCCTTTCCTTACGACTTGTTGTTGCGGGGATTGTCTTTGGAGATGCTTCTTTGTGCAGTTGCCCTTATAAATTTTTCGCTGGGTTTGCAATTGATGTGTTCCTTGCTATTGTGACCATTTTCCTGTCGGTCATGGAAACACAAGTAATTAGCGCATTTTATGACAGAAATATTGTGATTTGGTTATTCGGTTAGAGGTGTAGACACATTATATTTATGCACCGATCATAGACGTGCCGAGAAACTCTATGAAGATCCGCCCACTAATACTCTTAATTCCTTCCTCCTCTTTCTTTCTTCTACTTTTTCTTCTTTCTCTCTCTCTCTCTCTCTCTCTCTCTCTCTCTCTCTCTCTCTCTCTCTCTCTTTATGTGGCAAATCCTAGACCATGTTTTCATTATTTTCTCGTTCATGACTCGCTCTTAATCCGCTACCGAGAAGAACTACTCCACCGTGTCACCATCGCCTTGAGCCTCCAAGATCCCGGAGGGAGTGCGGCGTTGGAACCACGCTCCCACCCTCTCCGGCGAACCTCCTTCTCGTGAACGATCTCCGAACACCTATATAGTTGTCATCGACGATTCCCATTGATTCTCAATCTAACCTTGGAGCCATGCACCCTTGCTCCCGTTAAATAGGAGAGCAAATATGAGTCAAATGGAGGCCAAAAAACCCTAAAAAATCTCAGCCAAAACAACTCAAACCCATACCCCACCGATCTGAACCCGCGCTGAAAATCCGGCCTCCGGGTGCCCAGATCTTGCACCGGGCGAACCTGGTTGCCAAACACGGGTCGGGTCTGTTGCTTGGTCCTTCGGGTCGGGTTCGAGCACGGGCGCGTCTCATCGGGTTAAAAGACCCAAAACCCAACAGTCGACATCGCCCAGACCCCTCAGCTGCAGTTTTCACGTTACTGTTTAATCAATATTCCGGTTGACAGCTGGATATCAATTGCTTGCTAATGAAAGTTTATAGAAACTTAATTATTGTAATTAGTCCTAAACACGTAGGTGTTGTTTGATTAGGCACTTGATTAACCATTTAATATGATTCTGGGCCACCTAACTCTTGCGATGATGGCGAGAGAATAAGATGTACACGAAACAGCTGGATGGCAGCTTGTGTGAGAATATAATTCAGACACTAAAGATGGGTTGGTTCTTCATTCTTCTACCCAACTAAACTTACTTAGGTCAAAACAGAGGAATTAACATCGAAACCAAATCTTGAGGTTGGGTCCGCACTGAGCCGCTTAGACTGAACTCAATCTGAGCCTGTCAAACCGGCCCAACCCACTCAAGGGTAGGTTAGTGTGCCGGTACAAGATAGACCAAGGATCGAAATCTACCATAAAAGCAAGAGGCATGTCTGGATTTTTAGTAACTCCACATGTAGGAAAGCTCGCCACTAAGACGAGAGAAAGACCCGCCACTATATAGCGTGTGGAAATATGTCGTAGCACTTAGTCGAACATTTTACCAATGCTATTAGTTGCGTATATCTTACCAACTGAGCTATCAATTGGGGATTATCTTTTTTAGGTTCCACTTTGGTACCGATTCAGTACCATACCAAACCAATCCCTACCATCTTTCCCATTGTCCTTATCAGTGTCCAGAGCATTATTCTAGGGGCCATGGGATGAACCATAGGTGGATGCTTGAGACCCACCCCAAGGCCATCCGACGATCCCTATGAATTTTTGTACGGTACCAAAGCCGGTACTATAGAATGGCCCATCTTTTTTTTTTTTTTTTGAGAAGCCAAATGTAGACTATATCAGTATATAGTTTGATTAACTTCATTATAGTAGGATCCTTGAGAATATAAGTTTGTCATATTTTTTTTTCTTTTATTTGGAAAATTTTACTCATACCCCAAAGTTACTTTCACTTTTCCGTTGTTTCTTATTTTTGTGAGGGATATGTTATAACACTCGATGTCTCCAAAAGACTAATCTCTTAGAAGGGGGATAGAGTACAATGGGGTATACTAAGCAGCCTATAACCTCCTTATCGATATGGGACTATTCGTCAACAGTCCCCCTCACGTAGAGCACGTGTGGCAAGGCACAATTGGTGGCGACACACACGGAGCAGGAGCATGAGACAATTCCAACTTTAATATCATGTTAAAACACCACATATCTCCAAAATGCAAACCTTCTTCGAGGACGCAGATCACAGTGGGTATATTAAGTGGTCTATAGGTGCCCCCTTACCGATGTAGGACTATTCGTCAATTGGCTATAACCAACATACCTTCCACCCCCCCAAGCACGCCTCATCCTCCTCCTTTCATACCCTGTCCCCTCCGACCATCCCTACCCCATACCCATCACCTCCGATGCTGATGCACCCGTCGGCGGCGCATCCGTCGAGTTAGGACTATTATCACTTTCACCCCCTCATGTTTAAAACCCTACAAATGCGCCCTATAGTTTGAAGAACATATCACTTTTATCCCCTCCTGAGGGGGTGTTTGTGCAAGTAAATTGGAACTGGATGGGCATTTGTAGGGTTTTAAATTGGGGGTATTAACATTAGCTCCTTATAAAGGTTTTCGTTTTACGTTAAGGGTATGTGTAGTTTGAACGTAATGTCAGGCCCTGTAGTTGGACTTTGGCTAATGCGAGTTCCTTCTCCTGCACACATGTAATAACAAAAAAAATTAAATGATAATTTTATCCCTACAGAATCCTTACGGCCCTCCCTGCATGACATCGGATCTACCTGATTGGTAACAAGGCGGCTAGAATCCAAACCCGAGCCAACCGGACCACCCCGCCCGACCACATGGCTACAGCCCCTAGCATCCACTGCATGCATGGACTCAATAGTCGGAGCTCGTCTTGGACCACGGAGTTCGTCGATGTGGAATCGGCGAACCTCGGCATGAACGGAAGGTCTCCGGTGGTTCTCCACCGCGTCCTCTCCGCATCAACGACACGGGAGAGGCCGACTGGTGTCCGAGCGCGGCGTAGGAGCGATGCAAAACCCCTCGAACCTCGGTTCTCTTTGACATAATGAGTGACACCATTTGTAAATTTGAATGTCACTTTGGATATTTACGTGATAAATTCAAATGTCACTTTTATGTAGTTGGATTTTTGTTAATGCGAGCTCCGGCCTTCTCCCGCGCACATATAATACCGAAATTTTTTAAATAATAATTTTACTCCTATAGATAAAGTATAACAATCGTAGCAAATTAGTAACAATCCTTAAAGAGCAAAAAATCTGTTAGTTTTGGCTAACGCGGGCTCCTTCTACCGCGCACATGTAATAACAAAAGAATTTAAATGACAATTTTAGCCCAACGTATAAAGTGTAATAATCTTAGCAAAAAGTAATAATTGGTAAAGAGTAACAATCCGTTATCAAAGAGTAACAATTTGATATGGTAAAATGTCTTAATTGTCTATTGATTGTAGTGGTATTTCTGATCATCTGGTCACAATATGATTATCTTTGTGACAAAAAATGTATTTAACTATACGAAACTAAGTCGGTTCTATCTCGCACATAAAGAGTAAAAATTAGGTAAAAAAAAGTAACTTTGGTCGATTGCCAGAATAAAATTTCCTTTTGATAAAAATATACATAAAAAAAATATTGTGGTTTTAAATCGACAATTTGGAGTGATTTTAATTAATTTCATGCAAAAAATAATTCGTGTTAAGTTGATAGCAGGAAATGTTAATTTAATGAACTTGTGATGGATGCTATTTTCTTTTTTTTTCTATTTGGTTCGGCAGGATTTTGGGAGGAAGCTATTTCAATATGGAACTTGTAGGAGGGCTTATTGCAAGTTCATGCCTTTGTCAGGGAGCTATCACTAAGTCCCCTTTTAAATTTAAGGGGGTGAAGTGATAATCGGTCAAACTGAGGGGGTCTATGTGCAGTTTAGGTTTGGATAGATTGCAAAGTTTAGGTCGTTACCCAGTCTAAAGCTAATCGAACCAGGATCTAGCTTGAGACTAGTTTAGGTTTGGATAGATTGGTGAAATCCAAAGCCAAGGTCAAGTTAACTTGGGTTTGGGTTCGACGATATTGAAGTCAAAATGGTTGAGGGTTGGCTCCCGACCTGACCCAACCAGCCTAAGTCGCAACGCTATCCAGAGCTATATGGACCAGCCTAATTGGCCTAATTGGCTCACTGGTAGATCCATTTTAGCAGGTCCGGCCCATCTCGGGCTTTTTGCCCAACTAATAAATCTTTGGGCTTTGGGGGATTCAAGAACTTGAGCCTGGTTCGTACTGTAATCAAGCTCAGTGCACCCATTTATGGTTTAGTTGCCGCAAGCAGAATTCTGTATAAACGTGCAAACTCCAATCTCTCCGATGGAGGTGATGGTGGTTGCTGCGGCCGGCAGTGAATGGTGGTGGACCGGTGGTGAGCGTGATGGCGGTGCCAGCGGTGGGTGATCGTGGTGTACCATTGTACATACTACAGGGGTGGCGAAAGTGGTAACGACGTCGGCGTGTGGTAGCCGATGCCATTAGCGTCGGCGGTGCCAATGTCGTTCGTGGGGGTGTAACAAACAAACGGTGGTGGGCGCCAACAAACGGCGGCGGCAACGGGGAAGGGCGCCACCAGACAGCGGCAGCCGTTGGCAAGGGTGCAAGTTGGAACGGGAATTCCTGTTGTAGAAAAAGGATCTCCAGATGATCTGGTGAATCAAGAGAGGATCAGGTGGAGTTATGGTGAATCAAGCTATTCATAGAAAGCATCTCAAAGGAATATTTGACCCCATAATTATGGCTGGTCATCAGTACTGGTGATTGTCATTTACTTAATTTAGGGAGGTCTAGAATATTCTTGTATGCCTATATAAAGGTCCCATCTCCATGTAATTCAGTATGAATAAAATCTCTCCCCTCCTTCTCCGGTGGAGGTAGGCATAATGTCGAACCACCTAAATCTTTGTGCTCTAGTGTAATATATTTGTTTCTCTATTTCAACATGGTATCAGAGCATACCTGATCCTGTCTGTTCTTCATCACATTCGACATCGATATGACGTCGATCTAGCCATCCGGAGCACCTCCAGTGCTCGGTGTCGATTCGGTGCTTGATCGGTTTGATCCGATTGCCGCCCATCCTTTTCGTTATTTTTATTTTTATTTTCTCACTGCGGGATTTCAAAAAAGACGAGGGGCAAATTATTTTTATTCTTCTCGTGAGGCTAAGTCTTCACATAACCCACTGTGGTATTCGTTAGCCACTGTGGTATTTTTTGTTGTTGTTACAAACCACTGTTAGGCCTTCACTTGGAGGCTATTCTTCACGTGGCCCAGACACTTGGAGATCTTAGAAGCAAAATTTGTTGGGTTTTTTTCTCTCTTTTCTCGGTCTGTTGCAACAAGGGTTGAATTTTTTTTTTCTCTCCTACTGTAGTCCTTGGCTCTGGCAACTACAATAACAGTGGTACCCAGGTACAGCGGGAGACACAGATTTGACATTGTTCACAATGACTGAGTCTGACAGTAATATTGGCATGAACATTAAACTTTTCTCAGTCCTTTTTTTTTTTGACATCGGCGGGTGTCCCGAAACCTTTCGGGCAACGGCCCACTTCAGGCTCGGACTAATCCCTCCGGGAGTGAAGCCCGACCCACTCGGCAATTCCCACTTCACTCCTGGGTAAATCGAGGGGAGGAAGAGTTGAACCCACAACCTCATCACCAAAGCATCAGTTGCTTTGCCAACACTCCAATCCCCTGGTGGGTTTTTCTCAGTCCTTTTAAATGGACTAAACTATGTGTCATGGTCACGAGCCGTCTATCTTTCTCTCAGTGGTCGATCAAAACTTGGGCATATTAATGGCACCAAGAATATCCCAAAATTAGACGATCCAAAGTTTGAAGAGTGGCAAACTCATGATCATCTAGTCATGTCATGGCTTCTAAATTCCATGGAGCCGAAAGTTTCCGAAATTTTTTTCTTTTCTGAAACGGCCAAAGATTTGTGGGACTCTGTTCAAAAGTTCCATGGCCATCAAAATAATACTGCTCGCATTTTTCAACTACAGCAGTAACTAAATCAATGCAAACAAGATAACATGTCTTTGACCGAGTACTTGGAAAAACTGAAAAGCATGTGGGATGAACTGAGTCTATATCGTCCTCCTACACAGACTTACCGACCCTTCAAAAACGATCAAAGCAAGATCAAGTCTTCCAAGTCTTGGCTAACCTAAAGCCTGAATATGATGGTCTTAGGAGCCAGATTCTGATGGGATCTGAGGTTCCCTTTCTTTCAAGTGTCTGTGCCACTATCAAACAAGAAGAGACAAGAAAAAAAGTTATGACCATTGAATCAAATCCTACCCATTCTGAATCTAGTGCCTTGATAGCTGACAAGAGGCACATAGACAAAAAACCAAGCAACTATCAAAGCAAGGAGCATGATCCTACCCTTTCCCGGCATCGATGTGATCGTTGTAATAGGCTTGGCCACATAAAGGATCATTGCTGGATTCTTCATCCTCATCTAAAGCCACAGTTTGATAAGGGAGACAAGAAGGCAGCCAACATCGTCACATCAGATACCCGTACTCTAAATGATCAATTAGTCAACCTTCTACGACAACTCAGTAAGTCCGATATCTCTTCCTCTGAACCATCAACTTATGTCTCAGATAATCTTCAAGCTCTTTCTTCCATATCTAACACATGTATTTGGATTCTCGACTCGGGTGCTACAGACCATATGACTAATGAGCCTCATTGCTTATTAAACTTTACATCTCATTCCAACAAATCAGTTTCTGTAGCTAATGGTTCATCTGTTTCTATTCTTGGTTCTGGTCAGCTTACACTCTTTCCTAATTATCCAGAGTCGGAGGCATTATACATACTCTCCTTCTTATCTAAACTTCTTTCTGTTGGCAAACTTACTAATGCTCTTAACTGTAATGTCACATTTTCTCCCACTGATGTTGTTTTTCAGGACCGAGTCACGGGGATGACGATTGGTAAAGGGACCTATTCTCATAGGTTGTACATGCTGAATCAACATCCTCAAGCCTTCCTTTCCCAACCGTCTCATGTTTGGCATAAGCGTTTAGGGTACTCCTCTGCCCTTATTCTACATAAGCTTCTTTCTGAGAATGCTCCTAACTTATTGTGAAATTTGTCAATTTTCTAAACAAGCACGCTTGCCATTTGCTCACTCTCTCGAAATCTCCGATAGACCATTCGAATTAGTTCACTCTGATGTATGGGGACCCGCTCCCGTTGAGTCTCATGATGGTTTTAGATATTTTGTTTCTTTTATTGATGATTATTCTCGTACCTCATGGATCTATTTGTTAAAACATAAAAGTGATGTTGTTTCCATTTTTCAAACCTTTCACTCTATGGTTCTTACTCAATTTTTAACTCGTATTAAAGTTCTCCGTTCTGATAATGGCACCGAGTACAATAACACCCTTGTTAAAGACTTTTTGAAAAGAGAGGGTATCATACATCAAACTAATTGTGTTGGCACTCCCCAACAAAATGGAGTAGCTGAACAAAAAAATCGACATCTTTTGGAGACTACTAGATCCATCATGCTTCAGATACATGTTCCTAAGCTCTTCTGGTCCCATGGTGTTCTTACTGCTACCTACCTCATTAATAGGCTTCCCAGCTGTATTCTTGGCTTTCAGTCTCCTCTTGAGGTCCTCAAAGGTCGCAAAGTTGATCTATCTCACATTAAGATCTTTGGATGCCTTTGCTTTGTTCATGTCTCTTCTCAACATAGAGACAAACTTGATGCTCGGGCTGTCAAATATGTTTTTCTAGCTACTCCTCTACTCAAAATGGCTATAAATATTTCGATCCAGAAAGCCAGAAACTACTTGTCTCTAGGGATGTTCGCTTTGTAGAGGATACTCCATGTTTTAGCTTCTCAGATAATGATAGGTCTCAGGGGGAGTATTCTGACAGTGAGGTGCCTCTGCCCATTGTTAGTCAAATTCCATTGATCACCAACCATCACATGGACATAATTCTCTAGACATCTCCACAAACACAAGTCCATCTGAAGCGGTCCCTTCTGAGGTTCCTATTACCACAACATCTCTGCGTCGATCAAGCAGAGTTAGTCACCCTCCAACAAAAATAAAGGAATATTTATACCTATCATGCTTCAACATTTCCCATCCAGGATCACATATCCTATGATAAGATTTCTTCATCTCATTTAGCCTTCTTGTGCTCTATTTCTACTGAACCCAATAATTTTTATGATGCTAACATGCAACCTGTTTGGCGGAAGGCAATGGTTGAAGAACTTCAAACCCTTGCCCAAAATCATACATGGGTTGTTGTTACGAAACCTAAAAATAAAAAAATAGTTGGATGCAAATGGGTGTACAATATCAAGTATAATAGTAATGGGTCTGTTGACAGATACAAAACTTGTTTGGTAGCAAAAAGATTTACTCAGACTTATGGGATCGACTACAAAGAAACATATGCTCCTGTTGCGAAAATGAATACAGTTCGAGTGCTTCTATCTGTTCCTGTTAACCTTGACTGGTCTTTGTTTCAGATGGATGTTAAAAATACTTTTCTACATGGAGATTTAGAGGAAGAGGTTTACATGAGCCTTCTACCAGGTCATCATAAGGAATCCAACAAGGATCTAGCATGCAAACTAAACAAAGCTTTATTTGGACTTAAACAATCTCTAAGAGTCTGGTACGCTAAATTGAGCTTTGCACTATTGGCAACTGGGTTCCGTAAAAGTTCAGCCGATTCTTGTTTAATTATCAAAAGAGATAATCATGGAACTACTGCGGTATTTGTTTACGTAGATGACCTTATCATCACTGGGGATAGTCTTCAAGAGATAGCTAAAATAAAGTTGTTTCTACAAAAGAAGTTTGTCATCAAAGATTTGGGTACATTAAAGTATTTTCTAGGTATGGAAATTGCCCACTCAAAAAGGGTATTTTTCTAAACCAAAGAAAATATGTTTTGGACTTGCTACAGGAGACAGAAAAAATGGGTGTTAAACCTGTGGATACCCCTACTGATAGTCATTGCAAGCTTGGCCTCGAAGGCAAACCTTTCGAAAATATTGGTCAATTTCAATGCTTGGTCGGCAAGCTAATTTACTTGACCATCACTCGTCCAGATATCTTTTATGTTGTCAGCTTGGTGAGTCAATTTATGCATTACCCCTGAGATGTTCACATGCATGCGGTTAATAGAATTCTTCAATATTTAAAGGGTTTCCCTGGTCGTGGAATATGGATGAAAAAAAATGGTCATACCAATGTCCAAGGATACACTGATGTAGATTAGGCTGGAAACCTTATTGACCGGCGCTCTACTTCTGGATATTGCACCTTTGTTGGGGGCAACTTAGTTACATAGAAGAGTAAAAAACAATCTGTTGTTGCGCGATCTAGTACCGAAGCTGAATACAGAGCAATGACATCTACCACATGAGAGTTGGTTTGGCTTCACACCCTCTTATGCGACTTGGGGATAAAACCTTCTCTCCCTATGGACATGTTTTGTGATAATCAGTCAGCTATGCATATTGCTTCTAACCCAGTATTTCATGAACGGACCAAACACATCGATGTTGACTATCACGTTACACGAGAAAAGGTTGAAGCTCAATTCCTTCGCACACCATATATTTCCAGTCGTAATAAACTAGCGGACATCTTTACCAAAGAGCTACCTTCAGAAAGGTTTCGAGAGATCTTGTCCAAGTTGGGCTCGATCGATATTTTCGCTCCAACTTGAGGGGGAGTGTTGGAGAAGAATGATCTCCAGATGATCTGGTGAATCAAGAGAGGATCAGCTGGAGTTATGGTGAATCAAGCTATTCATAGAAAGCATCTCAAAGAAATATTTGACACCCTAATTATGGCTGGTCATCAGTATTGACGATTATCATTTACTTAATTTAGAGAGGTCCAGAATATTCTTGTATGCCTATATAAAGGTCCCATCTCCATGTAATTCAGTATAAATAAAATCTCTCCACTCCTTCTCCGGTGGACGTAGGCATAATACCGAACCACCTAAATCTTTGTGCTCTAGTGTAACATCTTTGTTTCTCTATTTCAACAATTTCGACTCCGTCCGAAATCGATCCGAAAAAGTTTCGATTAAGGCACCTATAATTAAATCTGAATTACGAAATTTATATTTCCGAAAATTTCAAAAATTAATCGGATCAGAATTTTGATTTTTTTTTTCCGACCCGATCCGATCCAGACCTATCCGAAGAAGCAGTTGCTGCCTCCCCCCGATTTGATCTTCAAATCTCTTTCTTTAGTTCCCTGTCCTCTAACAGCCTGATTTGTCTCGCGAAAAAAGTATTTATAGGCTCTTATTTTATTCAAGAACACTTTCCTTCCAATGATGGGCTTGGGTTACCGCCGATGTTAACCATTGACCTCTCAATTTTTAAAGTAAATTTTTATTCGATGAATTGATCAATTGACCCCGCATTTAAATATTTCCCATTATTTTTAATTTTATTTATAAATATTTATTTCCCTTTTCATACACCACCTGCAACCTCCCCCTCCTTCGTATCCCTCCCTATACCCCCCCGTATTCTCCTAACCGCTACGTCACATTCCTTCCCTGTAATGACCGGTGATTCAGAGTTCTTCCGCGTAGGGCAACTGAGTTTTCTTTTAATATTATAATAATAATTGCTTGGATTCATTTGTCGTGTTGCATAATTTGATTGTTGATGCTTTGTGTTCGAACTTGTGTTGGACCGAGCAGCAGGTCTCAGGTCCGGGTCGCGAGGCGACATTGGAAGAGTAGTTACACGGGCATGTGTGCACGTATATCAATGCGTGGCATGCATGGTAATAAAATTAAAATATTAATAAAATGGTTATCGTGGTGAGTCTATCGGATCCGACAAGATTCGCGTGCCGGCGGATCACGACACGACACGGGTCCGGTGTGAGCGCGCTTAACCACTTTAAGAGTTAGAAGAAAAAAAAAACAAACAAACAAAAACTAAAAACCCAAAAACCTAATCCTAAACCCACTCTAACAGCCAACTCTCTCTCTCTCTCTCTCATAATCCCAAACCCAACCCAACCGTTCCCTCTCTCTCTCTCCTCAACCACCCAAAACCCCATTCAACCACCCCCCATCATCCCAACCCCCCTCTCTCGCTACATCTCTCTTTCTCTCTCAAAACCCAAACCCAAACCCTCACCCTCACCCTCACCCTCACTCGAACCCAACCCCAATCCCAACCCAACAACCAGCTCTCTCTCTCTCTCTCTCTCTCTCTCTCTCTCTCTCTCTCTCTCTCTCTCTCTTAAACCCGAACCTAGCCCAACCTTTTCTCCCTTCCTCTCTCTATATCTCTCTCTCTAACCCATCCCTAACCTTTTCTCTTTCTCTCTTATCCCTTCCCTCTTAATCCCGAGCCAAACCCCACTCACCGTCGAGCCCTCCCTTTCTCTCTCTATCTCTCTTTATCCCAAACCCAACCCATCACAGCCGTTCCCCTCTCCCTCTCACCCGATCTCTCTCCTCTCTTTCATCGGATCACTCCCCTAAAACCCGATCCGACCCGAGCCGCCCCTCCCCTCATCCCGAGCCCGCGAAATCCGACCGGGATTCCCACCGGCCGTCGCCCCCTACCCTGCCGGCCGCGGCCCCTACCTTGCCCGCCACCCCTACCTTGCAGCCGTCGCCCCTTTTCCCCTTTAAAACCCCTGCCCCTCTTCCCTTTTTCCTCCTTCAGACCCTCCCCCCCTTCCACAGTCTGAACCCCTTACCCCTATCCGATCCCACTCTTCCTCTTCTCTGATCTCTCTCTTCCCTGTCCGATCTCTCTCTCTCTCTCTCTCTCTCTCTCTCTCTCTCTCTCTCCTCTTCCTCTTGCTATGTGTGTGGCGTGCGGCAGCCGGAGCGCTGCCGGTCAAAGAAGGAGCCGCAGCTGGTGTTAGGTTTGATGTGGTCTACAGCTCGTAAAACCCTAGGTTTGGCTATGGTTGATAGTTTATTTAGGATTGTACAAAGGTACGTATTATTATACGTGTTCTGTTTACAGAACTTAAGAAGCCATGGCTATATAGTAGTCCATATGAGTGGGAGACTCAGTGGATCGGTCCTATGAGCCTAAATCGTTCGCAGCTCTGATTTGGGTTGGTCGCCCTATCAGGATAAGCTGTTGGAATGATAGAGCATGAGAATCTCCATAATAGTCATTACCAGGCACAGTGTCTGTGGCCGAACGGAACCAACACGGTGCACAGATCGATGAGCAGACACCGGTGCACATAGCGATGTTTCTGCTTAGGGTAATCGGTCCTAAACCCTAAGGAGCCGTGACCGATGTACTAACCAGTTGCGTGTAACTTTGGTTCACCAACGTGTGAGGGATCTAACCATGACCCAATACTACGGTGCACTGGGTTACCGGGCTGGTGTTGCATCAGCATGCCACTCTTGCAGGCCATCCACATCCTTATCGGGAGGTGCGTTCCTTGGTATGACATACACCGCACTAAACCCAGGCCTGGTGGTCAGCAGTTGAGCTGTTGACTGGATCCGGTTGCTTGGCCAAAGTGATCGGAGGTGCGATGTGATAGTCAACCTGGAAGGAACCTAGTCATATGGTCACTCGAGTTTGACGGTGCTCTCCACCGCTCGAGTTGACTCATGGCACCAAGTGGAGGGACATCATATTATCAATACTAAGCGGAGAGTAGGGGTATGCGAGAGAGCTTAATAAGTCTGGAAGAATTGGAGTGCAACCTGCGTCGTACTCTGGGTGGCCACGCAGGTTAACCAGGACCCAAAGGATTGACAGGGATACTTGGGTAGTGTGTCGATCGGGTTCGGTTGGAAGCTATGAATCCTAGTCCCTGAAGGTTCCACCCTATCCACGATCGTTACGGATCATTACTTTCTCCTTGTCTCACAACATATTATGAGTTGAAGAAATAATGCATAATCGTCATGTGTTCCGTGAGTGCATCGCACTGGAACATGGTGGTTGCACAGGACTAAGTGTGTTCACTAGGGGGCAACCCCATAGTAGTGTAGAGACATACGATGTTGTCATTATACCATGAGGAGTCCATTCCGTGTATGCGTGTTGCACTAGAACACAGAATGTGAGTTTAGTAATTTTTACTATGGGGCACCCCACCTTTTACTATAGGCACCCCAGTAAATAGTAAAAATACTATTCATCATCCCATGGTGTATTGACTTGTTGCCGATGCCGATGAGGTACCCTAAGTGTTAGGGTGCATTATCATGCACGAAGATAGGCCATACATAGTCCCGCATGAGGTGAATGACCACTAGATGTATGAGGGCATTTTGGTCATTTCAAAATATCCCGCATGCCCTAGTGGCCGCCATCCTCACTAGGGCTAGCTTGCATGGCCATCAAACTTATAATTAAGGGATTAATTCAGATTTAATTTTTTTTGAATCATCTCCTTAATTACAACAATTTTAATATGGCAACTAGTAATAAAAAGGGGCATTGAATTTGAGAGTAATGAGATGGAGAGAGAGGAACGGTTTCAAATGGCAAGGGAGAGTGAGGGGCACGAATTTCAGATCTGAAATGGTGCATCCTTCTCAGTTTTCCGATGAAGAACCAAACCCCCTTCTCTTATGATTCGGATTTTTGCCATCTCTCTCTCTCTCTCTCTCGGGTTCATCTCTTCTCTCTCCCTCATCTTCTTCTCCAAGTGTGTGTGAGATTGATGGAGATCGCTTGCACTCTGAGGCACTCAAAGATTAGAGTGTAAGGATCTGGGATGATATGTGAGATCGGATGAATCCGATGAGATTCATTTCTCTCTTGCACGAGGATCCCACTCGTGATTGCTGTTCAAATTTTACGGGTAGATCTGTACTGTTTTGATCACTGCAGCAGTTATTGAAGTCCAAATAACTTCAAATCGGTTGCAAATTCTTGGCGTTGAAGTCTTCTTTTCGGTAAATCAAGTTTTGCTCCGTTCCGATATCAGGATAGAAAGTTTCGGTCTTTGCACTAAAGTGTGTTCGTGCAGATCCGAATTTGTCTTCATCAACATTGAAGCAATTCTTCGTGATGTTAAATCCCGCACGAAGGTATAACCTACTAACCCCTAGATCTATCATAATGCATACATATGAGATATGTTAAGCATTTCGATAGATGACTATAGGGATTCGATTCGTATTCGTTTTACTATTTGCACATATGATTAATATGAATGAAAATGTTAAAATGCACCGCACACCGAAACGATCCTCGGGATCGACTCCACCTTCCGTTGCGCATCCGATATCATTCCAACAAATAGTATCAGTGTTATTTTGGTGTGCGATTCATGAGAAAATTTTTCATGGAATGAATCGTATGTGCATTTGATGAACGAATGCGTCACCGGGGTTTGCGCAAATCATATATTCATATATGTCGTATGTTATGCATAGTGTGTTTTGTAGGGCACCGCTATAATATGATTGTTTGCTTTCGGGGGTTGGACCTCGAAATATAATTGCCTGGTATTTTGATTGTTTCTGTGATAGATGAATGTAAGGCCTAATGGGACAAGCGCGTGGAGGTTGACCACGGCTTGGTTTTTCCCGGGCCTTATTTTTATTATTGTCTTTATTCTTCTACCTAGGAAAATGTGTACGAACGAGTAATTGCTCGGAGTGTACTAGTATTTTTAGTTACAGGTTGATGTCTTGGAGGACAAGGATAGATCGAAGATTCATTACTGGAGGATCGAGCACAATGGCCCAAAGTAAGGAATATCTGGAAGATGCCATTGAAGAAATATCAGAGCATTGCTAGTCAGGTTCAGGGGTCGAACCCTGAACTTGATATCCATGGATGTTTGTTTTTCTTTTGTTGGATATTTCTTTAAACCCCGGTGAAAGAATATAATCTGATGCAGTATGTGTTAGATTGTGGGATGCCCTTTCCCCACTATTTGTGGGATGCCTATTTTCCACTTGGTCCATGCGACTATTAGGCTAGATCTCTATTTAATAACACCCGTAGTCTAATTGGTGTTTGATGGTAGTTGGATCCCATAATACTCGGTTATGCCACCATTAGGTCGAGGTCCGACGGAGGTTGTCGGATGTCCCTAATTGGTTTGACATCGAAACCAATAGTGATGTGGTGATTATCTACGACATCAGACATCAAGTTACATATGAGGAGTCATACTAATAGGAGACATTTCCTTGTGTGTCTAGACCATAGGCTAGGCTCTAGAGCACAAAGGGTAATGATCATTTTATTTAGTATCGAAGGTTTGGAGAGTATGTAATGTGATTCTCGGGAGAAAGGTGATAACTGAGTATCCACGGGATAGGGACTATGGTCCTTTCCAAGTCTATCTATACTTTATAAGAGGTCTTAACTCTAGTGGGAGCGCGATATTACCAGGGTCTAGGTCTAGGTTATCGCAACCTAGGAACTAAAATACTTGCATTAAAATAACCCTCACTATAATTAAGGGATGTGTAAGAGGACTCAGTGTGAGTGCCCCTGGCCTCCACGGCCAATTGCTAAATTTCTGGGTGATAGGGTATGGCTCAGCATCCCCCTCGGGTGAGAGTTATGTTCTGTCATGCTAGAGGCTTAGCAGTCTCCTTCGGGATATGGTGGTCACGATGCTAGGAGAGAAGGGCTTTTCCCGCCCTCGTGGGGGCCGCATGAACTCCCGTGTCGTGAGTGCCTAGGCTCATAGGTAAGCATCCGAAGCACCCGTGAGGCTACCCGTTGCGTCGCATGGAGATCACGGGGGGCTGGCCAATAGGTACCATGGTCCATCATAGTCTGTTTGTGGCAGATTTGGATTGGGTCGGACCGATCCGATGTGAGCAGAGGATGATACACACTGCCCCCTCGGGCGGGTGTATCCGAATCCGAGATCTTGCATACATGGTAAATTACTCCATGGAGATGTCTTCGCTTTGAGGGTAGCGTTGGCATATGGATGTAATTAGCTTGTTTTAATAATATCCTTAAAATAAGTTTTAATACAATCTATATTCAACCATAGATCCCCTGTCCGCTATCCCATTAGACAACTAGATAACGGGTACTGACTTCGTAGACCAATAATGCCATCATGACCTTATATTTAGGGTTGGTAAACTACAATGGCTATAAATCTTAATGTCCCTAAACCAGACCTATCGGGTCCAGATGCCACTGTGGCACAGGCTAGGGCATATAATGACTAACAAGAGTCTGTAGAGATGTGCAAGTGCTATGTCATAGCATACTTGCGGATAACTCTTCAGAAGTAAGTCAGACATATGTTGGGTCCTCTGATGTAATGTTCTGTTACAGCATCAGATGTCTGAGGGGCGCAGTCAAATGACTCGCTATCTCACCATCAAGAAACTCGTCAGCACTAAGATGTTTGATGGAATACTAGTTTGGAAATACATTCTTGGGTTTCAGAGCGAACTAGTTTTCTTTGACATAGTGCTAGATGTCGAGGTGATGGAGAACATCTGTCTTGCATCCTTATATGGAACCTTTGAAGTCTTTGTAAGAGACTTCAGTCTATACAAGCTAGAGATGACAAATGTGAAACTTCTGGGAGCTATCCAGGTCACTAAGGATGGGATCAAGATTAAAGGTAATTCCTTTAGTGCGTAACTTAGGCTTTCTATGAAGTGCCTAAAAGTAAGAACTGATCAGAAACTAAAAACAATGCCTGTATAGAATCAGGAGCGGACTCTTAAGTCTGATGAAGCATAGTACGAAAGTGCTTCCGATGTGGCAACACAAGGGATATTGGAAGATTGAATATGATCTCAGGGTGCCAAGACAGGTAAACATCAACTCTTGGCAGAGTTGAATTGCTATCTAGTAACAGTTCTTCTGCTTCTTGAAATATAGACTTTATGTCTATAGAGATTCAAGAAAAGTAGAAGGTTACTTATTGGCAAGGTGGTCCTAGCATATATACTGATACCATAACTACTGCGGAAGCTGTTAATATGTTATCTTAGATTTTCCGATAGAAGGATTTTGATCCTTAGAGATTTAGTTACGTTTCATCCAAGCTAAATAAAGGTTTTCAGTTCTAATCGATGGCTTTAGTGCATCTCTTAAACTGAATAGGTACCTTCATTGCTAAAGGAATAACTTATAATAATCTCTTTGTATTAAAATCCAGTTTGAAAATAGATTACATAACATCTGTAATACCTAATTCATATTCATCTTAATCCTTAGGATAACCTAACCCAATTGTGGCTCCTTTGACTTAGATATATTGTCTCAGACATAATTCAAAGGTTAGTGAAGGCCGAGTTTCTACATACAGATCTCTCGGAGACCTTTTCGACCTATGAGTCTTGTTTGGAAGGCAAAATGACTAAAAGGGCCACTGAGGTATTAGAGTTAACCCATTCTGACGTATGTGGTTCCAAGAGCATCCAGATGGATAATATCCATTGGATGAGTTCCATAGGTACCTGATGGGGTATGGGATGATATCATAGTTAATTGCTCCAGGGACACCATGCCAGAATGGAATATCCAAGAGAATGAATCAGACCCTGTTGGACATGGTCTATAGAATGATGAGTTTTGCCAAGTTTACTACCCACCTTCTATGGGTTACACCTTGAGAAACAGTAGAGTATATCTTGAATAATGTCTCATCTAATCAATGCCTCATACCTTTGAAAAGCTGTGATCTGAGCGAAAGCCGATACTACAGCATTTTAGCATAAAGGGGATGTCCTGCATATGTGCAAAAGGACAAGAGGGATAAGATGAAGACTAAGTTCAAGGTGTATCTATTTATAGGTTATACTAGAAAAATATAAGGTGGACTATCCATGATCCTGAGGAATAGAAGGTGATCGTTTCTACGAATGCCATCTACCTAGAGCGGGATTCTATTATAGTCCATATGTCTACTAGTAAGGTAGTTCTGGGTGAATTACTGGATACTAGTGGAGAGCGCATGATCAGAAACGTAGTGGTAGTAGATGATGTAGACACTAGTATACCAGAAACTATAAAAATAATTTGCTCTGTACCACAACCATCTTGTCGCAATGGGAGCACCATTAGAGCTCTTGAAAGATTTTATGGACAAACTTTGTAAATTAGTCCATATATTCAAGATGATGGCCCCTTGAGCTACGACGAAGTAGTAAAATTTTTTGACAGAACTGTTTGACAGAAAGTCATGGAGACAAAGCTTGCATCAGTGGCCAATGATACTCTTTTGTACCAGGGTTCATCAAAGCTTTATTAAAGCATATTTGGATTGGGTCAAAGTTAAAGACCCGTGTAAGCGGATCACTGTGCGCACCCTCCCTCGAGTGGGCGTATACTGAATCTAAGGCTTGCGCACCTAGCAACTTAGCCCATTGGGTAGAAGTTGGTAGAAGAGAGGATATATGATGCACTTTCCAGGCTTAGGAGTTAGCAGGTCAAGAATACCTGGCTTACAGAATTGCAAAGGTTCATTTATGGACTGAAGTAAGTATCCAGGAGAAGCAATATCTATCTTGATCAAGTATGATCTATTCATACAGATTTGATCAAAATAAGCCAAGTATGTACAAGAGGAGCGATGGAACTATAGGGGTGTACTTAGTACTTTACATAGATGATGTTCTACTGATTGAAAATGAAGTAGGAACGTTGCCAAAGTTAAATGTCTGTTATTATCTTAATTCGACTGAAAGATCTTTGTGAGGCGAGTTATGTTCTGGAGATCATGGTAACTCGAGATCGTCAGAACATGATTCTCACGCTATCACAATCTGAGCATAGAGATATGGTTCTAGCCAGAATCAATATACAAGACTCTAAAAGAGGTTTATTGCTAAAGCTTGAAACTATCGAAAGATATAAATCATATGACACCTAAGAAGATGGCAGAAATACAGAAGGTGCCCTATGCTTTTGCAAAGGGTAGTCTTATGTATGCCATGATTGTATAAGATGCTAGTTATCTGTTGCGCAATGGTAGGTCGGTCTTAGTCGAATTTGGGTCCAGTTAACTGGACTGATGTGAAGAGTATACTCGATATCCTCGTCAAACAAGGACTACAAGTTAGTTTACACTTCACAAGACTTGACGTCGATTGGATGAACAGATGTGTAATCCAGATAATCGACTTCAGTTATAGTTTTCACCTTGGGATGAGAAGCGGTTAGTTGGCGGAGTGTGAAGCTATAATGCATCACGGGCTCCACTACAGAAGCCTAAGCACATTGTAGCGTGCGTGACAGGAAAATAGGTGGTATGGCTCGGTAAGTTCATAGTAAACTTGGAAAGCATACCAGATGCTTAATTTTTATTGTAACAATAAAAGAACGGTAGCAAGAGCCTAGGCACCACCATAAAGGGGAAACATAACAAATACAAATTCTACTTGATCTAGTAGTTTTAGGAGGAAAGATAAGTGACAGTAACTGAGGTAGCATCTGCAGATAATGTTGTTGATTCCTTTAGGGAATTCCTGCAAAGGCTTTTGGGCAGCATGTAGAAGCTATAGAGCTTATGACTGTTTTTCCTCGCTAGACCAAGTGGGAGATTGTTAGGTTTGATGTAGTCTACTGCTCATAAAACCCTAGGTTTGGCTGTATATGGTTGATAGTTTATTTAGGATTGTATAAAGGTACGTATTATTATACATGTTCTGTTTACAGAAGTTAAGGAGCCATGACTATATAGTAGTCCATCTGAGTGGGAGACTCAGTGGATCGGTCCTATGAGTCTAAATCGTTCGCAGCTCTGATTTGGGTTGGTCGCCCTATCAGGATAAGCTGTTGGAATGACAGAGTATGAGAAAATCCATAATGGTCATTACTAGGCACAGTATCTGTGGCCGAACGGAACCAACACGGTGCATAGATGGTGAGCAGACACCAGTGCACATAGCCGTATTTCTGCTTAGGATAATCGGTCCTAAATCTTGAGGAACCGTGATTGATGGACTAACCAGTTGTGTATAACTTTGGTTCACCAACGTGTGAGGGATCTAACCATAACCCAATACCACGGTGTGCTGGGTTACCGGGCTGGTGTTGCATCGGCATGCCACTCTTGCAGGCCATCCACATCCTTATCGGGAGTTGCGTTCCTTGGTATGACATACACCGCACTAAACACAGGCCTGGTGGTCAGCAGTTGAGCTGTTGACTGGATTCGGTTGCTTGGCCAAAGTGATCGGAGGTGCGATGTGATAGTCAACCTGGAAGGAACCTAGTCATATGGTCACTCGAGTCTGACGGTGCTCTTCACCGGTCGAGTTGACTCATGGCACCAAGTGAAGGGACATCATATTACCAATACTAAGCGGAGAGCAGGGGTATGCGAGAGAACTTAATAAGTCTGGGAGAATTGGAGTGCAGCCTGCGTCGCACTCTGGGTGGCCACGCAGGTTAACCGGGACCCAGAGGATTGACAGGGATACTTGGGTAGTGTGTCGATCGGGTTCGGTTGGAAGCCATAAATCCTAGTCCCTGAAGGTTCCACCCTATCCACGATCGTTACGGATCATTACTTTCTCCTTGTCTCACAGCATATTATGAGTTGAAGAAATAATGCATAATCTTCCTGTGTTCCGTGAGTGCATCGCACTGGAACATGGTGGTTGCACAGGACTAAGTGTGTTCACTAGGGGGTAACTCCAGAGTAGTGTAGAGACATACAATGTTGCCATTATACCATAAGGAGTCCATTCCGTGTGTGCGTGTTGCACTAGAACACAGAATGCGAGTTTAGTAATTTTTACTATAGGGCACCCCACCTTTTACTATGGGCACCCCAGTAAATAGTAAAAATACTATTTATCATCCCATGGTGTATTGACTTGTTGTTGATGCCGATGAGGTGCCCTAAGTGTTAGGGTGCATTATCATGCACGAAGATGGGCCACACATAGCCCCGCATGAGGTGAATGACCACTAGATGCATGAGGGCATTTTGGTCATTTTAAAATATCCCGCATGCCCTAGTGGCCGCCATCCTCACTAGGGCTAGCTTGCATGGCCATCAAACTTATAATTAATGGATTAATTCAGATTTAAAAGATTTTGAATCATCTCCTTAATTGCAACAATTTTAATATGGCAACTAGTAATAAAAAGGGGCATTGAATTTGAGAGTAATGAGATGGAGAGAGAGAGGAACGGTTTCAAATGGCAAGAGAGAGTGAGGGGCACGAATTTCAGATCTGAAATGGTGTATCCTTAGTTTTCCGATGAAGAACCAAACCACCTTATCTTATGGTTCGAATTTTTGCCATCTCTCTCTCTCGGGTTCATCTCTTCTCTCTCCCTCATCTTCTTCTCCAAGTGTGTGTGAGATTGATGGAGATCGCTTGCACTCTGAGGCACTCAGAGATTAGAGTGCAAGGATCCGGGATGATATGTGAGATCGGGTGAATCCGATTAGATTTATTTCTCTCTTGCGCGAGGATCTCGCTCGTGATTGCTGTTCAGATTTTACGGGCAGATCTGCACTGTTTTGAACACTGCAGCAGTTATATAAGTCCAAATAACTTCAAATTAGTTGCAAATTCTTGGCGTTGAAGTCTTCTTTCTGGTAAATTAAGTTTCGCTCCGTTCTGATGTCGGGATAGAAAGTTACGACCTTTGTACTAAAGTGTGTTCGTGCAAATCCGAATTTGTCTTCATCAACATTGAAGCAATTCTTCGCGGTGTTAAATCCCGCACGAAGGTATAACCTACTAACCCCTAGATCTATCATAATGCATACATATGAGATATGTTAATCATTTCGATAGATGACTATAGGGGTTTGATTCGTATTTGTTTTACCATTTGCACATATGATTAATATGAATGAAAATTTTAAAATGCACCGCACACCAAAACGATCCTCGAGATCGACTCCACCTTCCGTTGCGCATCCTATATCATTCCAACAGCTGGAGCATACCCGGTGCTGGGGAGGAGGATGTACCGGAGCCAGGAGGAGCCGCAGCTGGTCGGAACTGCCGAAGCCGACGACCCCGACACTTGGTCGGCCTTTTCCCCCTTCTTTTTTCTTTTGTGTGTGTGGCTGTGTTGTGGGTTGACCGACCACGGCCACCCCCTTTTCGCATCTTCTTCTCATGCCAAGGCCATGGCTGCCGGCCCGGTGGCCGGTGACTGTGCAGCCGACGAGACCCCTCCCTTGTGGTGACCTGCGCGACCATGGCCATCGGCCATGTGGCCAGTGCCTGTGTAGCTGGCGAAGTCGACTCGGTGCCGACGACATCTTTTTCTTGTAGACCCCATCGACCCCACCCCCCCGTGGCATTTGCTATGGTTGCAGCCATGACTGCCGGCCAAGTGGCCGACGGCAGTACAGTCGGCAAGGCCGACCAAGCCAAGCCAAACCCCCATCCGACCGGCCCGACTAGCTGGGCGCTACCCCGGTTGGTTTCATTACCGAGGTTGCCAACGGCCTCGCCGTTGGCGGTCGGGCAACGAATAGCGCACCCGATCTCCTTTGGCTCGATGCCATCTCGCGCCCAACCACCATCGTGCCGACCGAGCTATATCGCAATCTTTTCCATGCACGACCATTGCCAGTTGCTTAACAACCGGTGGACCGGCGGCAGGTAGCCCCGATGATCTCACGCCAAGTTGTGGCTTGGCACACCAACCCCGACCTCCTTACAATGTAGATCAAGCCCTTTGGGCCCACACTCGTGGTTAGCGGGCCCGATCTCCTCGGGTCACGCTCACTCAAAGTTAAGGATACCGATGCGGACCAAACCACCTTGCATAGCCATTTGCCTTGTCACATATAGAGTAGCCATGTACAATAGTATACCACTTAGCGGGCTACCCTGGAGTTCGACCGAGTTGGAGTCCAATGATTGGGCAGTCGACGATGCCAAGCCCTGACCTAGCACACCAACACGACCCTCAACCTCCCCTGTAATGTAGATCTAGCCCCTTAAGATCCCACACCTGAGATTAGCGGGCCAGATTTCCTCAGGTCACGCTCGCTTCAGGGTTGATAAGACATATTCGGGTACAATCACCTTGTGCAGTCATTGTGCACGAGACCTGCCCCTTGGCGGTAACAGTGTGCTACTTAGCGGCCTAGACTGGCCACTAGTGCGATCCCCGTGTAAACCCTTCTTTTTAGATATCACCGTGAGCGGCTCTGCCGATTTTGCCAATCGAACGATACGGTTACGACCATTTGGCCGGATTAGTGCTATTGGACCCTACTGTGACTCTTGGCGTCGGCAACGCCGACTAACCAAGACGGTACCTTTGGTGCATCGTTTTGCATGCCAGTAGATCGACGTCCGATGACGCATAAATTTTCGACTCGGCTAACTCAGGCCTAACCCTGTTTTATTTAGCAGTGTTACACACTTTGTGATAGTCATATTAGTGACGTATAAATGTATGCAAATTACCAGTTCGTGACCGGGATGATCCAGCCGCAGCCGGAGCGGAAGGCAGTTGATGGAGTTTGTGCGTGATCGACAACCAGGTGACATCTACTCCCCTTCCTATGGTCTTTGATAGTGGAAAATAAGAACAACTAGCGTAGGTGTCCTCGATACTGCATGCGGATCCCGCCGGGCATCGCTGTATGTGGTCACGTGGACCCTTACTTGCATGCGAAGTCGCGAGTCTAGCAACGCATGCTTTAAAATATTATTAAAATAAACATGCTTTAAAATATTATTAAAATAATCATGCTTTAAAATACTAATAAAATAATAACAATTATTGCATGAACATCGTAATTAGGTATTCCCTTAAATTAAAATATAAATTAAGTAAATAATGATTTCGGGACCCACTTTACTAAAAGGAGTGGCAACCCTAATATATTGGTTTTGGGGGAGTGTAGGTCGAATCGCTTTAAGAGCAAGGTGACCTTTAGTTGTAGTACTATTCTGGGTTGCGAGAGCAGTACGGGACCCGGGTTAAAATGTTGTAAATTATTAATCACTGTATGCATTATTTTTATTTGTCTCAGTATGTGAAATATATATATATATATATAATAATTATTTACTGTGTGGAGCATTTAGTACTTTGTTAAAATGGGTGAAATTGAGAAGATTTGGGATCCCGTGCGCTCAAGGGCCGTGAGCCACCCTGCGCGCACAGCCAAAGATCAGTAGGCTAGGGGGTCACGGGCAAGGGTTGTGGCAAAGCCAATAGGAGGTGCCCTCGAGTAGGGATTGGTCTAGCAATTCCTGTCCCGTGGTAGTTAAAGCCCCCAAAAAAAGCAAGTTGAGCGGTAGACCTCCACCGTGAAAGACGGGAAACTCCTTATGATCATATGGGTTATTTGTGCATGGTGTGGGAGGATGCACGGCGAGAGATTTGGCCCTCTATATCGAAATAAAATGCCATATAGTAATGTCCGACCGAGAGCAGGATGAACAAAATATATTGGGTTCACATTAGGATAGATGTTTTATAATTGCTAATTAACAACTATGGAATCTTAATATGGGTTATGAAATTATAGAATATGACAATCCAATGACATTTAGATGGTAGTTTATTTAATTTGTTATTTAATACCATAGAATATTGAATGGACTTATTGTTAAATAACTTAATGATAGTAGAAATTGCATGAGACTATAGACTACTAGTAGGATTAGGTTATCCTTCGGTAAATATTAATATTATGTACTAGGGCTGTTAAATTTAATTCAATTAGCTCGATTGTCTCATATTATTAAAGACTATTAGGATGTCACTAGCCATTAATTTGGCTAATCTTTCAATTTTTTATTGGGGGCTACTCTTTCCCACGAGTAGACTCTCCTGTAGGTCTGGAGGTTTAGGAGTTGCAGTGGGAGACCAGAGGCGGAGTTAGAGTTGTGATAGTATTCCATCTTCAGTGTATCGTCTTGTAGTTTTTCTTATTCTAGCAATGTAATCGATTGGATTGGAATAAAGATTATTTAGTCTAGTCAGTGTTTTGTGACTGTTAGTGGTATTAATCCGGTTGAATCTTTTGGGTAGGCCTATCCTCAAGGCCCCAATCCTAGGGTATCTCACTATGAAAATATAAATCTTAAAGTGACCTAATCGACTAGCCCCGTAGATAGGATCCCTAAACCAAGGCCCGAGTGCTAGAGAGCGGGCGAGGTTACTCGGCCCGTCGTCAGGGGCTTGAGCCTCGTGCTCCCTTAAGAGGAACTTCTGTCACCATGTGGGGCACCGGCAGGCCGCACATGCTGAGAGGATAGCCCGGTTGAAGGTCGAGCATGATCATCTCTATTGAAAAATTTTAGCTCTCTCGGTTTTCTCCTAATCAAATATTTTTATAAAATCAAGTTTTTAAAATACCCATTGTTTCTCCCTCCTCCTTCATTTAAGAGAGAGCTGCCGTCCTGTGAGAAACCCTGATTGGTGTAGTTAGTCGACCAAATTCTAAATCCCTTGGTTTTTCTCACCTCACACCCTAGGGATCGGTTTCAGACTTCTGGGGCGTGACATTCCCTAACTCAAGTGCCTCCTATGTGTTCGGCACCCACCATCATCACCAAATCCTTTGCTGCCTCCCCGTTTCCTACCGGCACCGACGGTCCAAGGTCTTAGACAAATAAAGTCCTTAGTCTCATTGCATAACAGAATTCTTTGGAATGCCAAAGTTAATTTTCTTTTAAAGTAGTTTTTTTAAGGGACCAAGTGATCGGTGCACTAGTTAGTGCGCCAGAATAAGGTAGACCAATGATCGAAACTCGCCAAAAGAACGAGAGAACTGCCTCGAATTTTAATAACCCCACATGCTGAAAAGCTCGTCACTAAGGCGAGGCGGACGCTCACAACATTGCCATTACTATTGCGTATTTATCCCCATTAGATCTACTCCAAAGTTCAGCGTCGTATTTGCTCTCGAATCAACCTTGCAAACGGTTACTACGTGGAACTAGCTCTGGAGGGGTTGATATTTGAACATCTATATCAGCTGATGGATTTGTAGTTTGGCTCAGGTGTCTATATGGAAGTTGTAGAGGAGTTGGTAAGCTTTCCAATGGATTTAGAATTGTTGAATTCCGATAAGTATCAAGGAAGTTATGCCAATCAGAAGTTGGCCCCGTGCTTTACTATTTCTGTGTTGATGTTATTGTTCAATGAATAATAACAACAAATTAATGTGCCCTTTGGAGTGAAGGTTTCAGTTATGGATTTGGAGTCGTTGGATTAAGAGATAGAAAGTGGGTTTTCTTGGTCTGCACGATTTTAGGATAGAAAGGAAAGGGTTTCTTTTTCATTGCAGCAAAAGGTAGAGAGAAAGAGGAAGCTTCCTCATCACAGTTGATTGCTCCTTCATCATGACAGATAATAAGGGTAAGATCTGATCTTTTCTTCTAGAAAAAAAAAATTGAGAGGTTGAGATATTCTTCTAGTTGAACAGAGTGATTTATAGGGCTATTGGAATCATAAGAATGTGAGGGTTTCAAGCAAGGAGGAGAAGATAAGGTGTCAGGTGCAATCTATGACATCTTTATGTCATTGTTAATGAAACCCGAGCTTTTGCTCATCGTGCATGTCGACGTTGCCTAATTTGGGGTGAACCATATAAATCAATATCTTTCTCTTTAAACTTGCTAGATTATATTTCTTTTTTGTGCTCACACGCACACACAAGGTGTTTATTCTATTTTCACGCATAGAGGGAACAGAATGAGGTCTTTCCAATGAACTACATCAGTTGGAGATTAAAATATATAGTATTATCAGTCTATTTGTTAAAAATAAATCACTTATGTTAAGATCACCAACTCAACACTCTCGCGAACTTCTTTAAGAACTATGCCATAAAGTTTGTCCAAGTGATCTTTTGGGTTGTATTCTTTTATTGCGAATTAGAATTCTCAAGAAATGACCTCATTCCCATTTCACTCCATAAGACCATCAAGTACCAAGGTACTTACAAAATTTTCCACTACTATTTTTGTATACAGATACATGTTTTTTCCAAGAGAGGGGATAAAGTACAACGGGACTTATAAATCTTAGGTGTTTCATCGAGAAATTAAATTCAACAAAAAATTGGTCTTCATTTTCCCTATAAAACATGCAAATATACAAACATTATTATGAAAAGAACATGGAATGGGAACACATTCTACAAATTCCAAATCACATTAGAAATATAGGGGTGTTCATGATTCGGATTGGTTCGGTTTTTAAAAAAATTTGGAATCGAATAAAGTTGATCGATTCTTTAAAAAATGGAACCAAACCAAACCATTTAAGAATGAAAACTGAACCTGAAATGTCTGTTCGGTTCGACAGGTCGGTCAAAACACTAAAAAATCTTAAACATACAACTAAATAATTAATAAAAAGTAGAAACAATCTACTTGAACATACAACTAAATAATCAAATATACAACATTGTCAAATAAACATATAACTAGCTTTATATAACCTTCAGAGTAAGGTTCAATCAAGCAGCAATCCATAAAAGCATAATATAACTCGACAATGCAAATAGATTTAATGGCTATTGTTCAACACACACACACACACACACACACACACACACACACACACTATATATATATATATATATATATTAGAAAGAGAGAGAGAGAGAGAAGATGTTACATTCGAAAGTATCGTTCTTTATTGCTTTGATAGGTCACCGGTGACTATCAAAGTCATGAACGACGACAAAGATTATACAAACTCACAATTGGGAGGTGTTGGAAGTCACAAAAGGTGATCGTCATCTGCGAATGTTATCAGAAGTTACCGGATGAGGTTAGTTGATGAATGGACGTCGTATAATGAAAGTGCTCACCGGGGTACTCTATCGATGGACGTCAATAGGTGGTGTCAGCGGAGATCACTGGTGGAGGTGATCGGAAGTTGTTAATGTTGATTCTGGCCGGAGATCACATATGGCACGATCGTGATGGGTTGTCAAAGCAACAAAATTACAATTTTGATAGATATATATACACACACACATACTAACATAGGAAGGATGAGGGATAGTTTCAAAACATAACAACCGGTTCAGATTCGTTTGAAGTGGGAGATAAACATCAATGGCTAGGATTCACTCCTCAAATTTAAATTCAAACTCATAATCCCCCCTAAAGATGTCTAGTACAGGTTCCAAGAGACAAAGCCCATCCCATCAACCCTTAGCTCATTCATCCATTCATATTTGAATTTGAATTCAAATTCAAATTCATACTTGATTACAGTCGTTTGTTGCACCACATTCACTCATCCCATCATCTTAAAAGCCATACTTTGCCATATTCACTTGATTATAGCCGTCCGTTGAGCACTTCTCCTCGAGCTGCCCTTCTCTCATCTTTAAATAAGAGAGCAGAGAGATAATATAACGACAAAGATCCAATAGCCAAGAGTCAAGACTCTTGAGGCTGGGATGCCAAGATGGATGAGGTAAGGTGAGGTGTACAAAGCCACGAGTTAGCCTCACATCTCTTAGAGAGAAGAAGATCCTGAGCTACTTATATAATTTTCTCTCTCAAACATAGAAGACGTGTTTTAAAACCGTGCCACTGCTGTGAAATTTGTAAAAATCCGTAGTTAAGCGTGCTCGGGGCGAGAGCAGTACTAGGATGGGTGACCCTCCCTGAGAAGTTCTCGTGCAGACACGACCAAAGTGGATAGTATCATGTGTGTTTGGGGCGAATGTTACAAAATGGTATCAGAGCCAGTTCTCCTCACAATTGGGGGGGGGGGGGGGGGGGTTCTAACTCTACACATAGACGTGTAACCCTAGGAGGGTGGATTGTAACGACCAAGATCCAATAGGCCAATAGCCAAGTCCAAGACTTCTGTGGCTGTGATGCCAAAATGGATAAGGTGAGGTGAGGTATACAAGACCATGAGTTAGCCCTATATCGCTTGGAGAGAAGATCGCTTGGAGAGAAGGAGATCCTGAGTTACTTATATAATTTCCCCTCCTAAACATAGAAGACGTTTTTTAAAACCGTGCGCCGCTACGGATTTTGTAAGAACTCCGTAGTTAAGCGAGCTCAGGCAAGAGTAGTACTATAATGGGTGACCCCCTAAAAAGTTCTCGTACGGGCACGGGCAAAGCGGGCAATATCTTGTGTGTTTGGGGTGGATATCATAAAATGGTATGAGAGCAAATTCTCCTTGGGATGGGGGGGGGGGGGGGGGGGTCTAACCCTACACATGGATGTGTAGCCCTTAAGGGGGTGGATTGTGATAACATCTGCCCCAAACACACAAGATATTGTCCGCTTTACCCGTGCTTGCACGAGAACTTCCCAGGAAGGTCACCCATCCTATTACTACTCTCGCCCAAGCACGCTTAACTATGAAGTTCTTATGAAATCGCAACAGCGCACGGTTTTAAAATACGTTTTCTACGTTTGGGAGGGAAAATTAAATAAGTAGCTCATGATATCCTTCTCTTCAAACGGTGTGAGGCTAACTCGTGGCCTTGTACACCTCACTTCACCTCATCCATCTTGGCATCCCAGCCTTAGGACTCTTGGCTCTTGGCTATTGGATCTTGATCGTTACAATCCACCCCCTTAAAGGCTACACGTTTTCATGTAGGGTTAGACGCCCCATCCCGAGGAGAATCGGCTCCGATACCATTTTATAACATCCGCCCCAAGCATACAAGATATTGTCTGCTTTGCATGTGCCCGCATGAGAACTTTCCAGGGTGGTCACCCATCCTAGTATTACTCTCGCCCGAGCATGCTTAACTACGGAGTTCTTACGAAATCCGTAACGGTGCAAGGTTTTAAAACACATCTTCTATGTTTGGAATGAAAAATTATGTAAGTAGTTCATGACCTCCTTCTCTCCAGGCGATGTGGGGCTAACTTGAGGCCTTGTACACCTCACCTCACTCATCCCATCCATCTTGGCATCACAACTTTAGTAGTATTGGCTTTAGGCTCTTGGTCGTCACAAGCTGGCTACATGATGATGTTATGCTAAAATCCTTTAGGTGGGCTCAAATCCATCGGTGGGCTACAGGATGACACCATGCTGACATCATCCAGGTGGGCTGGAGTCATTGACGAGCTACATAATGATGTCATTCAGACGAGCACTAGGCCACTTTGTTAATCTACCTGTCGGCGTCATTTGGCTAGCTCTTGGGCACTATGGCAAGCTATCTGCCTTGGGCTTTCTCATAAATCCTGTCCCCACATAGTGATCTCGTGTCCAACAAGACAATAATGAGCGTATGACCATTTTTCGAGCACCAAGAAGTTTTATAAAAGAAGGCCCATACCTTGGGTTCCGTAGACCATCAAGGTGATCATCGAGTTCTATACAAGAAGGCACATTTCATCCCTAGAAATTCATCTATATAATAAGGGACGCCAGTTTCGTGCTGACTAGACAAAATGGAACCAAAAAGCTGACTGTACAAAAATGAACCGAATAGATCTAACCATTCGTTTAAAAATCAACGCACGATCTCTATTTCTCTGTCCATTTGTTCAAAAATCAACACACGATCTCTATTTCCCCGTCAACCAACTCCCTCCCTAACCATTTAAACTGCATTAAACCCCTAAAATCCTGGCCTATTTAAACTGCACTAAACCTGACCGTTCATCCCGTGGTCGTTGTTTGCATTAACAGCTATAAAACCCGTCTGTTGAAATTTTGGCTGCCCCAAACCATCTGATCGATCTCGAGGAATCCGTTCGAACAAAGACAGTTGTGGTTGATTGATTATAGGGGGAGGGGAGTTGGTCATGCCGAAGGCTCCCGCTTCGTGCCAATCAGCACGAGCGAGGAAATGGGTGCCCCTATGAAAGCCGGTGTTGTCGTCGAAAGTGTTGGGTGCCGCTATGAATGCCGGTGTTGTCAGCGAAAATGTTTTTTTATTGAAGGCGTTCAGGTGTGTTGCCGTCGAAGGCAGCCCGCTGCAGTGCCGACATACACGAACATACACTAGTTCTAAAACACTCCACCTCTCTTCTCCTACAAACAACTCTCTACCAGAATTGTTTTACGTGTGTCAGACTTCTAAGAGTGATTTTTGCACTCTCGCATAGTGCAAAACCACAAAAGCTTGTCATATCCTGTGAACGATTCGCTAGCAATCTGATAACCGTCTCGATTTGTGAGAGGAGACGAATAACAAATTTTAAAAAATAAACATATCTAATATGTACGTCAAGCCTTGATTTCATAGTCTCCTCCTGTTTCGTCCGACATAAACAGGCCATTAGAGACATGCAACTCAGCTGTCTCGCTCGAGCGAGTGTGCACGAGGTTGATCGTGTGCACCGAAAGAGGTGAAGGTAAAATTAATTAATGTATATAACTTATGTCAATATGTCTTAACTATCACGCACGACTAATTCTATTGTTTGGGTTTGGACTTAACATCCAAATCCAATTCAGATCAGACCCGTGTGGCCTGTTTGTCCGCAAAGGTCATTGTGTACATCATGATTCCACGTCAGCATATACGTGGCGCTCTCTCAATCTGACCTCTTTGGGAAAGCTTGGAGCCATCGGTTTTGACTCGGCCTGACTCTTGGGGGGTAAGCAACCGAACACTAGATCGCGTGTTAGTCTTTGCACCGAAGGCTCCTCCAAAAAGAGGAGAATAACAAATCTATTTTAAAATACATTTAGTTGAATTATTGTCATTATTATTATTTTAAGAAAACCAAGGTTTTCGAATCTTCGAGGGTTCGATCAACGTGTAGCCGGTGGATGCACACCACATGGCACTAAAAGCATCATAGTCGTTATGGCTAGATCCGATTCAGGATGGGACCCAATGACAGGCATACACGATAGGGGAACCAGAACCCGACGACTGTGTGATGATGTTAGTGCCACATGATGCGCATCGGTCTGCTTCCACTGTTTCCAACTTTAGGTCACTGGAGCCGTAGAAGATTCGAACTCCTCTAATTCCTATTAGGACTAAGGATTATTTTAAGATTAAGAATAAATAAAAGATAATAAGGTTGTTATACTTTCTTAAATTGGGATAAGACAAGCAAACATATGCTCCCTAATAATGTATCCCCCCCCCCCCCCCCCCCCCCCCCCCCCCCCCCCTCTTTTATTCTTGTATTTGTTGTGAGGAGCTTCTCATTCATAAGTTGCCCTTGTCCTATCTATGCGGGCATTGCTTGCATTGATAGTGAGAGCCTAACGCATTCATCCATGATCCATCCCAACATGGAGATGTACCATGCCCATGCCATGTCATGTCAGATGCACCATCTTTTGTGGTAAGGCCTACTTGATTAGGACTCTAAATGGGCCGGGTTTGGGTCAGGCCCAGCCCAAACACGTGAGTATTTGTCCAAAGCTAACTCCATCATATCCGAATTAGATATTTTGGACCCGACTCAAACCCAACCCAAAGGTGTTTTATGATGGCCAAGCCTAAGCCGGCCAAATTAAGCCAAGCAGGATTTACACACACAAATAAGACACACCGACCTTGAGAAAAAGTTGAGTACGATTTTGATCCAACCTCCTTAAAGAGGCTGGATGTTCCCGGTCTCTCTCATTGGTCCATATCGAGGGCTTTTGATCATTTCACCATGATAAAGCAGTATGAAATGACCAAAAGCCCTCGATATGGACCAATGAGAGAGACCAGGAACATCCAACCTCTTTAAGGAGGTTGGAACAAAATCGTACTCGAAAAAAGTTTGTTCCATACCGGGAGAAGATCTGAGAACCTCTCGAACTTGGGAGAAAGATCACCAGGTCAAGAGCCCATTGGTAAAAACTAATTGGATAAAAGTATTGAAAAGGAAAAATTCTAGGGTTAATTAGTTTTAAATCCCTCCACATCATGTTATTTACGTTAAATGATACAACTTGTTTGGATATTAGATAAAGTCCCACCCGAATGACATGTTTGTACATAAAGTCCTTAACCGAAAATATTGATTTTTTTGTATCTTTTTAATTACAAAACTGCCACTCCAGTAAGAGTATCCATTCATTTCCAGTAAGAGTATCCATTTGTCTTTGACATGAGTATCCATTCGTCGATTAACACTATGCATGTGGTGATTGCTACAGTGATTTAACTGTAGCAAGAGTATACATTCGTCTCATAAAAGAGTATCAATTCGTCATCAACAAGAGAATTTATTCACCAGGTGACACTGTGCATGTTGTGGTTGCTACAATGATTTCACTGTAGCAAGTGTATCCATTCGTTTTCAGAAAGAATATCCATTCGGCTAATTGATACTCTTGCTACAGTGAAATCACTGTAGCAATGGTCAATTCGCTAAATTGATACTCTTACCAAATCGAATTAATACTCTTGATATAGTGATTTCACTATATCAGTTGCAGTGAAATCACTGTAGCAACTATAGCGAATCACTATAGCAACTGCTACATGCATAGCATCAAACCAGCGAATGGATACTCTTTCTGGAGACAAATGGATACTGTGATGGGGTAAATAAGGATGAGGGACTTGCTATAGCATACAAAGTTCAGGAGGGACTTGGTGCAATATTTAAACATGGCATGTCCTTTATTTAATATAGCATCTGCTAAAAAAACTTAACACTACGTCTCCCAAAATTCTATGATACCTACTTTGGCACTGTATTGAAATTAATAAGGACCATCTGATGGCCCTATGTTGGATCTTAGGCATCCACCTAGGGTTCAGTATAATGCTCCCATCACTACAATGGCTTATAAAATAATAATCTCACCATTACGACGCATGGATTATGAGATGGATGGTGGAGATGGATTCAATATGATATCCAATTTTTTAATAGGGTACAGTAGTTGGAACCCATTGGAAAACCACATTACACTAGATCGCGTGTTTCGTCTATCCAAAATGCTATATAGCTGACTTATTTGCATGATCACAACCGTCTGTTGTACACTGTCCCCATCGATGTAAGACAAACGGACCGCAGTGATTAAGTTCCCCATCAAGTTGGTAACCAAAGGTTTGGCAAACGATTTGGTTATATAGAACTACTCTTTCCCGATTACTCCCCCCCCACCCCCCTAATGCTGTGTTCAAAAAAATAAAATTTTTTTTTGCCCCCCACGCCCAAATTTCGCTTTCAGTAGTTCGATCACTCACCATCTTTCTCAAACGGAACGAATCATCCGACACCCAACTTCTGCAACCGCGTCAGGTCAGTTCACCGGGCGGTCTCGGGACTCTGAGCTCCGTAACACATGACACATACATGACTCCTCATCATAAACATACATCCCTGGCCATGCACCATGCATGCGGTCAAGTTTGTTTCAGGTGTTCCCTATGAACAGTTTAACTTAAAATGAACCCACCATTAAGCCAAAAGAAAAACGCAGTTTTCAAATGGCGTCGTTTTATGATTGGCTGATAGCTCAGCGGTTCATGAATAAAGGTTAGGATTCTGCAGGAACATCAGAACTCTACTGTGCCAGATTTTAGCTGTCCCCGCTGGCCCTTCTCGGGATTGTCGGGCCGATAGCCAGTCCCTCCGTTGTGGAGCGCCAAGCGTCGCACACCGTAAGATCACCTAGAGATTGACGTGGATTCCTACCCGCCGTTGCTTTTTCTCTACCTCCCAACTTTTTCAGCTCCCACCGCGCTTTGTTATTCCCACCAACCACCATTTTCCCTTCCGCCTCGTCTTCCCCACACCTACAATCGTCTGCTCGCCGGAACCACCGTCGATTTCTGCCCCGCCACCACCCTCTCTCTCTAGCACCACCGTCTCTCTCTCTCTAGCATCACCCTCTCTCTCTCTCTCTCTCTCTCTCTCTCTCTCTCTCCGTAACGGATCTGTAACGTAACTGTGTCGGGCTAGGTTTCGGAGGGAGTCCGTTGGGTGGTCTTCGAGCTGGAGGGCGGAGATAATCTAGGGTTCTTCTGTGGAAACCTCTGGTGCGATCTCATGGCTTCAGAGAAGGGTACTCTCTCTCTCTCTCTCTCTCTCTCTCTCTCTCTCTCTCTCTCTCTCTCTCTCATGGAACTGATCGAATTTTCATGCTTCGTTTTGAGATCAGATTGGACACGCTAGCAATTTCAGGTTGGAGAACATGATGTTAGGATTACTAATTGTTTAATTTTTTCCCCAATTTTTTGTTCGCGGAATTCATTTATTGCTTGAGAGCCGGGGTTGGTTTGAAGTTCGGATCAACTCCTTCGATCTCCATGGCCTTGGCCGATCTATGTTGCTGGTGGCTACCTGATTGTTTGGGGTTTGCTTATAGCTTCTTTTGATTAATCTAGGTTTTGATGATCAGTGGAGTGATTCCACCAGTTAATTAGGGTTTTGGTTTGTCGAATTCATCGAATTGATTGGGTTTTTAGCCTTCTATTGCTCTCGCCTTCAAATACTGCGTGGATCCTGAATCTGATATGAACTCCATGGAACATGTGAAACCGGGTTTTGCTAATCATGTGCTGTGGATCTCAAAGAACCATCATAAAAACATGTTTTTCTTCTGACCCTGATCTTCAATTTTTCCTTCTGATCGCGATCTTCAATTTTTTGCTGATCCAGTCGTGGAAGGTTCGAAGAGAAATTTGAAGATAGATCTGCCTTCTGTTACTAGCAATAGGAGCGTGGTATGTTGCTATATGTTTTGCTGGATGCATGCTAGCCATAAACCTTTGGTTTTGCAACCATTTGATTTTTGTGCCCCTGATTGTCATCAGGCCGGACCGAAAGATGGGAGCACATCTGATGCTACGTCGTGTATCTCCTCGGTGGATGCAATAAGCAGCGCCAAAGAAAGCGAGCTTGACCAAGAGGCTCTGATGGGTGAGCAGCAGGGCATGTATTATCCAGGGAATGGAATGTACGGTTACTATTATCCAGGTTTGTCACGGGCTCACAATTACAAGAGGCAATCGGGTGTTTCGTGATATGTAGTTCTCGAGTGTAGTTCCTCCCCCCCTCCCCCCCCCCACTAATTTGGAGGTAATTTGATCGCAGGCTTTGATGGTTCGGTCGGAGAATGGGATGCGCAGGGTTACTATGTGGGGGCTGACCAGTTGGAATTTCAGCATTCTGTAAGTTATTTCTTCTATGGTTATACTTTATAAACGTCAATTGTTGCTTTGAGGTCACATGTAACCTTGCGTGGACCATGGGAAGTCCGATATATCTGTGGCTCTTGAATTTGCATGGACTAACAATGGTGTCATTTTTTTAATTAATCATTGCAATTTTTTTTTTTTGCTGGATCTCATATTCACATTGGAAACAATTTATTTAAGATCCTAGAGCTTGTCCCCTTTGCTGGTTCAAGAACCATAATATTTTTTAAGTCAATATACAAACCATAATATGAATTTGATTCTTATAACTGTATGAGATGGTGCCTTAAATGGGATAACATCCACTCCTGATTGGATTGGTTGGGTTTGGATTGATTGCCACTAGTTTGTAAGTATGGTATTGATCTCTTCTAAAAGGCACAATATACTCAAGTCTCAATTATGATTAAGCAATTATGCAATAATTTCTTATATACCTCTTGCTCTATATAAATTTGTTTGATACCCTTTTGTCTTTCTTTTTTCTTAAAAATAAAAAAAAATCTTTCGTATCTGAATTATAGAAAATTGTTGCCTACAGTAGTAGACCAATGGACCTTTCAGATCACCAGTTTGGTCAAATATTGGAATTTCTGGTCAAAGATCAGTGGTAGCTTACTGCGTGGTTAGAAATTTGATACAATTACATGTCCCTGTGTTGTTGGAACGATTATTTTAATGGATAATATATTGGCAACTTATATACTTAATTCCATATACTTTTATGAATTTTGTTGCATAATTTACCGGACAATACTTTGGGTAGGAGCATCATATACCTACTCTTGAGTTCTTCCTGCCAGTGGAGTTCTCTAAGCATCAATAAATGCTAGTTTGTGATTTTACTTCGAGTAAATGAGCTTAATCTTTTAACGCTGTGGTCAAATATCGTACACCCTATGCAATTTATGCACTTAATTGATAATATCTCTACTGGATTACTGGTTACTGTCATTGGATATGGCACTGTTGGATGTATGCAGTTTCCAATTTTCTAGTTGATTATGGAGACGAGTTCGCTCATGTAGTCATACTCTTTTCAGGCCAGTCAAGCAGATAACGGATCGGTTATGTACTACTTTCCTGGCTTTCAGCCTGACTACAATCCTTATAATACAGTCGTGCCTGGTGCCATGATGAATGTTGATGGACAGTATTTGGGTCAACAGCTCTATTACCCAAGTTCGATGTATTCTCAGCAGTTCGCCTCTCCAGGGCTTTTTCCTCAAACAGTTGCTTATGGATCAGAGCTGGTTCCTGCATATTCGTGGGATTCATCTTCTTTAGTTGCTGATGGGCTATATGGGAATGGATATGTTGGAGATCCGACATTCTTAGCCCCCAAACATAATTTCTCATCTCAGATTCAGACTCATACACATGCTCCTTTGAGAACGCCACCCACCTCAAAGTCTACCACAGAAAAGAAAGGATCATCACCAACACTGGATAAGTCATCCAATCCTGCTGCACAAGGCCAATCCTTTAAGCCTTTGAATAAGGTATCGCTTCTTTCACTTCTGCAATAACTTGTGCCACTTGGCCTGACTTTCCAGATAGATGCACCGATTTGGATGATTTTGTTGGAAATATATGTTTGATTATTATATAATGATATTTTATGGTTTTTAGGCTGCTTCAGTTCTCTCCAAAGGTTTTCTTCCGGTAAACAAGTTCCCTTCTTATCCGAGCCAAGGAAAAAGTGGTCTTCTATATCCACACAGCACCAGTACTATCAAGGAAACTGAACGAAGTTGGGTTGGGACTGAGAAGCTGAAAGCAAGAAACAATGCTCATGGGCCTGGTGATTTTGATAGGCTAAATGAACAGAACCGTGGTCCAAGAACAAATGGTACTAGAAGTACTTGGAATCTAGAAGCTGATTCAGTTGGTTCTCTTGGGACTGAGGGGAATGACAATAGTGATGCCTCAGTTGCATTAGTAAGAAAGGATGACTACAACCTTCCAGATTTTCCAACAAAGTATGACCATGCTTTGTTCTTTGTGATCAAATCATACAGCGAAGATGATATTCATAAGAGTATTAAATACAATGTCTGGGCGAGCACCCCAAATGGAAATAAGAGACTTGACAATGCTTTCCAAGTTGCACAAGAGAAAGCTGCTGAAAAGAGCAGCAAGTGTCCTGTTTTCCTCTTTTTTTCTGTAAGTTAATCTCTTCCAAGTATTGGGCACATATACTTTATGTAAAATGTTAGAACCATATGCAACGATTTACTTGACACCTTTCATCAAAGGTCATATCTTGCATCTTAACCAACAAGCCATGTGACCATGAAATTGTTGGAGATGGGGAATATTAACCACTAAAAGGGTCCGTTAAAATGTTGAATGAAACTGAGGAAACACATTACCCGGTCCATTTCAGACATTGAATCGGAACATTTTGATGTCTCTTATGCAATTGATACTTGATGCTGATATCAGTGGTTATAATATTCTTGATATGCCCATTGATTTAGCGCTATACTTGTATTAGTTTGTAATTTACCAAAGTATTAGTCAACGTCTGGATGTTTTATAGTTTGACATCATGGTTCTTTCCTTTTCCTTTTGGTTATAAATAGATGGTTGGATTTTCAGTATAAAAGAAATCCATGAAATTTAGAAATTTAACAGAACTAGAAATTCTAGTTCCATCATTTTGGGAATCTTGCAGATTTCCACAGCACACCCAAACAACCTTAATGATTATTTTTTATTTAATAAAAAGAGGAAATTACAAAATATTGTGGCCTTGTAGAAAATCCAAGAAGCATTAGTAAAGTCACAACCATGTAAAATATAGGTTTACACAAATAAGCTGGAACATTTCGGTTCATCTCCTCTCCTTTTGCTTCTCATATTTGATTGGACAACAAAAAAAAAAAAATATATATATATATATATATATATATATATATATATATATATAGAGAGAGAGAGAGAGAGAGAGAGAGAGAGAGTAGTGATATATTGCGGCCGGGTAACGTGCGGCCACCCCCTTCCGGGGCATTTTTGGATTATTTTTTTTTTGGGGGATTGATCACCCACCCTTGCATAGCACACACAAAAAATTTCAGCTCGATCCAAGACCTGTAGGCTGTCCAAATGTGATCGACTTTTATCGGTCGTTCATTTTTGTTGCCATTTTGATCAACACATTTGGACGGCCTACAGGTCTTGGATTGAGCTGAAATTTTTTTTGTGTGCTATCCAAGGGTGGGTGATCAATCCCACAAAAAAAAAAAAAAAAATCCAAAAATACTCCGGAAGAGGGTGCCGTACGTTAAGGCCGCATGTTACCCCGGCCACAATGTATCACTACTATATATATATATATATATATATATATATATATATATATATATATATATATATATATATATCATATATATATAGAGTTTTGCTCACCTACGGGACGTCCCGCACGGCAGTAATGCGGGACAAGTTCTGGGCCGTCCGATTCACTTCGATCGGGCGGCTGGAATTCAGTCAGACCAAAAATCCCGGCTGTTACTGTGGCGCGCACAGTAACAGCGAATATTTGGTCTGGCTGAATCCCATCCGTTCGATCGATTGATCGAACGGTAGATACCAATTTTCGCTGTTACTGTAGCGCGCACAGTAACAGCGAAAATTGGTCTGAACCGTTCGATCAATTGATCGGACGGATGTCATTCATTCAAAACAATTTTTGCTGTTACTGTGCGCGCTACAGTAATAACGAAAATTGGTATCGGCCGTTCGATCAATTGATCGAACGGTTCAGACCAATTTTCGCTGTTACTGTGCGCGCTACAGTAACAGCGAAAATTGGTATCTGCCGTTCGATCAATCGATCGAACGGATGGGATTCAGCCAGACCAAATATTCGCTGTTACTGTGCACGCCACAGTAACAGCCGGGATTTTTGGTCTGACTGAATTCCAGCCGCCCGATCGAAGTGAATCGGACGGCCCAGAACTTGTCCCGCATTACTGCCGTGCGGGACGTCCCGTAGGTGAGCAAAACTCTCTCTCTCTCTCTCTCTCTCTCTATATATATATATATATATATATATATATATATATATATATATATATATATATATATATATATATATATATATATATATGGGGCACTATTTTTGCACTCAAATTTTTACACTGATTTTTGAATCATTAGATTGAGGTTTCAGAATTTCTTGATTTTTTGTGAGCATAATCACCTTGTTTTTGATAGCACGACTACAAAAAATCAGCACATTCTAAAGCCTCTAATTAGATCAATCTAAAAGGCTTTATCGACTGGCCATTTTAATCGTTAGTTTGAAGAGCACATTTAATAAATCTAGAGGCTTTAGAATGTGCTGATTTTTTTTGTGGATGTTTTATCTAAGAGAAGGTATTTATGCTCACAAAAAATCAACAACTTTTGAAACCTCTATCTAATGATTTGAAAATCGAGTTCTCCTAAGGGACGTCCCCTATCCTTATCTTGGGAGACAAAAAAATTTGAGGGACCTAGAGGTTTTATAATTTGTTGATTTTTGGTGAGGAATCACCTTGTTATAGATAGGGCCCCCACCAAAAATCAGCAAATTAGAAAACCTCTAGGTCTCTCAAATATGCTATTCATTATCGACCATCAATTTTAACCGTTAAACTGAAGAGCACATTTGAGGGACCTAGAGGTTCTGTAATTTGCTGATTTTTTGTGGGGGGGGGGTCCTAACTATAACAAGGTGATCATCCTCACCAAAAATCAACAAATTATGAAACCTCTAGGTCCCTCAAAATTGTCTCGAAGATAAGGATGGTGGACGTTCCTTAGGAGAACCAGATTATATATATATATATATATATATATATATATATATATATATATATATATATAATGTTTAATGGTTGATATAGGTGACATGAATTTGTATCTGAAATTGAGGCCATGTCGAACCCATTTTGACCTTTTACTTTTATTTCAAGTTGGTTGCATAATGATTTGTGGCTGTTGTCCTCTGGCTAAATAACTGCCAGCACAGCTATTTTCTAACACTCCCTTTTTTACTCAGGTTAATGCAAGCGGTCAGTTCTGTGGCTTAGCTGAGATGATTGGTCGAGTAGATTTCTGCAAGAGCATGGATTTTTGGCAACAAGACAAGTGGACTGGGTTCTTTCCAGTCAAATGGCACATAATCAAGGATATTCCAAACCCTCAATTCCGCCACATAATATTGGAGAACAATGAAAATAAGCCTGTAACGAATAGCCGAGATACTCAAGAGGTATGCAGTATTTTGGTGTTACCAGTAGTTAAATGTTCAGATGTATCAAAAAGCCTTACAATTCTGAGATAAAACCAGAGAATCGAGTTTCTATTTTGATGGTCTTCGTTGACACTCATTGAACTTTTAAACAAGTAAATCTGTTATTTGTAGATTATGAATGATTTTCCGAAAATTGATATACCTCTAGGTGGTCTTTTTAGCCAGTCATTGAATTTTTAAAATTTATTTTCAGGTGAAATTTCGCCAAGGCACCGAGGTGTTGAACATTTTTAAAAGCTATTCTTCAAAAACGTCCATACTGGACGACTTCAGCTTTTATGAAAACCGGCAGAAAGCCATGCAAGACAAGAGGATCAGGCCACCTACTCCGGATTTAGGGCATCTGTCGGTAAGTTAAATTAACAATTTACATCTCCTGTTCAATTGGCTAATCAACTCGGGATTATTTACGTGATTTGTGTGCAAAATTGTCTTGAAGAACCACCATTGTATGTATTGTCGAGAACATCAATTATTTTTTCACGTTTGGTCTCCAGCTCAAACCTGTTGACAAGGCCGAAGCCAGAAAGCCAGATAATCTGGTGTCCGTTGTTTCTAGTCTGCAGTCCATTGAATTAGCGGCATCCGACAACAACAGCAACGGGCGACTTCCAGCTGGGGTTGAGGTGAAGGAATGATCAAATAATATACGGGGACAAGGACCGAGGGTTACCAGCAAGGAGAAGCAGCAGCGACCTGTCAGAGAAGATCGTAAAAATCTGGGATCAATTGGCTTGCCATCTGGAGCCGAAAGAAGGGAGGAAAAAAGATGGTGGCTTCCCTCAGCATCTCTCCCAATGAGTAGTGCTCACTACAGTGATTGGGCTTGAGATTTCTGATTCTGTTGTACTAGTCTTCTTTGTTTTTTGGGTTTTTTTCTTCTGTTTATTCCCCCCTTTTAATCTTTCTATTGGGGGGATCTTCTCTAATCTTTTGGGGGCATCTGGTTTGGTGGAAGGTTTGGGTGGGTGGCCAAAGGTGTAGCCTCCCTTTTTATTTTTTTCCTTTTCTTTTTTTTTCTTCTTAGTGTGGGGGTGTAGGTGGTGGTGGGAGACCTGGGCCTTCCAGTTATTGCCCCAAGTGTTGTAAAGGTCAAAAAAAAAAAAAAAAAAAGTAGAAAGAAGAAAGGGAAAGAAAAAAGAATAAGAGAAAGGGGAATTGGAGCAAGTTCTTTCTTTGCTCTCTTCTTTTTCAAATGAAATTGATGGAATTTCTTTTTCTTCTTGATTTGCCCCATTCCTTTATTTATTTTCCTTGTGTCGCCGTGTTTCTTTCGAGACATGTTGTCGGTGCAGGTGGGATTCGATCCCATGCCTCTGGTACCGATTTGCTTGTTGAAACGGCAACCGCTGCTTTGATGCTTATGATGCAGGGCTTTGTAAACAAAAAAAAGTTTGTTCCACCCGCAGAGGAGTAGCAAAGGTTTGTTTTTTTTGGTGCATGGTGTGGTCCTAGCCAGACCCGAACTCGTGGGTCACCACCTAGTCACTACACCAGTGAGCTGAAGGGTATCTATGGATGGTATGGATATGTGAAGGAAAGTAGGACCCACAGTATAAAAAATATAAAACAAGAAATAGTTTTCGTTTATTTTTTTTTGGTAGGAACAAAATCACTGGGTCCAGTCATTGACATCTGTCTCTGCCCGCGCCTGTTCGTTCAACCGACCCATATGATGGGAGCCCCCTGGGGTTATTTCGGTTCCCTGTAGGTCTCAACAATCGGGAAACATCCATTCGGATGGAAACACACACGTGTCAATGACTGACCCGAGCCATGATGATACCGTGGTTCGGGACGACTAAGTTGAGGGTTTTAGATATGCACCAAACAGGTTCCCCTCAAGCTCGGGCTGAGACGGCAGCAATTGGTAGGTCCTTAATCTTGGACCCTATGGTAGAAAAAATTAATCATCACTTTAAGTCATACAAAATAACTTTTTTTCCAAGACATTTATGACCATGGGTCCCATGGCCTATTAATTGCGGCCGTCTCTACACAAGCAGTAGGTTCCTGTTTGGTGCAGGGCCGCTAAGAGCAACTCCAACGGGTTACTCATCTGTACTATTTGAGAGGAGGAATCAAATTCTAACACTCCAACAGGGGACTTATCTGTATGGATATCATGTGGGGATCACAAAATTCCTCAAAGTCTTCCAACAATTTGAGAGAGAGAAAATTTTCCTCATCCTATAATGTCAACCCACGTGTGGTGCAAGGCTTCCGGACATGGATCATTGGATCTAATCCAACACTCAGAATTCGTTGAAAAGTGATTTTTTTTTTTCTTTCTAAAGCCGTTTTCTACATTTCTTGGGTCACATTGAAAAATGATCGTTGGATCTGATCCAATGCTCGGAATTCGTTGAAGAGTAAGAGGATGAGCAACCCGCTGCAGTAGCCCAAAAAACTCATGCCTTAAAAGCCTATGCGGATGTCCTTCGTCTCCTCATAGTACATTTCAGGATGAGTAACCCGCTGGAGTTGCTCTAAGTATTCAACTCATTTCTGAAACAAACCACGACTACTATGATACCATTCCAACAACCTGCGGTTGGAAAAGGGCGCATCCAGATGCGCGACACGTGCCACCAACTGTATCATAGTAGTCGTGGCTAAGTGCGATTCAGGGTGTGATTGAGTGAATATCACTAGACTAATGATAATGGCGAGACATGCATCGGCGGGTACTATCCCAACTGTAGGCTGCGGGACTGAGAAGATTCGAACTTGATTATTAAGAGTTCGAATCTTCTACCTACGGTTCTAGTGGCCTATGGTTGGGACGGTGGCCGGTTGATGTGCGCCAGATGGCACTAGTGTCATCATAGCCATCGGACTGAGTACGATGATCACCTGCCGTGTATGTCTGCCATTGGATCCCATTGTAAATCGCACTTAGCCAAAACGAGTGCAATGCCGATAGTGGCACATGGTGTGCGTCAAACCACTGACGTTTCCAACTGTAGGTTGCTGGAACGGGTGTCTTCGATTATTGGAAAAGTTGTTACAAGAACGGAATTAATCGAAGAGGAAAGAAATTAAAAGGAAAGAAAAAAAAAGTGACTATTATTGTTATTGTTTGGTTATTTGAAAATGAAATGAAAAGCGAATTTTTTTTTCTTTTCCGTGTCGGACGGAGTACATGGCGACCACTTGGGCAGGCGGAAGAGAGGCGGCGATTCGGGCGGATAGATGAGAGGGCAGCGACTCAGATGGACGGATGAACATACTCTTTTATTTTGCGGTCAGTGGATCGCGAGGAACTCTTAAGCTAATTATTCTAGGTTTATAACAGTAACAATTTTACAAGCTAAATTTTTTCAAATGTACGTTATTGTTTGCTCAAGTGGTAAAGCAGTATCATTTTTGAGTTCGAGTCCAAGGATCGAATTTGGTTGCTAGAAGTAGTTTCACTGGTGGACGGGAGGATTCGTAGTGCGTGGGTGGGTGGGCCTTAGTCAGGCGGGCTCGAGCCCAGTAGCAATAGTCTTTTTTTCTTGTTTTTACAAGCAATCAGAGCATATACGGCGGTCCTGGTCCTCTGCCATAAACAGGGGCGAAACCAGGATTTCCCCATTGGGGGGCCAAAAAAAAAATTATCAAATGATGACAAGATATAACCCTAATATTATGAAAAAACACACATATTAATGCAAAAATGTACCATAATTTATTGAAGTTGTGCTCGATGTTCTTTCATACAATTGAAATCATCTATAATCGAGTCCATACTAGATTTTTTTGTAATTTCTTTCTCAATATAAACAATCAAATAATCTTTCAAAAATTCATCCTCTATTTTATTTTGAAGCTTAGTTTTTACAATATTCACGGCCGAGAATGCTTGTTCTATGGTTGCTGTTGAAACTGGAAGAGTCAACACTAAGCGAAGTAATCGATCAATGGGATAGTAGATTTCTGTTTTTTTTTTGCGAATCCTTGACAAAGTTCAGCTATTGTCGTCAGTTTTTGTAGATCTGGATGATGTGTTCACAGTACTGTAACTGAAATCTTAAATGATTTCTCTTTGACTCGCTAAAGTCTTGAGGATAAAATTTATTCACCAGACTATAAATATCATCAATTTTGAACAACTTGTAACCATCTTTCGGATCTAAGGATGTACTGAGTTTGAGAAGTTTCATTATGTGCTTATTGACTCTGCTATTCAACTCTTATAATTGTGAACCTACAGCAGGAAAAAATATTTTCACTCTATAATGATCTTAACTGAAATGTGATCTTTTAGATTACATGTCCGGCCTCGACCATCAGTATAGCGACCATTCAAATCAAAAATTTCACTATTGTATCTTCTACAGAATAATATTATCTTTTTAATAATAGAATTCCAACCATCATATTTTAGTTTTTGAATGAGTGATTTCGTAGTATAGACCAAATTCAAGATATTAATAATATCTTGACATTGATGTTGTAGAGCTTGACATAGATCATCAATAATTTTATAATTTTTCTTATAAGATGTAGTACGAAGTTGGAACTCAAAAAATGTTATTGCATCATAAGCTGCATCTGCACCACCATGTTGTGAATATATTGATCAATCTTTTATGGTATTTTTCAGAACTAAATATATTGCATTAAATATTTTTAATAAACTGCAAATAGAACTTAAATGGCCATCGAGTATCACCAGCCCACTGTAAAGTACCAATTTGATTAAGGCCTCTTCCAGATTCAAGTTCATCAATGGCCAATAAATGTGAGATTTCAACAGCTTGTGTAGTTTGTAGTTCATCATGACATTTGTAAGATGCACCAACAATGTTTATGATAAATATTAATTTAGAAAAAAATTAATGCATAGAACTGACTTCTCTGGATGCTGCAACTAATGCAAGTTGCAAATGATGCGCCAAACAATTATTGTAATATGTATATGAATATTCTTATATAAACAAAGCTTGCAATCCATCCCATTCGCTGTGCATATTACTAGCGCCATCATATCCATGTCCTCGGATATTTTCAAGGCTAAGATTATGGTGAGAAGAAATATATGAGATATTATTTTTTAAAGTCAATGCTGCAGTATCTGACAAGTGAACAAGGTCAAAAATTCGCTATTGTACAAAACCAGCTCAAACAACAAATCTCAAAACAAGAGCTATTTGCTCTTTTTTAGACTCATCCCGAACTTCATCAATAATAAGGAAAAACTTTGCATCACCGATTTATTCGCGAATTAAACTTTGCACTTTATTCGAGAAAGTACTTAGAATTTCTTTCTGAATTTTAGGCGATATATACTTTGTACTTCCAAGAGCATTATGTATGCAACTTCATCAATCTCATTATAAGATGCTAAGATTTTAATCATTTTAATAAAATTGTCATGATTTGTAGTATCTGGTCCTTCGTCGTGCTCTCTAAAAGCACATACTTGGAAAGTTAACCATCGGGCTGCATCTATTGATGCCTTAAGTCGCAATCTATTATTTGCAATTTGTATAGAACTTTGTTTGTGAAATACCTTCGTGATATGCTGTGATTGAAGCATAAAATTTGTTCAACTGCATTATGTGATGTGTCAGGATCGTTTCCCGTACAACCTAAGCAGTAATTTCTTCCATCATTTACTTTCTTCCAATTACGAAATCCTTCAACAATAAATGCACTTGATCGCAGATGTCCAATTGACTTTTTACTAAAAAGATAGCAGGGTAAACAGTAAGTTGCATCCTTGGTAGGTGCATACTCTAACCACGATGAAAACATTTTGAACCAAGATGAATAAAAATCGACGAGGATGCTTCTCTGATATAGAAAGTGGATATTCTAATAATATATGTTGATATGGTCTGGCTCTGATGTAAGCACGACGAACTTTATCTCTCTTATCAAGAGGGTAATCCCAGATTTGACGTCGTAGTCCGGGATCTCATTCTAGCGAATTAGCATCAACTGCATCAGAATCAATTCTCAAAGATTCAGAAGGATTGACATGATCAATTGAAGGGGCATGTTTAGAAACATCAACTTTTGTAGAATCAATTCTTGGACATTTCAAAGGCCGAGATTTGAGAAAGAAACAAAATCAGGATTTGAATTTTGTTGACTTTTCTTTTAAAAGAATGATTCTATGATATTTGATTTAACAATTTTTGACCTACGTATAGTTTATAGAATCAAATTGTTAGAAATCCAATAGTGCCTATAAAAGAAAACTAAATCAGAGATAAGACAAGATGCTTCAAATAGTCTAAAATCTAGAACTGAGGTAAATATCTTTAAATCCAAGTTATCCAACAAACAATATATATACCAAAAATGTCAATTGAAAGTTTGCAAGATAATCATGTAGAAGCTAAAAATAAGATTACTATTAAAATAACCTATTAGACTGCCTAAGGCCTAAGCAGCCTGATAGTTCACAAAATTTTTAATATGTGCTAATTTCTAGAAGGAAAAAACTCCAATGGTTTGTGTTGCACATGCAATAAATAAAAAGAACAAAAAATTCCCTCAGATACCAACAAGGGTTTCAAGGCAATTGAAGCTAAATTTGAGAAGAGGGAGGATGGTAAGATGAGATACCTAGTGAAAGGAGGGGCATCATGCTTTGATTTATAAACTGAGAAACAGGGAAAGGGATTTGTGTTAAAAATTTCTCACAACAGTCCTACTAAACTGAAAATTTCCAAACAAAAAATATGGATGTGATTTGATTCATATAGGAAATCATCGAATTGTACAATTAGTTCCTTGATTCCATTTTACTAACAAAAATGATTCTTCTTCTCTATAAAAAAAAGATTGAAACTTTAAGAGAGATTTGAGAGAGATTCGTCATTCGTGAGAGCTAAGGAGGCGGCCGGGGCAGGGGGGTTGTTTCTTCACTGTGTGTGTAAGAGAGCGAGAGAGAGAGAGAGAGAGAGAGAGAGAGAGAGAGAGAGAGAGAGAGAGAGAGAGAGAGAGAGAGAGAGAGAGAGGGTGAGCCCGGTGAGGTGTCGGAGGAGAGGACAACGACTTGCTCATGCTTAGCTATGAGATATATATAGGAGTGGGATCCGTTGACAACCCAAAATGGGAGGTAAATTTATCTCCCACTTACAACTCGCCATAATCGTTGGTTAGTTGTTTCCGAATTTGCTGATTTTTTGTGAGGATGATCAACATGACAAGTTGATCATCCTCACAAAAAATTGGCAAATTTTGAAACTTATAAGGGCATCAAATGTGTTATTCAAATTAACGGTTTAAATAGACAGTTCAGAAAAGCTTGTTCAATCGGTGCCCTTAGAAGTTTCAGATTTTGTTGATTTTTTGTGAGGATGATGAACTTGCCATAGTGATCATCCTTACAAAAAATCAATAAAATCTGAAACTTCTAAGGGTACCGATTGAATCAAGTTTTTTTGAACCGTCTATTTGAACCGTTAATTTGAATAACACATTTGACGCCCTTATAAGTTTCCGAATTTGCAGATTTTTTGTGAGGATGATAAACTTGCCATGTTGATCATCCTCACAAAAAATCAACAAATTCGGAAACCTCTATCCACCGATTTAAGAGAGAGAGAGAATGGGGGGGCGGAGAGAGGAAGGCAAATTTGACCAATTGATCAGGTATTGTTTGGTCTTTAAAAGGGGATTGCTCCTCCTCCTGCCTCTCGGTCTCCCACGTACTGTCCCAAGAATCGCACCTCCCGCTCCTCCTCCTGCCTCTCGGTCTTCCACCGTCCCACGAATTGCACCTCCCTCTGTTGAGAGAGAGAGAGAGAGAGAGAGAGAGAGAGAGAGAGAGAGAGAGAGAGAGAGAGAGAGAGAGTCAGGGAGAGAGAGACATGAATCATACCTCTGTTTCGGGAGAGAAAGATCGAGAGAAGATTGAATAGATTCGATCAAAGATTAGAGGGGATCGCTCAGATCTCTCTCAATTCCCCACAATCGCACATTTTTAGTCTTTTATTTTCATATCCGAGCCAATCAAAACTGTTAAAAATCATGTAGATGGTGAAATCGAGAATAGGGGGGGCATGTGCACTCATTTGGTAATGGCTCTGACTTTTTTGCATAATTTTATGTGATTGGGGGGGGGGGGGGGGGGGGGGGGGCACGGCCCCCCTTGGTTTCGCCTCTAGCCGTAAATGATATTAATTTTGGTGGTGTGGCCGCATGATTTGCTGTAGTATTTTTGGTGGCTAGGCCGAATTAACCACTTGTGACGGGACCTTATGCGGCCATCGTTTGTGATGATAGGCCCTCGATTTGACCTTTAAAGGACCATATTTGACGGCCGGAAAAACTCAAATCAGTTGTAGTGATCGATTTGTCGGAAATAAATCCATGATAGAGGCCCACAGCGGAAGCGATGAGAAGGTCTGGAAACCGTGAGCGGTGTGCGTTACATATCAAAATTTTCATCGAAACGATCTACATATGCATGTATGAATCTAGCATGGCAACGACACGAACCCCTAACGATGATCTAATGCGAAAGAACAATCTATGGATGTATGCATGTTCTATCTATTATAGATGTACATGTTCGAGATCATACCTGCGTGCGGATTCTGTCACCACGACAAATTTCTTCTTTGTCGATGGAGACGGGCTCGGATCTGCTTGATATAGCTTCGGTGGAACGGCCATAACATTCTGCTCCGAACTCCGATTAGGCTGAGATTTGGACTGCAGGTAGCCAACTTTGAGACGCAACTTTTGCAATAAATTTCACCTCATTTGGACTTCTGTAGCTCCCAAAATCGTAGAAACAACACTAATTTTTTGTGCAGATTCTGGACAGCAAAAGGTTGCGGGAGATGCCTTCTAGTTCACCCGATCTCACACGATGCACGACACCTCGTTGATGGATCTCTGAGTGCCTCCATCCGATGAGCCTTCTCCTTCTACGAAACACCACGCGAGGAAGACGAGTCACCATCTAATGGCGCAAGCGAGGGAGAGAGAGACGAGAGAGGAGAGGAGAAGAAAGGAGAGGGGGCGGCTAGGGTTTCCCCATGCCATGGCCGGCCCCTAGGGCTTGCATGGACGACCCCCCTCTCTCCTTTTCCCTTATATAGGGCCGGCTTATCCATATGGATAAGGATAGTATGGATAAGTTTGACTGATTCAAACCTCTTCCTATATATCTCTTCTTTTATCTCTATCTTTTTCTTGGTTTTGAAAACGGTCAAAACCAACCCATTTTCTGTGCCTCATCACCGACCTATTCATTGGAGGTAACAATCTCCTGAAACCAATGGGGCCGGCCTTGACCAGTATCCCAACACTTAGGGTCAGCCCTCTTAGTGCATAGTGGTGCATGGTATGACCAAAACGCCCTTATGTCACTAGTTGGATGTTCCTCGTGTACGAGACTTTGCAAGGCACACATAAGTGAAGTGCACCAGTGATTTTATTATTCTCTGAGCTTCCCATAGGGTGCCCCTAGTGAAGTCAACTAGTCACCCCGCAACAAGTCCTGGTGGATCGCATCCATGTGGCAAAGTCCACTTATGGCAAGGAATTGCTACATGCATCTCTGCGCTAACTTAGTGTTTCCCCTTAGTGCACACACGTAGCTACGCATCTATCGTGCACTAGTACGAAGCACTCACAGAGCGTAGGCTTGGACTTCTCGCTTCCTCTAACTACATTCTGTATTTTGAGGAGATGGTATAAGAACCGTACATAATGTCGATAAGGTGGAACCTTCAGGGATCAGGGTTCATGGCTTCCAACTTAGACTCGATCGACACACTACCCGAGTGTACCATCGATCCTCTGAGTCCGAGTTAACCTGCGTGGCCACCCAGTGTGCGACGCAGGCTGCACTCTAATTCCCCCGGACTTACTATGTTCTCCCTTATACCCCTGCTCTCTGCTTAGTATGGTAAACCCGTTGTCCCTCCATCTAGTGCCATAACACAACTCGAGCGGTGGAGAATATCGTCAGACTCGAGTGTTCATATGACTCGGTTCCTTCCAGGTTGACCATATACATCATACCTATGATTACTCTGACGAGCAACCGGATCCGTCACCATTCCAACTGATGACCACCTGGCCAGGGTTTAATACGATATAGATCAGACCAAGGAACACATCTCCCATTAGGGGTATGGATAGCCTGCAGGAGTGACACGCTGATGCAATGCCAGCCGGGTAACCCAGTACACCATGGTTTTGGATCACTATATCCGGATCCTCACATATTGGTGCGCCAAAGCACCACACAACTGGTTAGTCCACCAGACATGGTTCCTCAGGGTTTATGACCATTTTACCCTAAGCAGAAAAACGATTTAGTGCACCGATGTCTGCTCACCGATCTGTGCACCGTGTTGGTTTCGTTCGGCCACAGACACTGTGCTTGGTAATGACCGTGGTGGAGACACCCACGCTCTGTAATCCCAACAACTTATCCTGATAGGGCGACCAATCCTAATCAGAGCTGCGAATGTATTTAGGTTACATGGGACCAGTCCCTTGAGTCTCCCACTCAAGAGGATTACCATATAGCCATGACTCTCTGTTCTGTGGTCAGAACACGTACTAAGGTACGTACCAGGATGCAATTTTATACTATCAACCATACATAGCTAAACTATAGGTTTTTACGAGCTGTAGACCTCACCAATTCTAACACGATTTTCTTATGGGATCATATTTTCTATCAAACAAGTACATATATAGTTTTGTAAGAAATCTAGTGCCTTCTTTTCTTTTGGGAGACTTAGGTGTCAGTCCCCCATCGGAGACTTTTTTTAATGTTAAGAACATTCAACAGATTGTTTAAGTTGCATTCCCTTCGCAAAAAACGAAATTGCGCCAACCACATTTAATCGCTTCATTATTTGAAAAATCCATGGATACCCATCATATAATTTCCCTCAAATTACATACGCTATCATCAACTAAATTCAACAAACATAACACTATGCACTGTTGCAAACATTACTATTTATTATCAAAAATTATATATTTGCTATAGTGAAATCACTGTAGCATTCTTTTTATAAAAAAATTATTTTAAGCTTTTTATATTTTTGCTAATAAAGAGTAATATTTCGGCTAATAAAGAGTAATATTTCAGCTAATAAAGAGTAACATTTGCTATAGTGTAATAGTTGTAGCAAACTTTTTTGATAAAAAAATCATTTTTTAAAAAAATTGCTTTAGTAAAATTACTGTAGCAATTACTCTATAATAACGAAATGTTACTCTTGATAAAAAGTGACATGTACAGTTCGGGTAATAAATAATAACACTTGTCACAATGTAATCAATGCCATATTTTTTTTGACAAATTTTTTGTTAAAAAAAAGCTACAACAAATTCACTGTATCAAATGTTACTCTTTATATCAAAATGTTAGTACATTTTGGTATAAAGAGTAACATTTGATACAGTGATCACTATGCATATTTCCCATGTGACTTTATGAGTGACTACCGTTAAATAAAACCTATATCATAAGGATCACGTATGTGCAAAAAAAAGATTCAGGTCATCTTAATTGCACACACGAAGATTACAAAGTCAGGACCCAAGGGTGGTTAGTCGGGTGCGACGAAGTTTTGATCAAGAGATTATGGGAGAGATCTTCTAGATGGTCCCTTTGATCGGCGTTTCCACATTATTTCGAGCGAGTGCTCAAGTGGGGTTGCCTAAGACGTAGGTCTTTACAAGGTTTCGAGTTTCTTGAGAGGTCGAGTATTTTTATCTTTACTTTTGTCCTTTTCGTACTTTGTGTTTTTTGGCTAGGAGATTTTCGGTATCCTTTGCCCGATCTTCACATCCCCCTCGGCTCTTGCTAGACCTTGGCGTCCTTGATCGTCAGTTCGCGACGTCAATCATGCTTTTGGTGTCGGCTTTGGCTTTGGCTTTGTATTTGGCTTGGCTCTGGCTTTTGCGATACTTTGGTGCTTGTGCTTGAATGTAAACGGGAGACTTGTGGTGCTTTAGTTTTTTTCGGACTTCGCGTTATATCAGCAAGAACGTGCATTGCTTTTGCTCATGTTTTTTGTAGTTTGTTGGCTTGGGCACTTACGTTGCTTTGGTGCGGGCTTTACCTGTGCTTTACTTTGGCTTTCTTGGTTTGGCTTTGACCTTTGCTTTGGCTTGATCTTCTTCTCGAACATTGATCGCTATGTCTCTAAGGGTTCCTTATTCTTTCGGCTTTCTCATTTTGGAGATGGAACTTTATCAATGATGGTTGTGGTGTCGATCAACTTTGCCTTATCTTCTTCTCCGAGCTTCTTTACCGTTTTCGGAGTCGAAGGCTTCTTTTGAAGACGACGGGTGTCGCATCGATCTTCGTGCAACGGTTTTAGCATCGACTTTCGTTGATGAAGATGTCGGGTGTAGCATTGACCTCTATATGATGGTTGTAGCTGTGGGGGGAAATTTCCGAGCCGCCTTGATCGGGAACCCCGCCCCACAGCCTTGATTGAATATTGATGGTTTGTAGAGTTAGAGAGTTGGGAGAGTAGATAGAGAGAATAAAGAGCGATGACACATGGGTTGGTAACGGAGTTCGGCCTTACGACCTACGTCTCCGAGCGAGAGGTGCCACCTGATCTTCACTATAATTTGAATATAAAGGGTTGAGCGTTCTCTCGACAGGCCGAGAGAAGCTTCGTACAGTGGGGTTGCACGGAGCAACTAGAAGAGAACAAGGTAGGGAGAATAGAGGGCTCTGGCTCTGGCTCTGGATCCTCTCTTCCTCTGATCGAATGACCCCCCCCCCCCTCCTGGATGCCTTGGGGGTCCTTTTATAGCGTAGGCACGTGCCCGATATGGTAGTGATGACGTGGCGCTGATGACGTGGCACTGGTTCTGGGCCTCCTTGCTGGGCCCTTATTGGGCCGTTGTTCGGGCCCAATAAGGGGTAGGGCTTGATCTGCGAGCCTCGTAGAGTGGGCCCATGTGAGCCCAGGCGGGCTTACCCATTTGGGCCGTTGTGCGGGCCCATGCTGCTTTGATCTGGTCCGGTACAATTTTTGCACCCACAGTTACCCCCTCCCAGTCGGGTCAGGACCCCCTGGGTCGGTTGGGATTCCATGGGGCAAACGCTTTAGGATCCTGGCGCGGTTGGCGAGGGTTGTCGGTGCCGCGGTTCGTATTAGCAGAGCCTTCTTCCGCCGATGCCGAGACCCTTTTTGGCGCGAGCCAAAAAGTCTCGGTTTTGCGAGGGGGTGTTTCCGAAAAAACAGTGCGTTTTCCGACCGAGTGGATACCGAGAGGGTACCGAGTGCATACCGAGTGGGTACCGAGAGCATACCGAGTGCATACCGAGAGCATACCGAGAGGGTACCGAGAGCATACCGAGAGCCTTTTGGTGAAAGAAAAACTTTTCTCTTTATTCCTTCTTTGGCTTTGACTCGGATGAAAGCAAACGTCGCGCTCTCTCTCTATTTCCTTTCTCTCTCTCTCTTTCCTTTTTGGCCTTCACTCGCGTGAGAGCTTTGGTATCCCATTCACGTGAAACCGTGAGAGAGCAGCGCATCCCATTCACGTGAGATAAAGTCCCTCTCTCTCTCTTTCCTTTCTCTCTCTCTCTTTCCTTCTCTGTTTTTCTCTCTCCTTTTCTTTGCTTTTGTGGCCTTTGATATACAGCCGGCCGGCTTCATCCCGATGCAGCAGGGGAACGACCCATTGTACTCCTCGTAGTTCAGCACCTCCCTGCCCCCTTCCGAGCTCGGGAGCCAAAGGGACTCCAACTGCGTCATCTTCACCAGCTCGTCAATCGCCGCCAGCGCGAGCTCCAGAAACATCGACCTCTCGATCGACGCCCCCATGCCCCTGGCCGGAGGGGTGATGACGCTGCCCAACGGGCTGGAGACGAAATCCGGCACCGCTGGCAATGTAGGGGCCACGTTGGCCAGAGCCACATAACCGCCGCCATTGTTTCCGATCGCAAGCTCCAGCGACGAGATGGGAGGGATCGGGCTGGCCAGAGAGGAGAGCGGCCTGCCGAGGAACTTCCCGGCGGGGGCGCAGACGCGGTCGAGCTCGCCCTTCAGTCGCGCGTTCTCGATCCTCCGGTGCTGCTCCTTCAGCGACACCTCGTCGAGCATCGTCGGGCATCCGCAGCGGCTGCACACCGGATTCCTCATCGCGTCCCTGATCGAGATGTTCTCTGACCGGAGCTTGTCGTTCTCTTGTCTGTGACCTTTGACTCATATGAGAGTGCAGACGTCTCTCTCTCTTATGTTTTGATGAGAACCCCAAGGCCCCAGCCTCCTGTCGCACTGCAGAGAAGAGGGGGCTCCGCCCACCCGGTGCACCCCCGTCGCGCGAACGACACAAACAGAGAAGAGAGGGGGGGAGGGGTCCGACCCCTCGTGTGCTCCCCTCGTCGCGCTGTAGACCCGGACCCCGCGCACTCACAACGTCGCGCAGCCGACTCGGACCTCGCATGCTCACCTCGTCGCATAGCCGACCCGGACCCGTGGGCCTGCGCGTGGGTTCTCGAACTCGTGGAGGCGGGATGCTACGTGTCGTTGTTGGGTCATTGGGGAGTCGAACTCCTCCTGCTGCAGCACGTCACTGAACGGCAAGATGTAGCCCTCCAATATGATCGCCAGCACGCATTCTTCGTAGATGGCCTCTACGATCCTCAGGCTGGCCACCTCGAACCCGCTGGAGCACAGGCAAAACCTCGACCGAAGCGTGAAGGAGTAGTAGTCCACCCCGGGCGGAAGGTACTCATACATCCTCACCTCCTCGTCGTCGTCAGTGCAGAGGTTGATCTCTTGGATGCTGACTTCTTCTATTCTCTTTTTTTTTTCTTCCGGGATCTCCACCAGCAGAGTTGTGCATGCGTGATAGAGCACACAGGTTGCTCGTGTGAAGAATTCGGTGTCGCACAATGTGTAGAGGGCCAAGGTCGCTCACGTGATGGAGTCAGTATTAAATGATGTGTAGCTCGAGTGAAGAAGTCAGCATCGCATGGCATGGAAAAGGCCACGGGCTACTCGCGTGGAGGAGTCGGTGTCACTGAATATCCGTCCGGTCATCCCAGGATAAGGCTCTAACTTCTTTCAACCATTGTGTCCTTTCATGGGATCGTTGACTCGATGCATGTAAGCTAGCACTGTCTCGGTATCGAAAAATCGGTCAAAGTGGATGTGAAACAATGTTCGTCTTGACGAGTAACTTTTTCGAAGCCTGTTATAGGAGATAAGACCCTTGTAAACTTCCAGCAGCCGTAACTTTTCATACACAAGTCGGATCAATGCGTATAAGGTGTCGTTGCGTAGGCGCCGAAGAACCGGTCAAAGTGGACGTGAAACATCATACACCTTGACGAGTAACTTTTCCGGTAATCACCTTCATAAAGAGATGACTCTAAAGAACGCGTTGACCGAGTGTCCTACGCGCGTCTTGAAGAGGCATCGATACGCGGTAACTCATCCGTCTCTGTTCGACACCCAACTGCACCTAGTTACTGTATTCACTAGGGACTGCAGTCGGGCCCTAGTGATGACGCGACGGTTACTACGAGTCCACCCCCAGATAAGAAGGAGGAATTTTGCTGGTGAAGTTTGTACAGCCAACTCAATAGGTTTGGTGGAGATGCTATTCAACCAACCCAATGGAAGATAACTCTTCGTCTTTGGCTGATCCTTGTGTGCGACTGCCACTTGAATTGGATTGACTAATAAGTTTGGATGACGCCGAGCACCCCCCCCCCCTCGGTTTTCTGACGAAACCAAGGGGTGGGTTGATATTGATGCCGAACACACCCCCCCTCTCGGTTTTCTGTCGAAACCGAGAGGTGAGTTGCTGATGGTGTGCCGTCATCCCCTCCCTACTCGATTTTTGTGCGAAACCGAGGGGGGGTCTGCTTGTTGATACCGACACACCCCCTCTCGGTTTTCCGACGAAACCAAGGGGTGTGCTGTTGACGGTACGCCGTTATCCCCTCCCTACTCGGTTTTTGTGCGAAACCGATGGGGGGCTGCTTGTTGATGCCGACACACACCCCCTCTCGGTTTTTTTTTTTTTTGATGAAACCGAGGGGTGTGCTGATGGTGTGCCGTCACCCCCTCCCCACTCGGTTTTTGTGTGAAACCGAGGGGGGGTTGCTTGTTGATGCCGACACACACCCCCTCTCGGTTTTCTGACGAAACCGAGGGGTGTGCTGACGATGTGCCGTCACCCCCTCCCCACTCGGTTTTTTGTGCGAAACCGAGGGAGGGTTGCTTGTTGATGCCGACACACACCCCCTCTCGGTTTTTGACGAAACCGAGGGGTGTGCTGCTGATGGTGTGCCGTCACCTCTTCCCTACTCGGTTTTTGTGCGAAACCGAGGGGGGGCTGCTTGTTGGTGCCGACACACACCCCCTCTCGGTTTCCTGACGAAACCGAGGGGTGTGCTGATGGTGTGCCGTCACCCCCTCCCCACTCGGTTTTTGTGCGAAACCGAGGGGGGGATGCTTGTTGGTGCCGACACACACCCCCTCTCGGTTTTCTGACGAAACCGAGGGGTGTGCTGCTGATATGCCGTCACCCCCTCCCCACTCGGTTTTTTGTGCGAAACCGAGGGAGGGTTGCTTGTTGATGCCGACACCCCATTATTGGGGCTGCTAGAAGAGGCCAAAAAGTGTCGGTATTGAAAATAGTGTATTTTTCGAATTTCAGCCCCATTTGAAACCGACACTTTTTCGGTAAAACGCTGGTGCGCGGGGACGTCGACGAGGGACAATGCTATATTCGAGGGGGTTTCTTAGAGATAATCTAGGATGACGCCGCATGATGGCCAGCCGGTCTTCACCCAATGTATTACCGCACCTGGTTACTGTATTCACCAGGTACTACGGTCACGTGAGGGTGTTGACTTGGCCAGGATCAAGGAAGCACCCTTTTATCCCGTGTTACCCACCGTCGACTGCACCAGTGTGGAGACACGCACTGACAGAGTCAGACCAACCACCCCCTGACCGGCTTGGAACCGTTAGTCGTCGAGAAAAGGTGATGGCCATTGACAATCTAATGCTTAGACCTGAGTGACAAGACTAAGCCTGGACTTTTGATCAAATGCCAATACGTCGGCGACGACGTCTCGGACCTTGTCTTCGAATGCCGAGAGCTGGGCCTTGGGCTTATAGAGTGTTAAGGCGTTGGTCGCCTCGAACTTTGTCTTCAAGTGCCAAGGGCTGGGCCTTGGGCTTGTAGAGTGCCGAGGCGCTGGTCGCCTCGGACTTTGTCTTCAAGTGCCAAGGGCTGGGCCTTGGGCTTGTAGAGTGCTGAGGCGCTGGTTGCCTCGGACTTTGTCTTCAAGTGCCAAGGGCTGGGCCTTGGGCTTGTAGAGTGCCGAGGCGCTGGTCGCCTCGGACTTTGTCTTCAAGTGCCAAGGGCTGGGCCTTGGGCTTGTAGAGTGCTGAGGCGCTGGTCGCCTCAGACTTTGTCTTCAAGTGCCAAGGGCCGGGCCTTGGGCTCGTAGAGTGCCGAGGCGCTGGTCGCCTCGGACTTTGTCTTCAAGTGCCAAGGGCTGGGCCTTGGGCTTATAGAGTGCCGAGGCGCTGGTCACCTCGGGCTTTGTCTTCGAGTGCCAAAGGCTGGGCCTTGGGCTTATAGAGTGCCGAGGCATTGGTCACCTCTGACTTTGTCTTCGAGTGCCAAGGGCTGGGCCTTGGGCTTGTAGAGTGCCGAGGCGTTGGTCGCCTCGGACTTTGTCTTCGAGTGCCAAGGGCTGGGCCTTGGGCTTATAGAGTGCCGAGGCGTTGGTCGCCTCGGACTTTGTCTTCGAGTGCCAAGGGCGTCTCCTTAAACTTGGTGCATGTCAAAGCGACGTTTGTCTTGGACTCATTCTCTTCGTCTCGGATAAGTATAGTTGATAGTTTAGCTTGACCTGGATTGTCAGGAGCATTTTTATCTGACTTTCGCCTTGAAAGGGCGTAGCCGAATTGCCTTCGAGCTTCCGACTTGAATGGGCGGAATCGAAGGTCTTTGGTTGACCTGGGTTGCCAGGAGTCTTTTATCGGACTTTAGCCTCGAGAGGGCGTAGCCGGATTGCCTTCGAGCTTCCGACTTAAACGGGCGGAGTCGAAGGTCTTTGGTTGACCTGGGTTGCCAGGAGCCTTTTAATCGGACTTTAGCCTCGAGAGGGCGTAGCTGAATTGCCTTCGAGCTTCCGACTTGAATGGGCGAAATCGAAGGTCTTTGGTTGACCTGGGTTGCCAGGAGCTTTTTAATCGGACTTTAGCCTCGAGAGGGCGTAGCCGAATTGCCTTCGAACTTCCGACTTGAATGGGCGGAATCGAAGGTCTTTGGTTGACTTGGGTTACCAGGAGCCTTTTAATCGGACTTTAGCCTCGAGAGGGCGTAACCGAATTGCCTTCGAGCTTCCGACTTGAATGGGCGGAATCGAAGGTCTTTGGTTGACCTGGGTTGCCAGGAGCCTTTTTATCGGACTTTAGCCTCGAGAGGGCGTAGCCGGATTGCCTTCGAGCTTCCGACTTGAACGGGCGGAGTCGAAGGTCTTTGGTTGACCTGGGTTGCCAGGAGCCTTTTAATCGGACTTTAGCCTCGAGAGGGCGTAGCCGAATTGCCTTCGAGCTTCCGACTTGAATGGGCGGAATCGAAGGTCTTTGGTTGACCTGGGTTACCAGGAGCCTTTTAATCGGACTTTAGCCTCGAGAGGGCGTAGCCGAATTGCCTTCTTCACTCGAGAGGGCGTAGCCGAATTGCCTTCGAACTTCCGACTTGAATGGGCGAAATCGAAGGTCTTTGGTTGACCTGGGTTACCAGGAGCCTTTTAATCGGACTTTAGCCTCGAGAGGGCGTAACCGAATTGCCTTCGAGCTTCCGACTTGAATGGGCGGAATCGAAGGTCTTTGGTTGACCTGGGTTGCCAGGAGCCTTTTTATCGGTCTTTAGCCTCGAGAGGGCGTAGTCGAATTGCCTTCGAGCTTCCGACTTGAACGGGCGGAATCGAAGGTCTTTGGTTGACCTGGGTTGCCAGGAGCCTTTTTATCGGACTTTAGCCTCGAGCGGGCGTAGCCGAATTGCCTTCGAGCTTCCGACTTGAATGGGCGGAATCGAAGGTCTTTGGTTGACCTGGTTTGCCAGGAGCCTTTTTTTTTTGCCTTAATATGGTGGAATCGAACTTCGAGAGATTTGATTTTGAGAAAAAAAGGACACTTTATTGATATAACAAAGTTGCAGTTACACTTTTTCAGAGGTTGCCCCGCGGCATCCACGTATTACATTGACTTTCTTTTCTCCACTTCTGCAACCTCTCCTACTCTCGACCTAGTTCCTTATTAGCGAGGTAACCATCGAGTCGCCCTTCTTGGATCAGGTCTTCGATGTGATGCTTTAGCTTTCGACATGTAGAGGTTGTGTGGCCATGGCTGCGATGAAACTCACAGTAGGCCGTCGTATCTCCCGCCTGGTCGAAATTTGGAGGGAGAGGCTGTGGCCACTTGCAAAAGGGCTCGTTCTGTAGATAGGCGAAGGTGTCTTCAATGGAGGTGTTCAACTCAGTGAACACCCTTTGCTCCCTTGGAGTTCGCCTCTTTTCCGCTGGAGGGGCTTTTGGATCTTCATTGTACCTTTTGGCCTGGGCCTTTTGGTCGGACGCAGCATGGGCAGACTTCTTGTAGCGTGCTTCATTAGGGGCTTCATCATCCTTCTTATGTCGGGAGTCACGAGACTCGCGGGGCTCGCGTAATCTTCTGGCCCGCTGATTGTCTTCCACCTCTATCTCCCGCTGTACGTGCTTGAACATCGCTTCCAGGTTACTGGGAGGATGCCGGATGAAGTCGGTGTAGACGTGGAGCTCTGGCCGGATAGCATTCTGGAATGCCAGCACGATGGCCTCCTCATTCTGGGACCGACCGGTGAGCTCAGAGTGCTCATTACGAAACCTCATTGTGAAGCTCCTTAGAGACTCATCGGAGCCCATCTTCAGCCTGTAGAGTGTATCCAGCTTCTTTTCCGGCTTTAAGTTTAGCCGATAATGGTCCATGAAAAGTTCAGCCAACTCTTTGAAGGTGGCCACCGTACCGGTAGGCAGCGTGTGGTACCAGTCGAGGGCAGGTCCCTCGAGACTTCCTGCGAACATACGACAAAGGATATGATTCTCATACTCATACGGCGTCAGGGCCTGCTTGTAGGCTAGGATATGGAGAGCAGGGTCTCCCTTGATGCAGTTAAACTTTGGCAGGCTCAGTGTTCGCCATCCCATAGGAAATGATGTTGCAAGAACCTTGGGATGCAGTGGCCCCACCGAGGTGATTAGCTGCCTACGGTCTTGATGTCGGCGTCCCACATCGGCAGTATGCCTTAGTTGGTTGAGCAGCTCACGGGCATCTGTTACTTTCGCGTGCGAAGGGATAGAATGTCTAGTAGATCCCGTTGACTGAAGTGATCCTTCTCCACGATAGCTGGGCGCACCGTTGACATCGAGGCGATCCCACACCGTTTGCCTTGGTGCTTGTGTGGATACCTGACGCATCTCGGTACGCGGCACATGTGGTTTTTCGAGGTGATGACTCACGGCTGGGCAAGTCCTTGGTTGGTCTTCATCAGTAGCTAGAGAGTTGTGGGCCACAACCCCTGCTCTTTCAACCGCCTTCTTTAGGGAATCCCTCTCTTGCTCGAGGGCTGTGTTCCTCTTGAGGAGGTTCAGCAGCTGGAAATCAGCAGCCGAAATTTGGTATGTAGCTGAACCGTTATCTCCTTGGGTGGCGTGCTCTTTGCCAGATCGACGCCTCGGGGATGACGGGTCTCGCCGATCGCTGTGCCCTTCTGGATGGCTGCCTTGCGGCCCCGGCCGCTCCCGAATATTTCTTCGGTTGGTTGCAACCGAGACTTCTTGTTCTTCTTCGATCAGCATATCATTTGTTCGTTTAGCACCCGCCTTTGGTGGGTTGGTGCTGACCTTCACCATCGAGCGTGTTGATGTCGGCGTGATGCAGGCGTTGAGGTTGATTTGGAGGAGGACTTGTGGCTCGTCACCACAAGTTGAATAGGAGTCGGTAGAGGTGTGGGTAAGACCTCTATCGATATCCCACAGACGGCGCCAAAGATTGTGGGGGGAAATTTCCGAGCCGCCTTGATCGGGAACCCCGCCCCACAGCCTTGATTGAATATTGATGGTTTGTAGAGTTAGAGAGTTGGGAGAGTAGATAGAGAGAATAAAGAGCGATGACACATGGGTTGGTGACGGAGTTCGGCCTTACGACCTACGTCTCCGGGCGAGAGGTGCCACCTGATCTTCACTATAATTTGAATATAAAGGGTTGAGCGTTCTCTCGACAGGCCGAGAGAAGCTTCGTACAGTGGGGTTGCACGGAGCAACTAGAAGAGAACAAGGTAGGGAGAATAGAGGGCTCTGGCTCTGGCTCTGGATCCTCTCTTCCTCTGATCGAATGACCCCCCCCCCCTCCTGGATGCCTTGGGGGTCCTTTTATAGCGTAGGCACGTGCCCGATATGGCAGTGATGACGTGGCGCTGATGACGTGGCACTGGTTCTGGGCCTCCTTGCTGGGCCCTTATTGGGCCGTTGTTCGGGCCCAATAAGGGGTAGGGCTTGATCTGCGAGCCTCGTAGAGTGGGCCCATGTGAGCCCAGACGGGCTTACCCATTTGGGCCGTTGTGCGGGCCCATGCTGCTTTGATCTGGTCCGGTACAATTTTTGCACCCACAGTAGCATCGACTTTTGTTGATGAAAATTGCAGGTATAGCATCGATTTCTGTGCGACGGTTGTAGCATCAGTTTTTGTCGATGAAGACGGCGGGTGTATCATCGATTTTCGTGCGACGATTGCAATGTTGACTTTTGTTGATGAAGACGACGGGTGTAGTACCGATCTCTGTACGATGGTTATAGCATCGATATTTATTAATGAAGACAGTGGGTGTAGCACCGATCTTCGGTCTTTGCTTTTAGCGTTTTCAAAGTTGAAGATGTTTGGGACCGACAGGATAACGCTAACTTCGGGCCTTCTTCACCAAGCTTTTTTCTTCGTTCGAGGAGTCAAAGCTTTGTTGAAAATGACGGGGTGATGCCGATTTCAATCTTCTTCTTCGGCCTTTGCTTTTGGCATCTTTGAAGTTGATGAAGATTGTTGGAGACGACAGGATAACGCCGACTCTGGGTTTTTCTAAGATTTTTGTTTTGTGCGAGGAGTTGAAGCTTTGATCTTCTTGTACAAGACCTTCACGTTGATGAGAACTTGTGTGGGCTAAGCCGTTCTTTTGAGATGCGCTCCCCTTGTCTTGTGAAACCTTGGGTCGTCGAGCGTTGGGGCATCCTCTTCTCCAGCTTTGCCCTCCAACTTGAGTGTTGAAGCCTGCCTCCTCGTCCTCAGAGCATTCACGTCTCTAGCTTCGAGCCTCTACTTTCTGACCTTTGATGTCATCCCCCCACCCTTCTATTTATGGCCAATATATGACTCAATATTTTGATATATGAGTCATCTTTGCACATTCAAATCGATAGCGACGCGACGCTGAATTTTGTTCGTTGGATCGACGCGGATCCACGGCGTGTAGAGACGTCCAAGCTACCTCCCCCATATGAAGCGGTCTTTCTTTCATTTTTCTCTTCTTCTTTTCCTTTTTTGGCTGACCACACCTCCTTATGGGAGAAGGGAACGGTTTTCGAGAATAGGGGGCTGACGACCCCTATTTCAGGTGTTGGCTTTGGGTGGTGGGTATGGTGGGTTCACTTGCATGGGTGCCCCATACTTGAGTACGTCGAGTCTGGTCCGTTCATTTTGGGAACCGGTGTGCGCGAGCCATTGTATGCGGACCGAGTTTGCAAGCGGACCGTTGTGTGTGGGCCGAGTTCTGCACGTGACCGTTGTGCATTGGCCGGGTTTAATCCGTAGGCTTCCCTACACTAAATCAATCTGTTTAACAAAGGGCCTAAGGTACATTAGCCCCTCTTTTCTTTTTATGTGTTTAATTTCTCGGCAACCGAGCCGAGTCATTGATTTTAACACTAGAAAAGCAGATTTACAGGAATGTCCTCATCCGGATGAGATTCACAAGGAACAGCTGTTCTGCATGTTAAACACCTTTTCATCTCAAACGTGTCATGCACGTGATCAACTCTGCTCACTGATACATGCACTGCATCCTGGCCTACCCCCCTCCCCTATATTTAGCCGCGGCCCAGGGTAATTAATTATCCTCTCCCATCGGGAAAACCCATAATTACTCCCCTCTTTCAGAATCCAGGGGATCCTCCCGGCCGTCGACGGAGATAGGCATGCATTCAATGCAGCGACGCCAAGAGCCGGCGGGCGGCGTACAACTCACTGCCTCGCCGCACATACGCAGCCCCTGCCACCTTCCCCTCCCTCCTATGTAGCCATTTCTACTCACCAAATCTCTCACCAAGTGGTCTACATGCAAACCCTAGCTTTTAATGCCCGTTACGCTCTCTGTTTCTGGACTCGTACACTCTCTCTCTCTCTCTCTCTCTCTCTCTCTCTCTCTCTCTCTCTCTAACCACCGCATAACCCAAAGGGGAACTAAGTACAAACCAACCCATCATGACGTTATATAAAGAAGCGCTCTCACTCTAACGGAGAACCCACACGCCATGGAGAAGCAAGAACGAGGAGGAGGAGGAGAGCCCGACAGTCGGGTGCTCCGGTGGGCAACAAACCGCCTCGGCTACTGGCTCCTCCTGGCCGCCAACTACGCCGCGCTCTTCACCGGCTCCCTGTCATCCAGCCTCCTCTCCCGGTTCTACTTCATGCACGGTGGGTCCAGCCGGTGGCTCGCCACGTGGGTCCAGTGCGCCGGGTTCCCCTTCCTCCTCCTCCCCATCTACCTCGCCCCTCAGCCGAGGGCCCGGCCATTCTCCGGCCTCACCCCCCGCCTCCTCTCCGTCAGCCTCCTCGTCGGCCTCTTCCTCGGCGTCAACAACTTCCTCATCTCGTGGGGCGTATCCTACCTCCCGGTGTCCACATCCTCCCTCCTCCTCTCCTCCCAGCTCGCCTTCAACCTCCTCCTCTCCGTCCTCCTCGCCGGCCAGAAGATCCGCTTCACCAACCTCAACTGCATCGTCCTCCTCACCCTCAGCTCCGTCCTCCTCGCCCTCGGTGCCGCCCACGACCGCCCCGCCGGCGTCACCACCGCCCAGTTCTTTCTCGGCTTCCTCTTCATCCTGGGCGCCGCCGGCCTCTTCGCGCTCTACCTCCCCGTGATGGAGGTGGTCTACCGGGGGGTGCGCGGGTTCCGGACGGTGATGGAGATGCAGGTGGTGATGCAGGCCGCGGCGACCGCCTTCGCCACCGCCGGGATGGCGGCCAGCGGGGAGCTCCGGGAGATGAGGAGGGAGGCGGCGGGGGGGTTCGACCTCGGGAGGGGGCCGTACTGGGTGACGGTGTGGGCCACGGTGGTGTCGTGGCAGCTGGTGTTCATGGGGATGGCCGGGATGGTGTTCCTGACGTCGTCCCTCAACAGCGGGATCTGCACGACGGCGCTGCTGTCGTTGAACGTGGTGGGCGGGGTGGTGGCGTTCGGGGACAGCTTCGAGGGGAAGAAGGCGGTGTCGACGGTGTTGTGTGTTTGGGGGTTCACATCCTATCTCTATGGGGAGTACAAGAGAAGGCAAGAAGAGGAGGAGGTGGTCGAAGAAGGGAAGGAAATGGAGAGAGTGGGGAATGGAGATCATGGAGGTGGTGGAGGGAGTACCGTTTGACACCTTGATTTTCCTCTCAAACATAGAAAAAGACAAAGTTCCAGAGCGTTTTTTTTTGTTTTTTGTTGGTGCAGAAAGGAAGGCTGATTTGCAGAGGAGTTGTTCTGTGTACATGTAGATGGAAAACGTGTGTCTTCTTTTACATTGGACTTAACCCTTTTTCCAGTTATTTGAGTTAATGATATGTTTTAGAGAGAGAGAGAGAGAGAGAGAGAGAGAGAGAGAGATTCCCAATTCATAGTTATAAATATACATGGATACAGTTGGGATATGGTGGTGGGACTGTATATAAGGGCTTGTCTGTATTCAGTTAACATGCTAACTAAGTAAAGTAAAGTAAATAAAGAGTAAAGTAAATGAAGAAAAAGTTTTATTTTATGTTGGCAGTAAACGAAATGACAAGTACATGAGATTTACAAGTAGCAAAAAATATTTATTAGAAAATAAAGCCAAGTAAAACTTTTGTGATTTATTTGTAAAAAGCCCCGTTGATCAATGTCACATCAACAATTGCAATACAATTGAGCGAGCATTCTTTGATGGATTCGACTCCTCTTTATCGATGATCCCAATTTTAATAACAACGATTGATGGGCCATGGGCTGAGCTCTAGGGGGATGCCACCTCCACAAGCCGTCACCTGCTCCCGGTCACCACCACCCCGCTGCACCATTGGCCGTCGTGCACCGCCATCTCCGGCCACCACAGTTGTAGGAAACCACCCTGCCATCCACCACTCGTCACCGACTACTACCCCCCACCACCCACCTCGCCCAACTCCACCGTCGTCGCCCACCGCCCTCGCGTTGACGGCTGCCATGCACCGCCATAGCCAGCCAGCGACCCCCATCGACTGCTGCTTCACCTTCCACCACCCGATGCCGGTCATTGGTAGGTGGTGGCGCATCTTTCGTTTCAGGAAGCATGGGAAGTTATCCCTGAGGTTCGTTGGGCCTTTTGAGATCCTGGAGAAGGTGGGGATAGTGGCGTACCGCCTGGCATTGCCACCACAGCTCTCCAGAGTGCATGATGTCTTCCACGTTTCGATACTCAGGAAGTACGAGCCGGATCCTTCCCATGTTCTAGAATAATGTGATCTCCAGCTTAGTCACGATGCTTCTTTTGAGGAGCTTCCCATCCATATCTTGGCTTCTGAGGGGAGAGTTTTTCGCACTAAAACGATCCCTATGGTCAAGGTGTTGTGGCAACATCACTCAGAGAGTGAGGCCACTTGGGAGTTAGAGTTAGAGATGCGGTCGCAGTACCCGAGTTTGTTATCAGATATCATTGATGGGTGAATTTCGGGGGCGAAATTTCTTTTTGGGTGGTATGATGTAATGACCCGTAATCTTTTCTTTATTAAATAAATGGTTGAAGGGTGTTTTCCTTTTTGGTGAACCGTGTCGAGTTGCTGAGTGCGCGTTTAGTGTGTTTACTAGGCAACCAACCTTGGTCCTTGGTTAATTTTCTTATGGTTGGTTACTGCTCGATCAGTACGTACCGATCTTTTCCGATCGATTCCCATTAGTTTCTTTTATAACTACTCAATTTTATTAAAATCCAGTATTTATGATTTTGATCCGGGTTCCCGATGAAGTCCGGGATTTCGAAAGTAGTAGGAACCATATAATAATTCCTTACTTGAGTCCAGACCCATCAACTTCAAAATCATGAGAATCATACGACATTTGATTAGTCGAACATGGTCCTACAATTTGCATTTCTTTAAAAATAAAATAAAATAATATTGTTATATTAAACAAGTATTTTAAAATATTTTCAAAACCCCGATCTGATGGCTCGAATGGATCCATGGAATTTTTCTGAGCAACTTTTATATATAAAGTTTTTCCTAATTATTAGAATATATTTTTATATCAATTAAACAAAAATAATAATAAATAAATAAATAGAATAGAATAGAATAGTACTCCGTGAACAGTAACAGCGAAGTTACTGTTCCCAGACCTGACACGTTTTTACTCCCAGTCACAACAGAGATCAGCTCCTTCATCCGATCTGTGATCGGACGATCTATAATCAAAGCTCCTTTTTTCTACCCTTTTCTGTCCCTCTTCTAGTTACCTTTACCCATCCCGAGCTTTCCTTTCTTTTTCACTCGTGAAGTACAGTCCTGCCCCTCTTGTTAATGATTTTTCCCCTTTGATTTGTTGGATTATATTGTCAGTATTGTCGCCATCTCTCGTGTATTCTCCATTGATCAAGCCGACTTTCATCTTTGATTTCCTTAGACGTTTGTCTCAACACTTGAAGCCCCAATCGTGATCGTGGCGTCAGTTTCTTTCGAACGAGGCGAGGACTTCCTGATCCTTAATCCAAGTGATTGTCTTCACGGGGTTATCACTTATCGGTTAATAAATCATATATAAAATACTTTTGACTATAATTTTGTATCATCTAGATTCTTATATCCGATTAATGTTTCCCCTAAATCAATAAATCATCATGGAACTCAAATGTTATTTTCATCTTATGGATAATGACAAGATAATTTTTATTGCCATGCTATTTAATCGATTTTCATCGTAACTAGTGATGGGCAATTTCATATTGCAAATTTCAAAATCAAAGATTTTTAAATCATGTTTTAATCTCAGTTTTTGAATTTTAATATGGGTTTATCACTACCTGACTTCTGTTCTGTAACTAAAACATAGAAGCATGCTCGGTCCTACACTATCCAAAGCCTTCGTTTTAAGTTCATTTGTTATTTTTATATTATGCAAGTCATAAGTATAGTCTGGTATTACCTCGCCAGTCCTTGTTAGGACTTGAGTATGGTAGAGGATTAATGTTAATAGAAAGTCAGTAGCTATAAGAGATGGATCCCTATAGTTATTTGGCAAAGGATATGATATCATTCCCTTGTCGTTTTACCTTGACAGGTAGGGCATAATTGAAAAACTATAAATGATTTGACCTAAATTAAGCAAGGGATACCATTTTTCTGAAAGCCACCTAGTGATGACCGAAGAAAAGTTAGCAAGCTGGGCTCGGTGCTTCTTCGTGAAAAACGAAAAAAATCTTAGTTTGGCCAACTAGGGAAAGCGATTACTTGGGCCGGTATAGGACCAAGGAGGTGTTTGGATGAACCTGTGTGAAAATCACCCCTTAAGTAATGTATTGTCGGTCTACGGTCTTCAGGGATAAAACCGATGGTCCAATTAATAGGCTAACCAACTTGGTTAACCGAATAATTCACATTTCTAAAATAACTTGCAGTTTTACATATTTTGATGAGATGTGAGGAATGTTGGGCTTAGAAGCCGGTTAGTCATCATGTAAATTATTAATTTATCTTTAAAAGTTAAAAGTAGATAAATATCTTGTATTAACCGTGGGTTATCACTGCGATAGATCTTCAGTTCAGTAGCAATCGGTGCCAGTGCAGCAGTGTGAATGTGCTGGAGCGTCAATAAGCAGTCAATGACACTTGACAATTTCTCTCATTTTCTTTTTTCCGCTAGTAGTGGACCATGCTTGGAACGTTTCTTTTGCAGAATTGTATTTTTTTTGTTGGATAGCAATTGGTTTTTGGACTCTGGGTTTTGAGGTCTTTGATTAAGTTTTTATTGTCATTGTTATCTCTGTAGAATTTACTCAATATAATTCAAAAAACTTTTTTACCACCCTTCGTGTCCCCTATTTCGATCGAGTTGTTCTATTCCATTTTGGGACTACTCAGAGTACGGGGAGTGACAAAAATACAAATTGATAAGGATGGCTGGGTGGATAGACATGGATCACTTACTAGAGAGGTTGTGTAGAAACACAAATTGTGTCTAACCCGAACCCGACTTGCATGCACTAATTCGGATGCAAACCCGACATACACTCGGGCCCGGACCCGACCTGTGTGCAATAATGCGAGTGCAAACCCGGCACGCACTCGGACCCGGACCCGGACCCGAACTCGATTCGCGTGCTCCGACTCACACGGGGACGTCGGACCCGACCCGTACCTAATGAGAGGCTGGGTGGGCTCATCCCCAAGTAGGGCCCACCCAGCCCCACTCTTGAAACCGAGCCCCCTACCCACGGGTAGGGGGTGGCCGGCCATGCAAGGAAAAGAAAAAAAGTAAGAAAAGAAAGAAAGAAAAGGAAAGAAGAGAAACAAAGGAAAGGAAAGAAAAGAAGAAAAAGGAAAGAAATACCGACATGCGTGGGGGGAGGTTGCGTATGACGTCTACTTACGCGTGGATCTGCACCGATCCCTCGATCCGACGGACAAGAAGAAGAGCTGAATCGCCATTGATTTCAAGTGCAAGATTCAGCCATAATTACCTCGTCGGAAAAGGAAAGCAAATAAAAGTTTATTCCGCTCTTCAATTGAAGAATAAATCTTGGATAATTATGGGGGAGATATTAAAGTGATTTAAAATTAAACTTCCCATATCTCTCCCCTCCCCCCTTCACCTATAAATAGAGAGGGAGGGGGAAGGCTCAAGAGGTCGAAAAAGTCGCAAGCTGAAGACAAAGCGAGGAAGCTCTGCAGAAGAGGAAACGAGCTCTTCATCGACCCAAGGCTTCACGAGGCACGGGCAAGCCTATACCTTCGAGACTGGCTTAGTCCATTGAAAGCCCTAATCAACGTGAAGACCCTTGCACAAGAAGATCAAACCTTCGACTCCGTGCACGAAGAAGAAAGCTCAGAGAATAAGAACCCTTCGACTCCGAAGACACCAGAAGCAAAGGCCGGAGGAGAAGATCGGAGCGATACCACCCTGTCATCTCCAACAAGCCTTCAACTCCGATTAATCCCAAAAGCCCGGAGAAGAAGACCGAAGCGTCTTCACCCGTCGCCTTCGACAAACGTCCACTCCATCCACGAAGAAGAAAGTTTAGAGAGGAATACCCGAAGCGTCGCTACACCCGTCGTCTTCAAAGCAAAGCCGACGCTACAACCGTCGCACGGAGATCGGTGCCACCCCCGCTGTCTTTAAAGGTACCCTTCGACTCCGATCACGCCAAAGAAGCCCGGAGAAGAAGAAGAGTCGAGAAGACACCTAAACCGTCAAAGAAGCCAGAAGCCTTGAAGAAGTAGCCACTACCGTTCGAAGAGAAGGTCGAGTCGATGCCGAAGCAAAAGCCCATGCAAGAAGCCAAAGCAAAAGCCCCGGTAAAGCCCGCGCCAAAGCAAAGCAAGTGCCAAAGTCAAGCGACTACGCCGGTCACGAGCAAAAGCACCGGACGTTCTAGCCGATACGATGCGAAGTCTGGAAGAATGAAAGCATCACAAGTCTCTCCCCGCCTACGTCCAAGCACAAGCGCCAAAGCAAAGCAAAAGCCAGAGCCACATCCAAGCCAAGCCAAAAGCCGAAAGCCAAAGCCAAAGCCAAAGCCGACGCCAAAAGCACGATCGATGCCGCGAACTGACGAGCAAGGACACCGAGGTCAAGCAAGGAGCGAGGAAGACACGAATACCGATGAACAAAGCCAAAAACCCCCTAGCCGAGAAAGCGTGAAGCACGGAAGGGACGAAAGCAACAACTGATACTCCTTAGCCAAGACCTCTATCCTGGGCAACCCCTTCAGAGCTCTCGTGCGAATACCACGTGGAGACGCGGATCAAAGGGACCCTCTAGAGGATCTCTCCCACAATCTCTTGATCAATATTCGTCGCACCCGGACTCGTCACACCCGAGCCCCCGGGTCCCGGCACTCTGTAATCTCGTGTGTTCGCAATAATGACAACCCATATCTTTTTCTGCGCATACAGGGAGACACCAACGTTGATAAGAGCTCTTTACCGGAGACACACGTTGATAGAAATATTGATGTGATAGTAGAGAGCCCGATAGAGGATGCTGATAATACCGAGTGTCAAGCAATGACGGTGGTAATGCAGTAGAGGAGGGGGAGCAAATTGGCTTCCCACACTGAAATTAGTAGGTTGATGACGAAGTTAGTCCGGGGAAGTTTGCGACAGCTGATCAGAACCTATGGAAAATCAGATCCTCTGCTTCAGAATCTAAGGGGTCGGGTGCTAACACTCGATGTTGAGGAGTAGAACCTATCAATTAACAAGATGGACGATAGCACTCTTATCGAATTATCTTCGGCCATCTGCTTCTCGCTGCCAAGCGAGGGGGAAGGTGCGAAGTTCTTTCTATCTCATATTCGTGAGTTGGAAGGGTCTAAGTCATGTGACATTAGGCTGTTTTTTTTTTTACTTCCTATATTGCCTTAGATGTTGCAGCTAATTGTACTCACTACAAAAAAAACAGTTATTACCGACGGACAATATCCGTCGGTAATATTAAAATTCCGTCGGTAATGTTCTATAGCGACGGAAGATATTTCCGTCGCTGGCTGTCGGGAAAGAAGGCGTAGGGGAAAACAATACGACGGACTAATTATTACCGTCGGTAATAATAATTAATACCGACGGTAATATTAAAGCCGTCGGTAATATTTAATCAATTAAAAACTAATATAATATAGTATTACCGATGAAACATAATAATACGTCGGTAATATATAACCATTTTACCGACGGGTATAGTATATCATGTCGGTAATACTATATATATTACCGACACATATATATTACCCGTCGGTAATAATATATATATTACCGACAAAATTTATATAACCGTCGGTAATACTATATCTATTACCGACGCATATATATATTACCCGTCGGTAATAATATATATATTACCGACGGATATTATATGCCGTCGGCACATTATTAATAATTTAAAAAAAATAAAAATATTATTACCGACGGAATAATTAATTTCCGTCGGTAATAAGTATGTTTTTTTTTTTAATAGATTTACCTAAATAATGCTAATTAATTCCTGTGATTCAATACCACAATATATTACCACAATTTATCAAATATTACCACAATTTATAAAATATTACCGCAAATTTTAAAATTTTACCTAAATTGATAAAAAATTACAGCAAATTATCAAATATTACCACAGTTCCCGGTCGACAATTATAGACAAGAACAAAAAATAACCATATATTACAAAATAATATTTACACAATCCAGAACTGAGAGATGATACATGTCCTATCTCAACCACCCCCGCCCGCCACCAACGCCGGTGCTCTCATCGATCCCCTGACGCCGCCCTATCTCAACCACGCCCGCCCACCACCAACGCTGGTGCTCTCATCGATCCCCTGACGCCGCCCTGCTCCTGCAATTAACATGTATTTGTTAAAAAATGGTTTATATCTATAACTGAGTCTAAGCGTTAAAAAATGATAAGTTAGCGTGTTTCGGTTTTGAAAAAGGTTTGGATTCGATCCGATCGTAGAATTATCGGCATCCGATAATTCGAACTTAGAATTATTCCATATTTCGGACTTGCGAGCGGGTTCTAATTGGATATTTGACCAATTTACGCTCCGATTCACCGATTTAGAGTCTAAGTGTTGAAAAATCATAACTTAGCGTGTTTCGGATATGAAATAGCTAGGTTTGGATTCGATCGGATCGTCATCGGATCGGCATCCGATAATTCGAAGTTGGAATTATTCCGTATTTCGGACTTGCGAGCGGGTTCTAATTGGATATTTGACCAATTTACGCTCCGATTCACCGATTTAGAGTCTAAGTGTTGGAAAATCATAAGTTAGCGTGTTTCGGATATGAAATAGGTTTGGATTCGATCCGATCGTCATCGGATCGGTATCCGATAATTCGAAGTTGGATTTATTCCGTATTTCGGACTTGCGAGCGGGTTCTAATTGGATATTTGACCAATTTATGCTCCGATTCACCGATTTAGAGTCTAAGTGTTGGAAAATCATAAGTTAGCGTGTTTCGGATATGAAATAGGTTTGGATTCGATCCGATCGTCATCGGATCGGCATCCGATAATTCGAACTTGGAATTATTCCGTATTTCGGACTTGCGAGCGGGTTCTAATTGGATATTTGACCAATTTACGTTCCGATTCACCGATTTAGAGTCTAAGTGTTGGAAAATCATAAGTTAGCGTGTTTCGGATATGAAATAGGTTTGGATTCGATCGGATCATCATCGGATCGGCATCCGATAATTCGAACTTGGAATTATTCCATATTTCAGACTTGCGAGCTGGTTCTAATTTGATATTTGACCAATTTACGCTCCGATTCACCGATTTAGAGTCTAAGTATTGGAAAATCATAAGTTAGCGTGTTTCGGATATGAAATAGGTTTGGATTCGATCGGATCATCATCGGATCGGCATCCGATAATTCGAACTTGGAATTATTCTGTATTTCGGACTTGCGAGCGGGTTCTAATTTGATATTTGACCAATTTACGCTCCGATTCACCGATTTAGAGTCTAAGTGTTGGAAAATCATAAGTTAGCGTGTTTCGGATATGAAATAGGTTTGGATTCGATCCGATCGTCATCGGATCGGCATCCGATAATTCGAACTTGGAATTATTCCGTATTTCGGACTTGCGAGCGGGTTCTAATTGGATATTTGACCAATTTACGCTCCGATTCACCGATTTAGAGTCTAAGTGTTGGAAAATCATAAGTTAGCGTGTTTCGGATATGAAATAGGTTTGGATTCGATCCGATCGTCATCGGATCGGCATCCGGTAATTCGAAGTTGGAATTATTCCGTATTTCGGACTTGCGAGCGGGTTCTAATTGGATATTTGACCAATTTACGTTCCGATTCACCGATTTAGAGTCTAAGTATTGGAAAATCATAAGTTAGCGTGTTTCGGATATAAAATAGGTTTGGATTCGATCAGATCATCATCGGATCGGCATCCGATAATTCGAACTTGGAATTATTCCGTATTTCGGACTTGCGAGCGGGTTCTAATTGGATATTTGACCAATTTACGCTCCGATTCACCGATTTAGAGTCTAAGTGTTGGAAAATCATAAGTTAGCGTGTTTCGGATATGAAATAGGTTTGGATTCGATCGGATCATCATCGGATCGGCATCCGATAATTCGAACTTGGAATTATTCCGTATTTCGGACTTGCGAGTGGGTTCTAATTTGATATTTGACCAATTTACGCTCCGATTCACCGATTTAGAGTCTAAGTGTTGGAAAATCATAAGTTAGCGTGTTTCGGATATGAAATAGGTTTGGATTCGATCCGATCGTCATCGGATCGGCATCCGGTAATTCGAAGTTGGAATTATTCCGTATTTCGGACTTGCGAGTGGGTTCTAATTGGATATTTGACCAATTTACGCTCCGATTCACCGATTTTGAGTCTAAGTGTTGGAAAATCATAAGTTAGCGTGTTTCGGATATGAAATAGGTTTGGATTCGATCCGATCGTCATCGGATCGGCATCCGATAATTCGAAGTTGAAATTATTCCGTATTTCGGACTTGCGAGCGGGTTCTAATTGGATATTTGACCAATTTACGTTCCGATTCACCGATTTAGAGTCTAAGTGTTGGAAAATCATAAGTTAGCGTGTTTCGGATATGAAATAGGTTTGGATTCGATCGGATCATCATCGGATCGGCATCCGATAAATCGAACTTGGAATTATTTCGTATTTCGGACTTGCGAGCGGGTTCTAATTTGATATTTGACCAATTTACGCTCCGATTCACCGATTTAGAGTCTAAGTGTTGGAAAATCATAAGTTAGCGTGTTTCGGATATGAAATAGGTTTGGATTCGATCGGATCATCATCGGATCGGCATCCGATAATTTGAACTTGGAATTATTCTGTATTTCGGACTTGCGAGCGGGTTCTAATTTGATATTTGACCAATTTACGCTCCGATTCACCGATTTAGAGTCTAAGTGTTGGAAAATCATAAGTTAGCGTGTTTCGGATATGAAATATGTTTGGATTCGATCCGATCGTCATCGGATCGGCATCCGATAATTCGAACTTGGAATTATTCCGTATTTCGGACTTGCGAGCGGGTTCTAATTGGATATTTGACCAATTTACGCTCCGATTCACCGATTTAGAGTCTAAGTGTTGGAAAATCATAAGTTAGCGTGTTTCGGATATGAAATAGGTTTGGATTCGATCGGATTATCATGGGATCGACATCCGATAATTCGAACTTGGAATTATTCCGTATTTCGGACTTGCGAGCGGGTTCTAATTTGATATTTGACCAATTTACGCTCCGATTCACCGATTTAGAGTCTAAGTGTTGGAAAATCATAAGTTAGCGTGTTTCGGATATAAAATAGGTTTGGATTCGATCCGATCCTCATCGGATCGGCATCCGGTAATTCAAAGTTGGAATTATTCCGTATTTCGGACTTGCGAGCGGGTTCTAATTGGATATTTGACCAATTTACGCTCCGATTCACCGATTTAGAGTCTAAGTGTTGGAAAATCATAAGTTAGCGTGCTTCGGATATGAAATAGGTTTGGATTCGATCGGATCGTCATCGGATCGGCATCCGATAATTCGAACTTGGAATTATTCCGTATTTCGGACTTGCGAGCGGGTTCTAATTGGATATTTGACCAATTTACGCTCCGATTCACCGATTTAGAGTCTAAGTGTTGGAAAATCATAACTTAGCGTGTTTCAGATATGAAATAGGTTTGGATTCGATTCGATCGTCATCGGATCCGCATCCGATAATTCGAAGTTGGAATTATTCCGTATTTCGGACTTGCGAGCGGGTTCTAATTGGATATTTGACCAATTTACGATTCGATTCACCGATTTAGAGTCTAAGTGTTGGAAAATGATAAGTTAGCGTGTTTCGGATATGAAATAGCTAGGTTTGGATTCGATCGGATCGTCATCGGATCGGTATCCGATAATTCGAACTTAGAATTATTCCGTATTTCGGACTTGCGAGCGGGTTCTAATTGGATATTTGACCAATTTACGCTCCGATTCACCGATTTAGAGTCTAAGTGTTGGAAAATCATAACTTAGCGTGTTTCGGATATGAAATAGGTTTGGATTCGATCCGATCGTCATCGGATCGGCATCCGATAATTCGAAGTTGGAATTATTCAGTATTTCAGATTTGCGAGCGGGTTCTAATTGGATATTTGACCAATTTACGCTCCGATTCACCGATTTAGAGTCTAAGTGTTGGAAAATCATAAGTTAGAGTGTTTCGGATATGAAATAGGTTTGGATTCGATCCGATCGTCATCGGATCGGCATCCGATAATTCGAACTTGGAATTATTTCGTATTTCGGACTTGCGAGCGGGTTCTAATTGGATATTTGACCAATTTACGCTCCGATTCACCGATTTAGAGTCTAAGTGTTGGAAAATCATAACTTAGCGTGTTTCGGATATGAAATAGGTTTGGATTCGATCCGATCGTCATCGGATCGGCATCCGATAATTCAAACTTGGAATTATTCCGTATTTCGGACTTGCGAGCGGGTTCTAATTGGATATTTGACCAATTTACGCTCCGATTCACCGATTTAGAGTCTAAGTGTTGGAAAATCATAAGTTAGCGTGTTTCGGATATGAAATAGGTTTGGATTCGATCGGATCATCATCGGATCGGCATCCGATAATTCGAACTTGGAATTATTCCGTATTTCGGACTTGCGAGCGGGTTCTAATTTGATATTTGACCAATTTACGCTCCGATTCACCGATTTAGAGTCTAAGTGTTGGAAAATCATAAGTTAGCGTGTTTCGGATATGAAATAGGTTTGGATTCGATCGGATCATCATCGGATCGGCATCCGATAATTCGAACTTTTAATTATTCCGTATTTCGGACTTGCGAGCGGGTTCTAATTTGATATTTGACCAATTTACGCTCCGATTCACCGATTTAGAGTCTAAGTGTTGGAAAATCATAAGTTAGCGTGTTTCGGATATGAAATAGGTTTGGATTCGATCGGATCATCATCGGATCGGCATCCGATAATTCAAACTTGGAATTATTCCGTATTTCGGACTTGCGAGCGGGTTCTAATTGGATATTTGACCAATTTACGCTCCGATTCACCGATTTAGAGTCTAAGTGTTGGAAAATCATAACTTAGCGTGTTTCGGATATGAAATAGGTTTGGATTCGATCCGATCGTCATCGGATCGGCATCCGATAATTCGAACTTGAAATTATTCCGTATTTCGGACTTGCGAGCGGGTTCTAATTGGATATTTGACCAATTTACGCTCCGATTCACCGATTTAGAGTCTAAGTGTTGGAAAATCATAAGTTAGCGTGTTTCGGATATGAAATAGGTTTGGATTCGATCGGATCGGCATCCGATAATTCGAACTTGGAATTATTCCGTATTTCAGACTTGCGAGCGGGTTCTAATTTGATATTTGACCAATTTACGCTCCGATTCACCGATTTAGAGTCTAAGTGTTGGAAAATCATAAGTTAGCGTGTTTCGGATATGAAATAGGTTTGGATTCGATCGGATCATCATCGGATCGGCATCCGATAATTTGAACTTGGAATTATTCCGTATTTCGGACTTGCGAGCGGGTTCTAATTTGATATTTGACCAATTTACGCTCCGATTCACCGATTTAGAGTCTAAGTGTTGGAAAATCATAAGTTAGCGTGTTTCGGATATGAAATAGGTTTGGATCGATCGGATCGTCATCGGATCGGCATCCGATAATTCGAACTTGGATTTATTCCGTATTTCGGACTTGCGAGCGAGTTCTAATTGGATATTTGACCAATTTACGCTCCGATTCATCGATTTAGAGTCTAAGTGTTGGAAAATCATAAGTTAGCGTGTTTCGGATATGAAATAGGTTTGGATTCGATCCGATCGTCATCGGATCGGCATCCGATAATTCGAACTTAGAATTATTCCGTATTTCGGACTTGCGAGAGGGTTCTAATTGGATATTTGACCAATTTACGCTCCGCTTCACCGATTTAGAGTCTAAGTGTTGGAAAATCATAACTTAGCGTGTTTCGGATATGAAATAGGTTTGGATTCGATCCGATCGTCATCGGATCGGCATCCGATAATTCGAACTTGGAATTATTCCGTATTTCGGACTTGCAAGCGAGTTCTAATTGGATATTTGAAGAATTTACGCTCCGATTCACCGATTTAGAATCTAAGTGTTGGAAAATCATAACTTAGCGTGTTTCGGATATGAAATAGGTTTGGATTCGATCCGATCCGTATCGGATCGGCATCCGATAATTCGAACTTGGAATTATTCCGTATTTCGGACTTGCGAGCGGGTTCTAATTGGATATTTGAAGAATTTACGCTTCGATTCACCGATTTAGAATCTAAGTGTTGGAAAATCATAAGTGTGATAATATGATCTAAACTCAAATTAGTATGATTCATATTTTTTACTAATATTATAAAGATTAGTCAGTACCTGATCATGAGCCACCGCTAGACCGGCTTATGAAGTCATTAAGCCGACGCTCTAGTTCCCTGCGAGCTTCTCTTTCCTCATCGAGGGCCTTCTTCTCCGCCTCAACCCTCTGCTCGAGGGCCTGCCTCTGCTCTCGCTCCGCCTCAATCCTCTGCTCGAGGGCCTGCCTCTGCTCTCGCTCCGCGTCTAGCGCAAACTGCAGCTGAGTGATAGCACCAGTCTGGGTGTCCCGTGCCCTCGAGCGCATACTGTAACATCCGCCCCAAACACACAAGATTTTGTCCGCTCTGCCCGTGCCCGCACGAGAACTTCCCAGGGTGGTCACCCATCCTGGTACTACTCTCGCCCGAGCACGCTTAACTACGGAGTTCTTACGAAATCCGTAGCGGCGCACGGTTTTAAAACGCATCTTGGCAGGAAAGGTGGTGGGCCCCCAAACACAAGATATTGTCCTATATTGGTCTATTGGGTTTCGAACCCTCAACCTCAAGGTTTTGCACTAGCGTGGTTACCATTGAACCACCTAGAACGCGTCTTCTATGTTTGGGAGGGGAAATTATATAAGTAGCTCAGGATCTCCTTCTCTCCAGGCGATGTGGGGCTAACTCATGGCCTTGTACACCTCACCTCACCTCACCTCACCTCATCCATCTTGGCATTCCCGCCTCAGGAGTCTTGGCTCTTGGCTATTGGCCTATTGGATCTTGGTCGTCACAATCCACCCCCCTTAGGGCTACACGTCCTCGTGTAGGGTTAGACCCCCCCATAGCGAGGAGAACCGGCTCTGATACCATTTTGTAACATCCGCCCCAAACACATAAGATATTGTCCGCTTTGCCCGTGCCCGCACGAGAACTTCCCAGGGAGGTCACCCATCCCGGTACTGCTCTCGCCCGAGCACGCTTAAGACCCCCCCATAGCGAGGAGAACCGGCTCTGATACCATTTTGTAACATCCGCCCCAAACACATAAGATATTGTCCGCTTTGCCCGTGCCCGCACGAGAACTTCCCAGGGAGGTCACCCATCCCGGTACTGCTCTCGCCCGAGCACGCTTAACTACGGAGTTCTTACGAATTCCGTAGCGGCGCACGGTTTTAAAACGCGTCTTCTATGTTTGGGAGGGGAAATTATATAAGTAGCTCAGGATCTCCTTCTCTCCAGGCGATGTGGGGCTAACTCATGGCCTTGTACACCTCACCTCACCTCACCTCACCTCATCCATCTTGGCATTCCCGCCTCAGGAGTCTTGGCTCTTGGCTATTGGCCTATTGGATCTTGGTCTATTGGATATCCATATTGGCCTATTGGATATTGTGACGACCAAGATCCAATAGGCCAATAGCCAAGAGCCAAGACTCCTGAGGCGGGAATGCCAAGATGGATGAGGTGAGGTGAGGTGAGGTGAGGTGTACAAGGCCATGAGTTAGCCCCACATCGCCTGGAGAGAAGGAGATCCTGAGCTACTTATATAATTTCCCCTCCCAAACATAGAAGACGCGTTCTAAGTGGTTCAATGGTAACCACGCTAGTGCAAAACCTTGAGGTTGAGGGTTCGAAACCCAATAGACCAATATAGGACAATATCTTGTGTTTGGGGGCCCACCACCTTTCCTGCCAAGACGCGTTTTAAAACCGTGCGTCGCTACGGATTTCGTAAGAACTCCGTAGTTAAGCGTGCTCGGGCGAGAGTAGTACCAGGATGGGTGACCACCCTGGGAAGTTCTCCTGCGGGCACGGGCAGAGCGGACAAAATCTTGTGTGTTTGGGGCGGATGTTACAAAATGGTATCAGAGCCGGTTCTCCTCGGGATGGGGGGGTCTAACCCTACACGAGGACGTGTAGCCCTAAGGGGGGTGGATTGTGACGACCAAGATCCAATAGGCCAATAGCCAAGAGCCAAGACTCCTGAGGCGGGAATGCCAAGATGGATGAGGTGAGGTGAGGTGAGGTGAGGTGTACAATGCCATGAGTTAGCCCCACATCGCCTGGAGAGAAGGAGATCCTGAGCTACTTATATAATTTCCCCTCCCAAACATAGAAGACGCGTTTTAAAACCGTGCGCCACTACGGAATTCGTAAGAACTCCGTAGTTAAGCATGCTCGGGCGAGATTAGTACCGGGATGGGTGACCCCCTGGGAAGTTCTCGTGCGGGCACGGGCAAAGCGGACAATATCTTGTGTGTTTGGGGCGGATGTTACACATACCCTCTCGTCCAAAGTAGGAGGAGGGCGTGACTCCAAGGCCCGTATAGAGGACACGGCCGTGCGTGGTAGGTCTCAGCACAGTATCCATCGCTGAGTCGACAGATACTGAGCTGGTGGAGGAGCCGGCCTCGCCCGATAGGGTCACCAGAAGTCGCATCCTCTCCTATATAAAAACAACCAATGATATTCAATGATATTTTATGGCATATGTATAAGAATATATTAACAGTAATTTAATTACTTACCACTTGCGAGGCAACCCTGTCGTCCAGAAATGCCCCATCGATACGCCGCCTCCTAGAGGCCTCAAAAAGGTCAATCCTATTAGGCTCGTGGCCCAAGGACTGTGTCTGTTGGACATATAAAATAAATAGATGAGTTAATATAACATGTATAGAGTTTTAAATAATAACAATGTTTGTATCATTTACCAGCTGTTGGGCAAGCTGGGGCATGGAGGTCCTCCCCTTCACTGGAGCAGGTGTCGTCGAGGCACTTCTATTCTGCTTGCCTATAGCAGATTTATTCTGTGCAATCGATTAAATTTTGAAACATCAATACAAATTTTTAGTATAACATTAAAACAAGTACGAATCAACAAAATTATAATTATACCTGAAAGCTAGGGGTGGCCCAGTGAGCGACCAAAAACTGTAGAATGTGTAGCGGTGGCGCGTCTCTCGTCCCGGCCGTAGCCTGTATCTCCTCAGCCGGCTGGCCGACCAAGTGACCGTAGAGTATGTAGAGCTCGTGACGGTAATCCCTGTACCGCTCACCCATCGTCTTCCACAAATCCTCCCGATGGGTGTCGGTTTCCATGTTCTCCCATTTAAATTTCTCCTGTAAAATCAATTTAGAAACAAGTCATTTTATCAAATCAAATTATCAAGAAGTACGATATTATTCTAAAATGCTTTAATGAAACTAACGTACCAAAAACTGCTGATACATCCTCTCCTTATAGGATGCATCAATGTTCTTCCACCCCCTTAACCCCACAATCGGGGCATTCCTCTCCTCCCGTACTATCATGCCGACCCACGTGGCGGCGTCAGAAGCGTGCTCGCCCACAAAGGTCCCGCCGCTCCACTGTAGGGACAGCGGCTCGCGTAAGGCCGACAAGCGCCGGGCCGTCGTCACGCCCCGGTCGCCTACGTGCCTGGTCAACCCTGCAAATAAAATATACATCAGTACTGAAGAAGTATTTACAACATGTATAAAACTTTAGATCTAAACATTACCTGTGGGCGTAGACGCTGTAGCCGAGTGCTGAGCACTGCTCGAAGCTCCGGAGGCTGCGACCACAGCAGGAGCTGGTGTGGAGAGAGGAACATCACTACCAGATCTGGACGGCTCAGCCTCGGACCCTGGGGTGGCAGCCGGAGCGCTCCGAGCTACCCCACCCCTGCCTCTGCCTCTACGAACATATGACCATGATGCCATCTGAAACAATTTAATTTACATATGAAACAGTAAGATTTACATATGAAACAATATGAAACAGTTTGATTTACATATGAAACAGTATGATTTACATATGAAACAATATGAAACAATATGAACCCGCTCGCAATATGAAACAATATGAAACAATATGAAACAGTTAGACTCTAAATCGGTTAATCGGATCGTAAATTGGTCAAATATCCAATTAGAACCCGCTCGCAAGTCCGAAATACGAAATATAATTCCAACTTCGAATTATCGGATGTCGATCCGATGACGATCGGATCGAATCCAAACCTATTTCATATCCGAAACACGCTAAGTTATGATTATCCAACACTTAGACTCTAAATCGGTGAACCGGAGCGTAAATTGGTCAAATATCCAATTAGAACCCGCTCGCAAGTCCGAAATACGGAATAATTCCAACTTCGAATTATCGGATGCTGATCCGATGACGATCGGATCGAATCCAAACCTATTTCATATCCGAAACACGCTACGTTATGATTTTCCAACACTTAGACTCTAAATCGGTGAATCGGAGCGTAAATTGGTCAAATATCCAATTAGAATTTGCTCGCAAGTCCAAAATACGGAATAATTCCAAGTTTGAATTATCGGATGCCGATCCGATGACGATCGGATCGAATCCAAACCTAGCTATTTCATATCCGAAACACGCTAACTTATGATTTTCCAACACTTAGATTCTAAATCGGTGAATCGAATCGTAAATTGGTCAAATATCCAATTAGAACCCGCTCGCAAGTCCGAAATACGGAATAATTCCAACTTCGAATTATCGGATGCGGATCCGATGACGATCGGATCGAATCCAAACCTATTTTATTTCCGAAATACGCTAAGTTATGATTTTCCAACACTTAGACTCTAAATCGGTGAATCGGAGCGTAAATTGGTCAAATATCCAATTAGAACCCGCTCGCAAGTCCGAAATACAGAATAATTCCAAGTTCGAATTATCGGATGCCGATCCGATGACGATCCGATCGAATCCAAACCTAGCTATTTCATATCCGAAACACGCTAACTTATGATTTTCCAACACTTAGACTCTAAATCAGTGAATCGAATTGTAAATTGGTCAAATATCCAATTAGAACCCGCTCGCAAGTCCGAAATACGGAATAATTCCAACTTCGAATTATCGGATGCGGATCCGATGACGATCCGATCGAATCCAAACCTATTTCATATCCGAAACACGCTAACTTATGATTTTCCAACACTTAGACTCTAAATCGGTGAATCGGAGCGTAAATTGGTCAAATATCCAATTAGAACCCGCTCGCAAGTCCGAAATACGGAATAATTCCAAGTTCGAATTATCGGATGCCGATCCGATGACGATCCGATCGAATCCAAACCTATTTCATATCCGAAACACGCTAAGTTATGATTTTCCAACACTTAGACTCTAAATCGGTGAATCGGAGCGTAAATTGGTCAAATATCCAATTAGAACCCGCTCGCAAGTCCGAAATACGAAATAATTCCAAGTTCGAATTATCGGATGCCTATCCGATGACGATCGAATCGAATCCAAACCTATTTCATATCCGAAACACGCTAACTTATGATTTTCTAACTCTTAGACTCTAAATCGGTGAATCGATCGGATCGTAAATCGGTGAAACGGTATGATTTACATATGAAACGGTATGATTTACATATGAATCGGTGAAACGGTATGATTTACATATGAAATAATATGATATACATATGAAACAATATGATTTAATTATATATGAAATAATTTGATTTAAATATGAAACAATTTGATTTACATACGGTCTAGTCATTTTCTGTCTCATCTCTGTCACTCTCATCGCTTCCCTCTTCTATTATTTGATCTGCATTCGCTGTCCAGTTTATATTGTCGACATCTTCATTTTCGTCGTGCACTGCGTCGACAATGATTATCTTATCATTCTGGTATGCATCCAAATCATCATCGACGACCCCCGCATCCTTATCTCCCATGTCATAAAAATCTCTGGGTGATGACCTAACTACAATTTGCCAACCTGAAGAGGTATTATCCGGTGCATAAAATATCTGTTGCGCTTGAGAGGCAAGAATGAATGGATCTTCATATTGGGTATTCAATCTCTTGGCAGTGTTGATGCTGATAAAACCGTATTTGTCGACATTATAACCAGTCCCGCGATTATTAACATTATACCAATCGCATTTGAGTAATACGATCCGATTTTGGCCAAGGAATTTAATCTCGAGAATCTTGTTGAGGACGCCGTAGAAGTTGATATTTTCTAATTCTTCTTGCTCACCGTTGACGACAACCCCACTATTTTGGGTTATTCATGATTTTTCACTATCTTTCGTCCGAAATCTATAACCGTTCACGATATAACCATCGTACGATATTGTGTCTTGCAAAGGACTATAAGATAAGCGCCAGAGATCCTCATTCATCAGCGGATCATGGTTGTCGTGCAGCTCCTGTGCCTATAATAACCACACAACATTCATGATATGAACACATAATTATTGTTCGGTAATGGATGTCAATGAAATTCAGTAATGATGTGAATACTTACGTGTTTCTCGAACCACGATGGGAATTCACGATCATGAATTTGGGGAGCATTTCGAGTACCCCGATTATTAATGATGGCTTTATGCTTCCTGTTTTACCGGTTATGAATTAGATTATAATTAGCACATATACTTAATGAATGGACTGAAAGAATGAGTAAATGATCATAAAATGCTTACTCAATGAATGGCCACACTTCATCACATTGGTGCAACACATACATATGTGCCTGTTGAATCTCATCTACAGACAATCGACGGGTTTTGCCTCCTCCTACAGGTCTACCCATTTCGGCAAATATAGACAGACCCCCATCGAAGTCTATTGGACCACCGTCATAGTTCCGCTCAAGTTAATTGAATCGCGTGTCTATACCATATAGGTATCTTGAGCAGAATGTTAGACATTCTTCTGCTAGGTATCCTTCAGCAATTGATCCCTCCGGACGACTTTTATTACGAACATATGATTTCAATGTTCGCAAGTACCTAATTTGAGAAAAAAATATTTGGATGAATATATCAAGAACGATCAAATACATTGTGCGAATGACACGAGATGATTACCTCTCGATAAAATACATCCACCGGTAATGAACTGGGCCGCCGAGTTTGGCCTCATTTGCCAAGTGAACGGTCAAATGCACCATGACATCAAAGAAGGAAGGTGGAAATATCATCTCTAACTTGCACAATGTGAGCGCAATATCCCTCTCCATCTGTTCAAGTTGATCCACTCTAAGTACCTTCGTGCACAACTGTCTGAAAAAAGTGCTGAGCTCAATTAACGGACCGGACACCTCTTCGGTTAAATTCCCACGTATAGCAAGAGATAACAATCGCTGCATAAGAACATGACAATCGTGGCTCTTTAATCCAGACAACTTCCGGCCGTTCTCTTGCACGCATCGTGCGATATTCGAAGAATAACCGTCTGGCGTTTTCACAGACCGTAGGAATGCACATAAGGCTGCCTTTTGCTGTGAGCTCATGGTGTAGCATGCAACTGGCAACACATACTTATCCCCAATCTCTTGGGGATGAAGTGATTTTCGGATGCCCAACTCCTTAAGATCGAGACGAGATTTAAGATTATCCTTCGTCTTACCGTCGAGATTCAGCAGTGTTCCTATAATGTTGTCACACATATTTTTCTCGATATGCATGACATCCAAGTTATGCCGCAAGAGTAGGCTGCTCCAGTACGGTAGTTTAAAGAAAATACTCTTCTTCTTCCAGTTATGCTCATGCGTAGAATCTTCATGCGTTCTCTTCTTTTTACCTTTTCCAAGTGCCACGGCATCAAGCTGATCCAATTCGCACAAGACTTCTACCCCCGAAAGCTGCTCCGGGGCCTTTGCAAGTTCCTTCTTGCCGTTGAAAGCTCTTTTGTTCTGCCTCCACTTATGGCCGTCAACAAGGAATTTTCGATGGCCCATATAACAGAACTTACCTCCGTTCTTCAACCGTAATGAATCTGTCTCCTTATTGCATGTAGGGCACGCCAATTTTCCTTTAGTACTCCACCCGGATAAGTTGGCATATGCAGGAAAATCGTTGATGGTCCATAGAAGTGCCGCATGCATCCGAAAATTCTGGCGCAACGAGGCATCATACGTATCGGCCCCAACTTCCCATAACTCATTCAACTCCTCAATCAACTGCTGCAAGTAAACGTCAATATCATTACCAGGCGACCTGGGTCCGGGAATGAGCAAGGAGAGCATTGTGTATGGCTTTTTTAAGCACATCCAGGGAGGCAAATTGTATGGAACTAGGACAACTGGCCAAATGCTGTACGACACACTCATATTCCCAAAGGGATTGAAGCCATTGCTAGCAAGCCCTAACCTGACTTTGCGAACTTCACATGCGAATTCAGGATATGTATGATCAAAATCTTTCCACGTCAGAGAGTCGGCCGGATGTCTCATAATCCCGTCATCTGTACGTTCTCGTGCATGCCACCTCATGTGCTCAGCAGTCTTCGATGACATAAACAACCTCTGAAGCCTGTCCCTGAGCGGGAAGTATAGGAGAACCTTTGTAGATACATTTTTCTTCCTTCGACTGGTACTAGACTCGGTATCCGTCTCTTTATATCTCGTTGCTCCGCATATGTGGCATGACCGCGCATGTTCGTACTCTTTCCGGTACAACATACAATCGTTCACGCATGCATCAATTTTCTCATAACCCAGACCGAGATCTTTAATTGTCTTCTTCGCCTCATAGAATGATTTCGGTACTGTCTCACCCATAGGAAAAGCCTCTTTCAGCAACTCTACCAACATATTAAATGACTTATTACTCCAACAATTGAGGCACTTCAAATGAAGAAGCTTTACAGTGAAAGAGAGTTTTGAAAACTTCTCACACCCCGGGTATAGAGGTTGTTCGGCATCTTTAAGCAATCTGTAGAACTTGTCCGCTTCGATATTGGGCTGATCACCTGACGGTGTTTCCGTGCCTATTCCACCTTGCAAATCATGTATCATACCCTGCATGTCATCGTCATCGTCTGTATTAATATTATCATCAGCGATCACTGTGTTTGAAGTTTCACCGTGAGCTGCCATGGGGACTGCATCTAGCTCCTCACCGTGCGAGAACCAACGGGTATAGGTAATGTCAATGCCACGCATTACCAGATCAACCTCACATTTCTCTCGAACCTTCCTAATCACCATTCCGCAGTCTATACAGGGACACACAATTTTTCCATCAAGCGGTGCAAGACGCTCAAATGCAAAATCTAGAAATTTCCTGACTCCTTCTCTGTACTCTTGGCTCATGCGATTCGAATTACGCATCCAACTCTTATCGATCGAAGACATCTTCGTCTATCTGGCTATACAACACCTGACATATAATTTCAAACAATGTTATAAGACTCCGCACAATTTCGGTTTCGGTTCCCGGGTATGGAACACCGAACCGAAACTTCTACAGGCCTTTAAAACTCAAGGATAAACTTTACAAGACAGTAATAATACTCGCAATTCTATATCAATGGATAAGACCTAAGAATACCATGGAAAATTAGAATGAGAGAATTGATCGCGATTCTCCAGGTCATTCTAAAAGAACCCCAAATATTACCAAGAATAGTAGGAAAAGATGGACTATACTTAGGGCACTAATTGCCCAATAGTGAAGTAGTTAAGTAGTGATTACTTCACGACTTCTTGCTAATAGTGTAGTAGTTTGCATGCTTTATAGGAACTATAAGTCGATCATGTTTTAATCGCGACTAATTCAGGAAACGTTAACTACGCGACTCTTTCTTGAATATTTGAATTGTTCTTGGTCCCGATCGCTCACTTCATTACACGTGTGGCGATTCACATATCGGGCGCACCCCACCGGATGGTTGTGACGCACATGTCGTCGTGTCGTTCATTTCGTCATATAATTAAAAGACTCTCTTTCAATATAACTGGTGGACGTGCCGGAGTGGTTATCGGGCATGACTAGAAATCATGTGGGCTTGCCCGCGCAGGTTCGAATCCTGTCGTCCACATTTTTTTTTTCATTTTGAATTTTAAGGGAAAAATTTAAAACCCTCTTCTACTTCTTATAGGGAAAAATTTTAGGGGGACTTATGTTTGGATACGCTCCATTTCCAGGATTCTGGAAGCCCGAAATTCCTAAAAAAGATAAAGAGCCTGTTTGGATACAACCTGATCCCAAAAAGTGTTTTTGTGGAGAGCCTGTTTGTGAACTCAGACTGTGGAACAGTAGAAACTACCACCCTTAGATCATCGAATTGTTTAATTTCCCTTCAGCAAATGCATTGCTTCTTTCATAGGACAACAAGTGAAATGAAAATCGATTTAAGCCTTCCAAAATTTTCAACATTAACAATATATCATACGGAGGACTCATCCGCTTCAGCCAGACTTGGGTTAGCTCGATCCAAAACCATGATAAAATTTGAAAGAAAAAGCCGAATAGAATGTTTGTACCAAAAAAGGATGATTTTGACTCACAACTATTTGGTGTTTGGACATATCCCACAAACTAATCACAATTATACATACCCAATAATAAAAATATATATGGTATTTAGGCCTAACTCCTTAGAAAATATACTGGAAGTTCAGCAAGCAATATACTGGAAAAAAATAATTTAAGATCTACATGCCATGGGAGGAGGAGGAGCTCACCGGGGGGAGGAGGAGGAGGAGGATCTCACCGGCCGGAGCCCACGAGGAGGAGGAGGAGCTTGCCGCCGGTCGATCGGTCGGCCGAAGGGACGCGACGCGAGGGAGCTCCGGGGAGGAGGGGAGGGAGGCCGGGGAGGGGGGAAGGGAGGCCGGAGAGGGGGGGAGATTGAGAGATAGAGAGAAAGAGAGAGAGAGAGAGGGGGCCGGAGGGACGCGACCCGAGGGAGCTCCGGGGAGGAGGGGAGGGAGGACGGGGAAGGGGGGGAGGCTGGGGAGGGGGGGAGGGAGGCCGGGGAGGAGGGGAGATTGAGAGAGAGAGAGAGAGAGAGAGAGAGGGGGGGGGGCGGGGAGGTTAGATCGAAACAGAACAGAAGGGGGGGATCGCTAAATGAAATTTATGGCAGGTTTTTTACCGACGGACAGTTTTACCTCCGTCGGTAAAAATAAATTTATACTGACGGAACTATAAGTTCCGTCGGTATAATTACTTTATACCGACGGTAGCATAATGTCCGTCGGTACAAATCAGCGACGAAACTCAGGGTTCCATTTTTTCCAGAGGCTCGGGTTTTCACCCTGAGTTTCGTCGGGACAATTTTACCGACGGATATTTAATTACCGTCGGTATTGTACCGACGGACATATTATTTCCGTCGGTATAATTAGTTATGCCGACGGCAATATATAGTCCGTCGGTAAAAACCGCCGACGAAACTCAGGGTTCCATTTTTTTCCAGAGGCTCGGTTTTTACCCTGAGTTTCGTCGGACAATTTTACCGACGGATATTTAATTACCGTCGGTATCGTACCGACGGCCATAAAATGTCCGTCGGTATAATTAGTTTTACCGACGGTCTTTATGTAGCCGTCGGTATAAACTATAGTACCGACGGTACATATATGTACTGTCGGCATAAATCATTTTACCGACGAATAATATTTGACTGTCGGTAATAAATGTGCAAAAAAATTTTAAAAAATTGAAGTTATAATACCGACGGATATTATGTTAACCGTCGGTAAAAAGAGTATTATTACCGACGGTGGTAATAATATCCGTCGGTAAAGACCCTATTTCTTGTAGTGACTAGATCTGTGTTGGTCGGGATTATTGTGTTGTTTTTGTGTCCTTGGGCACTGCTTATGAATTAATAAACTGGTAGGGGTCTAGGCCGAACCCCCCTCATTCACTGAAGAGGGATTTCTCAAAAAAAAGAAAAAAAAGTTAAGCGTATAAATTCGAGTACTGCAATGAAATCACTTTAGCTACTACAACAGTTTTACTATAGCACTTGAATTTATACTCTATATACAACCGAATTTATACTCTATAGCTGCTACAGTGATTTCACTGTAGCCGTAATATTTTTCAGAGTATAAATTCGGTCGCTACAACGAAATTGATATCACTTTAGCTACAGAAGCTGTAGCAACCGAATTTGTACACCGAAATATTACTGTTATAGTGAAATCATTGCAGCAACTATGGAGTATAAATTGGGTCTAGCATAGTATAAATTCAGTTAATATATTGTGGTAATGGTAGGGGTATTTTAGTTTTTTTATAAAGATTGACCAGGTCAACATAGGTTCAATGTACAAGTTTTTTTTTTCCGGGCTGCTCTTAGCTCAAACCAAACGATATCATAGTTTTTTAAAAACGGATTATACCTCTATTGGTAGGGGTATTTTAAAAATCTGAGAAATGCACGAATGAACTTGAAGCACACCACTTGGCTCAGATGACATCACTGCTGTCCGAAGAAGCGAACAATCTGTTGTGTGTGATTCACTCGTCAGGGTGTGAGGCATAGTGCTAATGATTTTTTTAATTAACATATCAAATGAATATTAATTGCCATTGAATGGGTACTTATCATTTTTATAGTGAGTTTTAAACAGGATTTTAGTGAGAGCCGTGTTCACACAAACTAGAAGAATTGTAGCTCTTCAAAAGAGGTCCGCATGTCATAATACCGGAGAGAGAGTTTCATTTTAGTATTATACTCTTAAATATTAGATTAAATAGAGATAACGATAGTTGTATTTTATTCATTTGATACGACAGTTTTTTTGGGATAATTGTGTCCACTATGGGTTGCTCATACCTACATGACTTACACATGGCGATTCAACTTTGAATGACCACGATCTATGACTATGGGATGAACCCTCTGGGGATGGCACACCACTGACCACCATGCCCATTGGCACCGCTCGTCCGCCACCGTCGGCACCAACTACCGGCCGCCGCCCCATTGCCCATAGGTTGTGGTCGTTCAAATTTGAATCGCCTTGTAGGCCTCGACGTCATCCTAGGAGTGACAATTTTGTAGACCCAATTGACTGTCGGTCAACAAACCCTCCACTGTGAACCCTTGGATGCCTTTTGTAGCAGGCATTAAGGACGTGCATTCGGCATCGAAGCGTTCACATTGGAGTGTTTCATTGACTCACCTGGAAGTTGAGTCAAACTGTTCTCCGTCCTTCTTGACCTTTCCACAGTGGTGGTCCCCACAGCCGTACCCAGTTCAAAGTTCAAACTTCAAACGGAGAAAGCAATGGAGAGCTGTGACGCACGTGGTCGAGTGCTACCACGCTCCTCCCACCGAGATCGTCTCCGGATGGACGGTCGAGATCGTCCAAGAATTCAAAACCTCTCCTTCCCTCCCAAGATGTTTTAACTAACAATAAATACAGGGAGGGAGAATTATCCCAATTTCTTTGCCAATTTTCACCTCCTCTTAAGCCGCCCGTCTTGTCCGAGAGAGAGACAGAGAGAGAGAGAGAGAGAGAGAGAGAGAGAGAGTCTAGAGAGAGGGAGACAGAGTCCCTCCTATTACCAAACCCTACTTTTTCTCCGTCAAGAGATCTAGGGTTTCAGCCACTCCCTCATTGCTCCTCCTACCCCTTCTTTCCTGATCTACGAGCAAGAAAGGCGGAGGGGAATAAAGCAAGATCAGGCCCGCGGTTAGGGTTCCAAAGATGTCGAGCGTCAATCGCCGCTCGTCCATTCAGCCCTCATCCTCTGCCGCGCCATTGGCAGCTCAGGCGAAGAGGCCAGCAGCGGTGGAGAACGCCGCCAAGGTTCTGGCAGCTGCCCCGCAGCAGGCGAAGAAGAGGGTCGCACTCGGGAACCTGACTAACTTGGCCAATCTGGGATGGAACCCTGTTCGGGAATCAAGAACCAACGGGGAGAATGTGAGTAGAGCATCCATTTGCCCCTTTTCATCATCTTTCTTCCCGATTTTTTTTTTGGGGGGTTTAAGATTGATTCTAGTTTTGATGCGATTTGAAGCTTGTTAATATGTCTCTGTTCCGATTTCTCTTTACCATGCTCTTTATGGATAGTTTTATGGGTATACATTTTTGACAAATCATTTTAGGTAATATTTATCGCATGATGGTGGATTTTGAATCTTTTTCGCTTTCTCGACATTTCTATGGGTTTCTCCGGAAACTATATGGGTGCTCAAGGATCAGAATTTAACATGGCGATACTTATGTTTTATGATTGCAAGTTTGTATGAAAAAAAATTTACACATTTGTGTTTCTTTTAATGTGACTTTTATGAATTGAGATGCTGAAGTGGAACTGAACATGCTCATGTGTTAAGTTGCGTAGGCTGTGTTTGGCTAAGCTTTTTGCGGGCCCTATAGGCTGCGCGAGTCCGCCTATTACCACTTTTGTATGGAGGTTCACCGATGGGTCTTTTTTGAGCTGCTTTTTGGTTTAATAATGCAGCGAGCATCCCTAGAAATTTGCAGCCCGTACCCACTCCCCTCTATTCCAAGCTGTTAACAAAGAAATCTAAACCAGCATGCGCTGCTATATGCAGCGTGTTGTGAAGACCAAGATTCAATTGCCAAGGGCCAAGAGCCAAGACTCCTGAGTCTGTGATGCCAAGATGGATGAAGTGAGGTGTCCAAAGCAATCGAGTTAGTCCTACATGGCCTGGAGAGAATAGGATCCTGAGCTACTTATATAATTTTTCCTTCCAAATATAGAAGATGTGTTTTAAAACCGTGCACCACTACGGATTTCGTAAGAACTCCGTAGTTAAGCGGGCATGAGCAAAGCGGACAATATCTTGTGTGTTTTGGGCTGATGTTACAAAATGGTATCAAAGCTGGTTTTCCTCGCAATAAGGGGGTCTAATCCTACACGTGGACATGTAGCTCTTAAGGGGGGTGGATTGTGACGATCAAGATCCGATAGCCAAGAGCCAGAGCCAAGACTCATGAGGCTGTGATGCCAATATGGATGTGGTGAGATGAGGTGTCCAAGGCCACTGAATTAGTCCTACATGGCCTAGAGAGAAGGAGATCATGACCTACTTATATAATTTTCACTTCCAAATATAGAAAATGCATTTTAAAACTGTGTGCTCTTACGTATTTCGTAGGAACTCCGTAGTTAAGCGTACTCGAGCGAGAGTAGTACTAGGATGGGTGACCTCTCTGGGAAGTACTCGTGCGGGCACGGCCAACGTGGACAATATTTTGTGTGTCTGGGGTGGATGTTACATGTGTGGTCCGCAAAAACATAGCCAAACGCAACCTTCAAATGATAATTTAGACAAAAGCACCATGGAATAGATGAATTTGATGTTTAGTTTATATGCTGCAAGCACTTTCCTAGATGAATTAATCCAGTTTGCATGTTGAAAAGTCTTGCTACACGTATCCTTGAAGTCGTGTTGCACACATAACTTGTACGCCTGGCCTAGATGCTTGATTTTATTTTGGGAAAATTGTAGTGACCTCCACTAAGGTTAGGGTAATTGCAGTGACCTCCCTTGAGGTTTGGAATATTGTATTGACCACTCCTAAGTTTTCGTTTTATTGGTAGCAACCTTCCCTGGACCATATTTACCAAGTCGGAGGTTAGGGAAAAATCGGCTAGGGAAGAAGTCAAAAATATCGGAAACAAATTCGGAAAAGTCGGGAAAGAGTCGGGGCAAACTGTAGAATTTAGAACACATTTATAAATAGATGTTACAATAGATTTTTTTAGCAATACATTGTAGGATTAAAACGTAATTAATCAGGATTAAAATGCATAAATTAGGATTAAAAAACCGGGAAAGAGTCGAGTAGAGAACGTTTACTAAATAAGTCGTGTTTTAATCGAGACTTATTCAAAAAATTGGTGTTTTTTGGTAGCAGAGTCCTGGACAAACAGTTATGGACTGTCATGAAATAAGTATGAAAATACTTCTTTTACCCCTACTAAAAATTTAAAAATAAATAAAAAAAAAAAATCAAAAAATGAATATGAAAGTAAGACAATAACTTATCATTGAGGATGACTATTGTATTTTCAGAGTTTTTAAAGATTTTTTTAACTTTTTAAAGAAAATTCAAATATGGGTAAAATAGGTATTTTCAGGCATATTTGACGGCATAGTCCATAGCTGTTTGTCTAGGAGAAGTTGCTGCCAGTAAGACGAAACCTTAGGGGAGGTCAGTCAGTGCAATATTACAAACGTCAGGGGATATTGGTATCACCCAAAAAACCCTAGATATTTTGTAAAATATCACAAAATATCATGAGATTGTGCAATTTATCGGGAATATTCCCAAGTTATCCCATTTCTGTTTATGAGGAAAACGAGATATTTCACGATGGTAATATTCGTGAGATATACCACTTTGGCATATGAGAAAAACGAGATTTTTTGCGTTGAAATGTCTCAAAATTTTGACCCTTGATAATAAGTAAAAATTAACATAGTAAGCGATAATGTTATTAAGAAGTATTATGTGCTTTAAAAACTGTTATGCATGCCAAACACTTAATGCTCAATGCTGTTAGCTACAATATAGTTTTTAAGGTCGTTTTATAATTATGTTCCGCATGATTGCTTCTTCCTCCCTAGGTTTGTTGAATTCATATTCTTGTTAACCTTTAATGCAATAACTTTTTTGTCAAGTTAGAAGGTGAAAGCTGCAAGTTCAACCTCGACTTTGAAGAAGGGACCTGTTACGGATGTTTGTGATACAGGCTTCCATCAGTTTCCTGTAATTCCATCATGTGATGTGAAACCAACTACCACTACAAGTAAAAGGGACTCTTTGCTTCCATTAAACAAAGGACCTATCGTCTGTATTGCACCCTGCAGTACTGTTATATCCCCGTGTCACTCAGGAAATTCTGTATCATTGGATGAAACAATGTCTACCTGTGATTCGATTAGAAGTCCCGATTTTGAGTATATAGACAATGGAGATTCTTCAGCAGTTGATTCTTTGGGGAGGCATGCAACTAATAATCTCCACATATATGAGAATGCAGATAACACAGGTTTACTCCTCATCAATCCAGATATTCTTTTCAAATTCTTTCTCCAAAAGTTTTACATATCCCTTTATCTTATTGATTTGAAAGGCTCTGCGTGTTACCCACTTATATTTCATGAAATCATCAACCGTTGTCATTCTTCATAAATCATAGTTTGCTGCTTTATATATTTTTTCTGGGTTCCAATCTGTAAATTTGCTATGTTTTATCAGGGTGTGCATGGAAGAAAGGTGCTTCTGTTGCTATGGAGATAAATGATTGCTCTGCTGCTGTTGATAACAACCAGAACGATCCGCAGTTGTGTGCCACACTTGCCTGTGATATTTACAAGCATTTAAGGATAGCTGAGGTGAATTTTCCTTTTGTATAAGTTGAATGTCATATGATTGACATGTAACACTACTCCCCCCTCTCTTTAATTATATATATATATATATATATATATATATATATATATATATATATATATATATATATATATATATATATATATATATATATATATATATATAGGGAATAGGGAACATGGTCCTCCCGACTAGCCAACACGCTAGTCCTCCCATCAATTTGGGTGCCTCATGATATTTTTAAACCATATTTTTTTTATGGATGGTCAATCCACTCTACTTAGATCATGATATATATATATATATATATATATATATATATATATATATATATATATATATATATATATATATATATATATATATATATATATATATATATATATATATATATATATATAGGGCCATGCTATAATGTGGCATGCGGTAAGTGCGGCACCGCACGACAACCGTCTGATGCACCGCTGTGTGCATGCGATGGACACAGCGGGTGCATCAGATGGCTGCGGTGTGGTGCCGCACTTATCGCATGCCGCACATTATAGCATGCCCCTATATATATATATATATATATATATATATATATATATATATATATATATATATATATATATATATATATATATATATATATATATAACTTCTGAAATTTTGGTTGGAGGAATTTTTTGAATGCACAGTTAATTGGGCTCTTTCCTTTCTGTTCCCTATATTTTGTCTAGCTAGCATTTCAAAATATTGTTTGGTTGCTACAGAAAGATTCCACTTGAAACAATAATACTTCTCTTATTGGATGTAAGCATGTGTTTATGCATTTCGAACTTTATTTGGGTAACAACCTCCGTTAAGCTGAGTTCTTCTCTTGGGAATTGGAATTCCCAGGAAATGGGCCCATTTCCATGTTCTTTCCATAATAGTGCTTGTATGTTTTGTTTTTCCCGGGGAAATGGCTGCCCACTTTTTGTGTGATTTCGTTTCTCAACTCAGACCTAATATTGGCAAATCCTATTGTACCTAGCCCACCCTCATGGTGAAAAAATATATGGAAAATAAGATTCGGAAAGATTTGTGAATCCCTTGTTATATGATTTGTGAACTTTAGCGCTTGTTCTTTCTACAATCCTGCTAACTAGAAGTTGCTTCTATTTCGGTTGTGCTTTTGGTTTACAGACGAAGAAAAGGCCATCCACTGATTTCATGGAGAGGGTTCAGACGGATATAAATGCAAGCATGCGTGCCATCCTAATTGATTGGCTTGTGGAGGTGCATCCCGATTTGGTAATTGTCCGGTAGTGCCTTATTCCTTTCAGTTATAAATTAGCTAGTCCTTGTTGAATTTCAGGTTGCAGAAGAATACCGGATCGTACCTGACACGCTATATTTGACTGTCAATTACATCGACCGGTATCTTTCTGGTAATGAGATGAATCGGCAACGGCTCCAATTGCTTGGAGTTGCTTGCATGCTGATAGCCGCGTAAGAAGCCTTCTCAGTCATCGAATGAGCATTTTCCTTCATGTTTGCTAAACATTTACATTGTGTTGATGTTTTCTCAGGAAATATGAGGAGATATCTGCCCCACAAGTAGAAGAATTTTGCTACATAACCGACAACACATACTTTAGGGATGAGGTTTCGTGTTTATTTCCCTACAACCTTACTTCTGGCATATACTTTGCTTTTGCTTTCTTCTTATTGCTAGGTGCGCAGGTTTTGGAAATGGAAGCGGCCGTCTTGAAGTACTTGAAGTTTGAAATGACGGCCCCGACTGCCAAGTGTTTCTTGAGGTAAGACCTAGGCCTTTTTATTCGACAGCATGTATGTTCTGCATGATCGCAATGTGTGATGTACTTATGATTGCGTTGTGCTTGACCAACGTAGGAGATTCGTCCGTGTCTCTCAAGGATGTGATGAAGTAAGTAAGATCGTATTCATCGCCTCTTCATCTTATTATTCGCATTTCACTTTTTCTTTTTTGGCAGAGTAGATTTCTTACATGTTCTTCTGCAGAATCCATTGTTGCTGCTTGAGTTCCTTGCCAACTATGTAGCAGAGCTATCCCTTCTTGAATACAACTTGCTTTGTTATTCTCCATCATTGATAGCTGCTGCTTCCATTTTTGTGGCGAGATTCGTACTGCAACCCACAAAGCAACCCTGGGTATGTACATCTTTGAATTAGACTATCTTTTTTTCTCCTCCTAGTTATCCGTGTTATTATTTTTAGGGATTTTTTCTTATACCCCTGACAAATATTCATTTTGCATGTAAACCCTTGCCTATTTAAAATTACAGGGCCACCCCACACAAATCTCGACTTTTGAAAAATAAAAACCCATGGGCTACTTTTATGACCATTTTACCCTTGCTTGACCGGCGGGATTGGTGGCCTGCAAGCACCAAGTGGTGGTGATTTTTGCATATATTGCCTTGACAAATATTGTTTTTCATAAAAACACTTACTCTTTTTGAAAACTTCCCAGACAGGCAAGGTTGAAATGGTCATAAAAGTAGCCCCAGGAGGTTTTGCAAAAATAGAGATTTGTAAGGGTTGGTCATGTAATTTTAGAAAAGATGAAGATTTATATGCAAAATCAATATTTTGTATAGCAGCTATATGCAAAAATCCCCTTTTATCTTTTTCATTTCAATCTCTGCTTTAGGATATCCATATCCTAAACTATACCTGAGATTATGAGAATAGATCCAATGCTTGGTTAACTTCTTCACTGTTTGATGATGCAGAATGCCACGTTGGCTCATTACACATCATACAAACCCTCAGAACTATGTGATTGTGTGAAGGCTTTGCATCACTTGTTCTGTAATAGCCCAGGCAACAGTTTACCTGCCATCCGGGAGAAGTACAGTCAGCACAAGGTAACCACATCACATTTAGTTGTTTCCCACTGTTTTTTCTTCATGCATTTCCATAGCCATTCTAATCTGTAACGATTTCTGCAGTACAAGTTTGTGGCCAAGAAATACTGCCCTCCTTCGATTCCTTCCGAGGTCTTCCAAGATCCCGCGAATTAAGGCTGCGTGACGAGGAATTCCAGCTTCCAATTGTTTGTTGGGAGATTCGATCGGTTGCCTGAATTCACCATTCGACTGTCGCGCGAGATCGATCACTTGAAAGACTACGGAGGCTGGTGTGTCTAGTGACTCAAATTTTGCTTGCGAGTTGGTCCTCTGCTGACCTATCAGCGGGTGTTTCAATTGTAGAGTTCATGGTACAGACCTTTTTCGCTTGATGCTGCTTTGGTTGTGATGACGATTGTGCAGTCTCAGTTCTGAACTAGTGTATGCAATCCTTTGGAGAGTCGTCCGTCCCACGGAAACCAGCTTTTCATGCACTCGCTTGCCTTGTGTCGTTTGTGTACTGCACCGTTGATGATTAGAACGATCGATTAAAAAAAAAACAGGATGACAAGAACTATGGTTTTCAGTTGAGAATTATCGCACCCTTCTCTATTTCTCTGGCCATTCTTCTTCTTGCGGTTTCTCCCCTTTCTACATGTACCAAAGATCTCTCCCTTCAAAGATTTGGGTCACTCTTGGGATGTTGAGGAAGTGTGACGGTTAGTCCCACATCGGTAAAGGGGCACCTAACTCCTGCTTAATATACCCTCTGTGGATCTCCTCTTACGACTCTGATTCTGGGGTGAGGGTATCTAACATGGTATCAGAGCTGGGTTCACCGTTTTCCTCCGGGTGCGGCCCTTTCTGATTGTGCGTCGATCTGTGTGCTTCGCTTGAGTGTGGGGTGTTGAGGAAGTACCCTGGTTAGTCCCACATCGATAAAGGGGGCACCTAACGCCCGCTTAATATATCCTATGTGAACCTTCCCCTACGATCTGAGTTTTGGGGCTTGAGGGTATCTAACATGGATTTCTGATGAATGATTTGGTATGCCAAATTACACATCTGATTGGCCCTTAATATGTATATACTTGCTTCGGTCGTTGTTCGGATAGCTTCTCCTTTCACTCGGACACTACTACATAGAAAAAGACCATCCATAGCGTTCGAATTGAGCTGCAAGCCAAGCAATGCCACATCTTTCAAAGATAGAGCTTGAACCATTTGTTCAGGAGAAAAGACTCTCGTATTGATCGAATTGAGGTGCCAGTCAAATGATGACACATCTTTCAAAGAAAAAAAGCTCAAACTAGTAGTTCTGTTAAAAAGTTGCGTTGAAGAATCATCTCTTTAATCAAACCTAGAAGCCGTGGCGAGAAAAATGCTAGAAACAATGAAAAAACATCTTTTTCAGTGAAAGGTTTCAATCTTTATTCGCAACAGATGTATATTGACAAAGATTTGACCAAAATACATTAAACTTTGACAAAATTCAATATACTAACACCAAAATATTTTCATAGAAAATTTAAAATTTTAACGGACATATGATTGGAATCTGATATTTTTTTAAGAGCGTTTAACCCAAATGTTGAAGTTGGATCCAACGACAGCGTCCCATTGCTTGCTGGTCTGGTCTGAGTTTGATTCACTGCTCTAGGCTGGTTGCAACAGACGGCTGTGATCTAGACACATGAATTGGGCTCAGCCATTCGAGAGACAAAATACTATTTTTCTTTCTTTTTTTCCCGGGGGGGGGGGGGGGGGTTGACATAAGTCCTTCTTGAGAGATGCCTTTTAGTTGTAGGACACGTTAATTTCGATATATCGCTCAAGTACCTCTCGACGAATACACTCTTTTCACCTTAGCTAATATAGCAAACTATGGTGTCATGCGGCTAATATTGCAAAATAATTAGGGGGATTTTGTGAGAATCCCTTCTTAGAAGATCAGTAAGAGCTGCAGTCCTGACAACCTTTCCATTTGAGCTCAAACCTCTATGAACAAAAATGGTCCTCATCCCACTTTAAATTTATGTTTGTTTCCATCATCCTGCCACCTCTGGAGCTCCTCCGAACCGAACCCCTCCCGCCTTCGCTACCACCTTCGCCTCCCCTGCGAGTTGCGCCTGCCTCCGTCTCTGCCTCCTTCATCACTACTCGCGGCCGCCTTAGCCTCCGCTGCTCATGGCCGCCTCGACCTCTGCCTCCGCTTCCGCTGGACCTGACGACCATGCTGATTGAGAGAGGAGAGGATGGTCTGGGGATTAAAAAAAAACGGGAATGGTTTATCCTAATATTGGGTTGGTTATAGGGGCTGGAGCTCAAACGAAAAGTTTCAGTGGGTTTATCTTAATGTTGGGTTGGTTAGAGGGGTCTTAAGTTAATAACACCAAATTATTAGGGACCTATACCTAACTTGCCGTTTTTTTTAAGGGAAATTTTATTCATACCCCAAAAATCTGTAATTAGCCCCCCGTATCCCTAGCGTTTCTCAATAACTTACTCAACAATCCTTTAATACCAACAATGCCCTTTTTTTTATACCCCAAACCCCAAAGCCCCTGCTCAGCGTCTTTTGTACCCCAACCCAACCCAATGTTCGTTTAAACATAGCCCACGCCCAACCCGTCGGGTTGTGCGGGGTGGGTTCGGGTTAACCCGCCCAAAGTCGGGTTGGGTTCGGGTTGGCCCGCCCAAGTTGCAGCTAGGGGTGGCAATGAGTCGTGTCGTGTCGGGTTCGTGTGATCGTGTCGTGTCTAGTTTCGTGTCGTGTCCAAAACCCCTAGATCCGGACCTGACCCGTTTAACTAATCGTGTCTAGATCTTAAACCCGTACCCGACTCGCTAATAAACAGGTAGACACGATAAGACCCGATAAGACCTGTTTACCACCCGGATCTATTCAGTTGACCCGATCCGACCCAATCCGACTTGACCCGACCTGACCCGAAAGACCCACTGGTTTTATATATTATAGTATCAAATTGCTGGTAGACCCGACCCGACCCGACCCGACCCAACATGACCTATTGAATACTAAACGGGTCTTCCTGGGTCTACCGTGTCCAGACCCTAAACCCGGACCCGACCCGTTTAATAAACGGGTCTATCGTGTCGACCCGTTTACGACCCGAACCCGTTTAGCCTTGACCCAGACCCGCTAACTTCGTGTTGGGTCCTGTCGGGTCGAGGAGAAATGATTCGGGTTGGGCTCGGATTAGCCCGCCCAAATTCGGATTGGGCTCGGGTTGGACTCGGGTTGGGTTCAGGTTGGCCCGCCCAAGTTGCAGCTCTACTTGTGCCTTCAAGTATCAGCCAACTGCATGGGTTTATTTAAGAGTGGGGTGTATTCAAGAGTGCATATAATTGGGGTATATTTAAGGGGGTATGTGTTTGATTGGGGTATAATCAAGTTGGGGGGGGGGCATTTAACTGGGGTGTATTGAAGGTGGGGTGTAAGGGGAAGGGTATTTTTGGGATAGGAATGGGGTATGAAAAAAAAATATGGGGTGTATTCAAGTTTGTTGGAAATGGGGGCTAATTACAGATTTATGGGGTATGAATAATATTTCCCTATTTTAAAAACCAGAATCGCATTGAAATCTACTGTTGAGCGACGAGCCGCGAACCGAAGACTTGGAACCATTGTACCTCCCCCTGATTCTGAAGTCTCGCAAACAGATGGAAGTAGCCGGCAGCAGGGTCGAGCCCCAGAGGGTGCAAACCCTGGCCGATGCAGGACTTTCCCATGTCCCTCCCCAATACATCCAGCCCCCCGAGCATCGTCCGGATCCACACCGCTCCGGTGCGGCGGCCCCCGGCGGCATCCCCGTCGTGGACTTCGGCTCCTCCGTCGACCCGATCCCGGAGCTCCGGCGGGCCTGCAGAGAATGGGGCGCCTTCCAGGTGGTGAACCACGGCGTCCCCGGGCGGCTGCTGGAGGACATGAAGGGCGTGGGCCTCCGCTTCTTCGGCTCCCCCATGGAGGCCAAGCTCCGGTACGCGTGCGATCCCGGATCGGCAGCCTCTGAGGGGTACGGGAGCCGGATGCTCTCCAAGGAGGACGGGGTGCTCGATTGGAGGGACTACTTCGACCACCACACCCTCCCCGAGTCCCGCTGCAACCCTAGCCGGTGGCCCGCCTTCCCCGATAATTACCGGTCAGTAGATTGGAGTCTCTTTTTTCTCCTTTGTAGCCTACTTTTATCTCGTACTTCACATTACTAATTGGAATGAGCAACCTTTGAATTTTATAGCAAAGAAGGTTTGAACCAAGAACTTAATAGATGATCAGAAAATTGCCCTTTGAAAAGGCCCCTGAACAATTCCTGCGCAAGAAGAACCTGATTAAGCCATTTCTCCGTTTTAAGAAATGACCGCATCCCTATATCGGGACGGGGTTAGGCAAATACCAGTCGGTGCATTAGATAATAAAAATAAGAATAATGCATGCACTTAAGAAGATTGAGTACCTAAAAGTACGAAGAAAGAAAGATTAAGAACAAAGCCTTAGTACCAATGGCCCAAAATCCCAATCTGTAGGGATATGGTACTTTTGAATGATCATCCTGTGTTAATCGCTCGCTGCACGGAAATCCACTAAGGAAAGCAAGCGCATACAAACTAGAGCCCTTTATAATTTGCGAGCTCAAGTTTCATCACCTCATGCATGTCCTATTCAGACAACAAGAGATGGTAATCCAATCCCAATTGTTTAAAATTATCGATTGGAGTAGAGTTGATTGGATAAGAGTTCGAAGCTCCTAAAAGGGGGGGGACTGGGAGGGGAGCACAAGCGAGTGTGTCTAGTTCAATAGAGCTTTAGATTTGGTTCGAAGTGCTGCCCTAGTTGTGATCGTTTTATCCCCTTGATGAGAGAGAGAGAGAGAGAGAGAGAGAGAGAGAGAGAGAGAGAGAGAGAGAGAGAGAGAGAGAGGGCTGCGACGCATAAATTGGGGGCAAGGGAGGGAGATATCCAGTGTTCTAAAAAGCATCCCAAGCGGCCGCCTAGGCGACACCTAGGCACTAGAAGGTCTGCCACCACCTAACATAGTCCCTAGGCGGTGCAATAAAGCAGCCCAGGCCCCTAGGTGGGGCTAGGCGGATGCCCAGGCGGACTAGGCGGATCTAAGAGGTCCCAGGCAGGTCTAGGCGGGCTGGGCTTTTCTTCTTTTTTTTTTAACCTATTCTATGTTCAATTCAATGCCAAGATCATCAATAAGAATAAAAGGGGGAAGAAGCGAGGAGTAGATAATACTTGTCTTTTAAAATAATGGTTAAGCTAATCTTGAATTTATAGTAAATTTAAAACATATATATTATATATAATATCAAAATAATAATTAAAATAATTTAAAATAGTCAAAACGCCTAGGCATTACCTAGGCATCGCTTAGGCACTAGGTGGCCCCCACCGCCCGATTAGCGCGTAGCGCTTTTTTAGTACCTTGGTGATGTCCCAATGGCCTAGGCAAAGCTCATGGATGCCGTCTACTTGGACCTATCAATGGCGGGAGATATGACCTAGTCAACCAATACACCCTTGCCTCAAGAGAGTCGCTCATTAACTATGATGGTTGTAGTGGAGGTATATCGAGGAACACTCAACTCCTCGCCCTCATCACCAAAAGGTGCCTATGCAATATCTGAGAGGATAAACTCAAGATTAGGTGGCTCTGGATACAAAAAAAGGGAGGTATGTGTTGTACAAACGACTGAATCCCTGAGTTTCAATGCCAATACAACGTCGTCAACAACCTCAACATGCGACACTGCAGTATGGACTATAGGTATGCCCAATACGGCACAGTTCCTTGGTGACATGTTTTTTTTTTTATAACTAATGAAGCCTTTTTGAGGAATTGGGACTCTTCCTTGTCAGGACTCGACTCCTTTTCTAGAATACTAGCAGCATAAATCAGTTCATACTATTAGTATGGACTATAGGTATGCCCAATACGGCTCGATTCCATGGCGACATGTTTTTTTTTATAACCAAGGAAGCCTCTTCAAGGAATTGGGACTCTTCATTGTCATGACTTGACTCCTTTTCCAGAATACTATCAGCATAAATTGGTCCACATTCACTACTACACAAGAAGGTACGACTAAGTGACAAAAGATACGATCAAATACCTAAGAGGTATGACCTAGTGGCTAAAAGGTGTGACCAAACGGAATGTATGACCATGTGGCCAAAATGTATGATCCATTGGCCACACGTCCCTAGCTCTTTGCCTTTGCTTTTGTCGATGGGACAACATTTAATGCACCACATAACAACATGTAATGCTCTGCCTGGTAGCAGAAAAGTAGGACTTCAACTTGGGCTTGTTGAACCCGACCCAACTCGACTCTAGGTCAAGTTTGGGCCATTTTATTGAAGGATGGGTTGGGTTCAGGTTGGAAAAAGTCAACTCAAAATAAGCTTGGGTTGGACTTGGGCCAAGGGGCCAGGCAGCCCGACACAATCCAAACCCAAGTTGAGTGTAGCATGTCATCTTATAGGCTCCATGAATTTTATTCCTAGAAATGCATGGATTTTATTTCCAACCCAAAGAGCCATAAACCATCAAACAGTGGAGGTAAGAGGCACCTTATTGGTAAGGACCGAGGATAAAAAAAAAGATATTTTGCTCTTTAAAATTAAAGCTTTGGACATAATAAAATAAACATTATTCGAACCCGTGCAACCCAACCCGACCCACCAATTGCGCTAACTTGAGCTTAACCCGAGCTTGGAGATTATATCTCGCGTTGGGCACGCAGGTTGAAGGTCGGGTTGGGTTGGCTTGCGGGTTGATAGTTGTACAACTCGGGTTGGGCTTGGTTTGACCTCCAACCCAACCCAACCCGTTCGAGTTGTTGCCTTGGGAAAAGGCATGATTTCAACTTTGTGGCTAGATTTGACATGAAAGGGATATCATTTAATGATCCACCAGAGCATTAATAATGCAACGAATCATGACCTTGACGTTTTCTTGCTTCGACGCCTAGAATTCGTGGCCATTTTTTTGGCAAAGTAGCGTGTCCCCATATATATCTATTTATATATTAAATGAAAAAATTTCTATGGTATAAGCATTATTTTTCATTTTTAAGGTAATATGTATCATACGACATCTCTAAAAATTTATTTCATATATGAAATACCTACTTTTCTACTCATCAATCGGCATTTAGTAAAGTATATCTACGTCTAATTACTTCTTAAAATATAATGTTGAAAGTATGAGATGTGTAGATCAACCCCTTGATAACAATTTAATTAATATTTCTTTTGGACTTATGCAAATTCAGGTGAAATATTCGGGAATTCCATTCCCCCTTGTTTGAAGGAATCTATGTCCAATCCATGTAATAGCTTAGATCTCGACTCAAATGGTATAGGCTAAACCCATTGTTGCAATTGAAGTTTTCCTTCACTAATTTATAAATAAACTACAATGAAAAATAATGCTCTTTCGAGACTAATTACCACATACTTTTGTGATTTCATCATGTGTAATTGCTTTAAATCTCTCTTACCCTTTCGTGTCTAATATTTACGAAATTTTGGATTTGTTAAAAGAGATAAAATTTTTTGGTGGTTACTAGAGAATAATAGTTGATCTAGGGGACTAGAATGTCTTAGAATAAGGAGTCTAAATTCAGTAGGTTTAGAAGCTTGTTTATTTTTAAGTTTTAGGGTCTTAGGAGTCGTGTTTTTTTGGTGAGATTTGGAGTCCTATTTTATGTTTAATTTGGGTTAAGTTGTCTTATTTGATCATATGATTAGTTGGAAGAGTCCTATTATTGGTAGTACTATGGTTTTTAGATGTTTTACATATGTATACAAGAAAATTCTTAATTGTAGATTTTTTTCCCGTTGCTTGGGTCTAAATTAGTATGTTAGGATATATGTGTGAGTCCATAAACTACGTATTGTTGTTTTGGATGAATATAATTTGATTAAAGTATTTTCTTCCCCCTCTATTCTTTATGTTGTTTTTTCTTATCTAGAGTTTTTGTCTTTACCAACGGGCTCTTGGCCTGGTGGTACTTCCTTTCTCCCATGTTGGAGAGGTTCCCTGTTTAACTTTCCCTCAAGGCCGTTGTGCCTTGTTTGGATGTGTGAATCCTGGCCGCTGATGTCATGTTCACGAGATTATGGAATTAATACATAGCAGTTGCTGATTCCCCCATTTCGATCTCCATACCTCTTTGAGCCCCTGCTCTAGCACCATGTCTTTTGACTGCTTGGCCTGTCCCACAAAAAAAAAAGTTTGTCTTTTAGCTCATATACTACGTTTATTTAGCAATCCTTCTTTTCTCTTTGTTTTGTGAAATTTTTTCTTACGTGATTTTTTATTACCGGTCTACTTGTAAGCCCCAAACTCTCGTTGTGAGATGTAGAAAAAAGTCTAGATTGAAAGTTTTATCAGAGGACAAAGTATTATAGATTGAGATTTCACATATGTACCCCCTCAAAATGCTTATAAGATTCATACCTCAGTCTTATTTTCTCTATGGTTAAAACTTCAAACCTGAATTAAAATATCCCTTCATTGAAAAAAAGAAACCCTAAAACATATTATTTGTATCACATTGCGTTTTTTTCAGAAGTATGCTTTAACCCACCTAAAAAACAACATTTCTTCTTCCCGGGTTTCCGCTTCAGATCTCCTCTAATGAAGAAATGCTAATGATCTCTGTCTCTCTCACTTTCATCGATTGAAGATGACACTCTTTGAAAGGATCATTTGTGAAACGATCCGCGAGAAATCCATCAAGAAGTACCCATTGAGCACATATTATGCTACCTCGACTGACCTGTTTCCTCAATATACCCATGTCCATTCACGGGCGCATGGGCTATTGGTGCTTGGAGCCTTGGACATACATATACAACTCAAAGACTTCATATTTTGCCTTCCACTCCAATTCAATAGATATTTCTACACACTAGACCCACACATATCTATATACCCCTATTGTAAAAAATAGGTACATAATATCGTAACTTCAAGAGATTATATAAATAAAAACCCCATATGTATGCTTCATGTATAAAATGCCTAAGCAAGTACCCAATTTTTGACACATTTAACTTGTGTTCCTTGAAGAACCTTGAGATATGGGGGATTGAAGTTTCCTACAATAAGGTACGTACTTGAACCCATTATCTATATCCAAGCCCATGTAAAAAGCACATATGTTGTTGGGACCATGGATCAATTATTATCGATACAGATCGCAGTTGATACAAGGATCGATACTGATATGGGTCTTGACTTGACTAATACTAGTGCGACTAGGGTCTTATCAAATGATACATTAGATTCAGAGCCGATACGTCCAAGTTATATTGATATGGCCCATAGCCATAACCACTAACAATCACTTTTGTTGTTGCACATGAGCGATACTCTGACTTATCATGATTGTACCACAATATCACTTAGGAAGCCCTAGCCTCTATATATATACCTCCTTCCCTTTTTTAGTGCCGAGTTGTATCGGGCCATATTGAGTCGTATCGATTTTTGGCTGGCTGATGCGAGCCCCATTACCAATTTTTTAAACCTTGATTTGGACTGTACAAAATAACAATACTCTCAAAATTGCTCTATAATATAAGCCAAACCCTCCTTTACGTATCTCTACACTAACCTGGAGGAAGTTTGAAGGGCCTGTTAGATGGAGGCTCGATTGCTATGTGAGTGTGTGATGTACAACTTCAACGTTTTTTTTACCCTCTCTCTCTCTCTCTCTCTCTCTCTCTCTCTCTCTCCCAGTTTGATCGCAAGCATCACTTGGGTTCTCTCTAGTGTCAAATAATGCAAATGTTTGTTGTACCCACTACCCCCATCCGTTCAAAATTTCTTTCTCAAAATAATGTACTTGAGGAAGCATCAGTTCAATGGTAAGCAATTCATGAGGTCTGTGTTATTACTTTAGCGAAACCATCTGGGAAATTATATTGTCAAGGTATTGATGTCTGATGAAATGGCAATCAACCGCTATTTATGTAGTGCATTAATGAAATATAAGATTGTAATTAGGTGGCATTCATTATCTACATATAGGGGAGTTGGTGTAAGGATACCGATTCTGAAATAAAAAGATAATCATCTAAGCCACACAATATTGTCACATGTAGCAGGCATCGGTTAATATTCAGCGTCAAAATTGAGTTTTGGAAAATATCTTGCACCCGACACTCACAATTTATCACTAATGTTCCAAATAAAAGATTAACTCCAGTAGCAGATTCTCTAATACTAGGGCATCTCGCTGATAAATATCAATATATGTCTAAGTTGCAAGCTTGTGGGAAGGAAAGAACACCCAACCCAATGTAGTTGTTAGATTCTAATGATATAATAAACAACAATGAGGGCGGATAATCAAGAACACACTAACATATACGAAAAACATATTCTACGAGGTTTGAGAATTCGGGTTTGAACTGGTTGGAAAACGAACCAGTTTGAGTCGATTCAACCGTTCAAGTTTGGTCGGTTCTCCTAGGTTGGCCAAAATTAAAACAATTAGAAATTCGGGACTGATTTAGTTGATTAGGGTTTGATTTGGTCTATTCGGGCTTGATTTGGCTAAATTAATTATGATTCGGCCTTGTTTGTATCTGATTTGGCCAAACCAAATCCGAATCTTGTGTCTGCATCCAAACCAAGCCAAATAGGCAAACCAAATATGAATCAGGGCTTATTTCGGATGCAGAAGTCTTTCTGTTAGGATCAACCAAAATTTGAACCAGGTATTTTTGATCAGGACGAACCCTCGAACCATGCTTAAAAAAGGAAGATATTTCCAAACATCTTGGTAGCAGTAATCAGATCCTATTTGATGTGTAAGATGAGGAAAATTCTATAAGAATAAGCAATCAGGTATCATTTTCAATAGCTCACGTATGTTATTCTCTCAGCTAATTTTCAATAAAGTTGTTCTCACTTCTTAAGACAGATTTCACAGAATCGTCGTAATATTAGTTTATGTTGATAACATACATACTCATACAGGTGATGATATGGAAGTGAGTACGGAGCTTAAAGGCATGGTTCCGTTTACTTCTAATTAAGATGAAGGATGCCATACTTTTTTGGACGTGAAATAGTCAAGAGATCTCATCTCAGGAATATTTTCTCGGACACGAGAAAATCACTAAGGGTACTCTCTAATTGAGTTAACGAAGAAAATACTAATAATGCTCCATTTATGTTGATGTCAAGTAGTCTAAAACAAAAGGCAACATGGGGACCCCTAGGTCTTCCTTTAACTCCTTGGGGCCATACGACTATTGACAAACAGTATGAACTTTTGTTCCTTTCTTACCTTCAGTGTGACTTCATAGGGATCCCGTGAGGAGTATCAATGTGGCTTTTAGTTCTCTTTTCTCCTCTGTTTTTTCTCTTGTGCATGTGGCTACAAGCAGGGGAAGAGGTCTCCAAACTCTAGGTCATCATGCACCATAATAGTATTGAATTGAGTGGAGAGTGCAACGTCGCTCAATCTTCGGTTCTCATCATCAAATTTCAGCAGGCAATTGACCTATGATGGATGTAACGGAGGAATACAATGATCAGCTAGGGTCTATCCTTGTTCATCAAAAGTCAATGATTGAGATCTTTGAGATAGATAAATGTCATAGATAAACATATTGTTAAAATGAGATGATTCAGATTGTCAAATTGTGGTTAGAAACAAACGAGGAGATGGAGGACTGTGTTGCTTGATATGGAAAAATCCCATAAGATACCTAGGAATCTCATGATAATCCTATAACACCTCAAGGTACCATTTCTCCTTGACGACTATCATAATCCATCAAATTCTGTCAAGATCTCTAATGGCCAACTTATCACCAGAGAAGATTGTGCCACATAAGGAAAGATTTTGAACAAGACACCTTGACTTGTCTAGACCTACAATCAAGGTCTATTGATTATAGGTCTAGGATTTTGTACTAAGTATATGGAAAGGTTGGTGGTGCGAGGCATTCAAGTTCTTATACAGGAGCATGCTTTGTTCGTGCACAAGAAGTGTGGTGATATTTCACTAGTTTTGCTTTTTGTATGTACTTGTCGTTTATTGTCTAAAATAATGATTTCAACTTCGTCTACAGATGCTTGTTCCAGCTTCTACATGAGGCAAGGCAAATATTGGTAGTTATTTATGAAGTTTTGTTCTTCACATGTATATAATGTGACTTCATAGGGCCTCATGAAGAGTGTTGCATGACCCCATGATCTCTTTTCTCTATGTTTTCTTGTGCATGAGCCTACAAGGAAGGTGAGAGGTCACAAATCCCTAGGCCAAGGCAGTTTACCTTTGAACAATTTTAACTAGTACTTATTCGTAGTGTGGCTCTCATGGCATGGATGCCTTTCAAAGTTCCAATTGGAACTGATAGCACAAACATTTACTTACATTTTGAATGTTTGCTAGTTCTCTCAAGAATTTGGGAGTTGATCTGGTAAAGTGGTAATTATTCACAGGGACGCTGTGTTGGAATATAGCAAAAATATGAAACTTCTTGCTCAAAGGTTGTTACGCATGATCTCCGAAAGTCTTGGTTTACCACCTTCATATATTGAAGAAGCAATTGGGGAAATTTACCAGAACATAACTGTCAGCTACTATTCTTCCTGCCCACAGCCAGAGCTCGCTCTTGGTTTGCAAGCCCACTCTGATATGGGTGCCATAACTCTTCTGATACAAGATGATGTGGGCGGTCTTGAGGTGTGGAAGGATGGGGAATGGATACTTGCACAACCTTTATGTGATGCCGTGATTGTCATTTTGGCTGACCAAACTGAGGTATTTTATTTTACATAGCTTAGGTTTGATATTTAAATGCGATTTCATTCATAAGTTTATTAGCAAAAGTGCCTCTACTGTCCATTGTTAGTAGTTATGATTTCATTTGAATAACTGCTATAGTGTTATGTTCAGTCACTTCAGTGTACTTATGTCATTGTGCCTTTGTGAAAAATTAGAAACCTAAGAAATTTAGATGACTAGGTTGGCCCTACAAACTTGAAGTAGGTTCTTCATAATAGTAACACTATTTTGGGACGGTTCTATAGGACATAACTAAACTTTTGAACTCGTTAACAAACACTAAGTGATGTTGTTCCCTATGATTAAATGTGATATGGTAGCTAGTGTAAAATTCATTGATTGTTAAGACAATTTAGAGCACATGGAGGAGGCGTGAGAACTGACCACTATAATAACTTGATAGACTGTTGTAGATTCGTGAGATTAAGAATGCTGGAACCTGTGTCAGTGGCACTACAGGTTGGCTAACTCTAAGGTGGTTTTGAGTTTGTTGTTTTGTCGGTAGGAGACAGCATGACTTTAATAATGCTGTTATTCACATATAACGACCTTGCCTTGAAATTTTAATACCATCTATTATAACTGTCATAACAGACTATATGAAGCCAAAGTTTTCAGAGCCCTTTTATAATTAAAATATTACTTATTTATAGAAGAGTAGACGGTGGATTATAAGGGCTTCTATTAGCAATACAATGATTCTTTTTTTTGGTCTAATTACAATTTTGTAACTGTTTTAACATTGTAATATTCAACAGCAGCATTACTGAATAATGGATGTGATGACTATTATAGCAGTTATTTATGCTTATAGCATAATGGAAGTGGCTAAACTGTTATAGCATGCATTATAGCTGTTATACAGCATTACTTAAAAACCATGGAGTGCTTGATATCAGTGAATTGAATTTACAATATGTATACCAAATTTTCGTTCCAGAATATGCACGTTATGTGGCTCATGATGTATTGCTTGCAAGGAATACATACCTGTTTTATTGTCGCCTATGATATGGTCAACACAAGCATGTTGTCACATGGTAACATGGATACGAGTATCAAACAATACCATATTCTTAAGAACTAGGTATGGCGACACTAGGGTTGGATATTTTGTATGCCAAGATTGGCACTTGACACACTTCATCGTATTTCACAATATGCATGTATATGTGTAGAGTGTAACTTACCATTGACCATAACCCTTAAGCCTTGTTCCATTTTTTGTGTTTGGCTTTTCGGATCCTTCTTCGCTAGTCTATTGAACTAGGACACATTTCTTAGTTTGAGTTCTTTTATGACTAGCTTTCTGCCACATCAATTCACAATTTAATATATGTAGTGTGCAACTCAAAGGATTATCTATTCACATTTAAACTAGTATTCTATGCCATTTAAAGCAAAACATAGAAGCATATTAAAAAGTGTCGTTACTTGGAGTTTTAATTTTCTTTTAATTTTTTCCGTATTTTTCCAGCAAGTAGGAACCTTCTTTTAGTTTTGTTAAAGACAATGGCTTATTTGCACAAGTTTAAGTTGGATATTTTGTAAAAATCTTGACCAACCATTAGTAGACTTCAATTCGCCATATTCCTTGATTTAGGGGCTGCGAGTTTCTTTGCGAGATTCCTCAGAGCTCCTTGGTCGATGCCTAGAAAACACGAAGTTGTGGGTCTTTAGTTCTACGCTATAATTTGGCGTTAGAAATACTTATTCCATACCTTTGATCTTTAATTTTCTACATTCATATTAGTTGTTTCACCTAGATCATAGTCTATATTACCTTCTAGTTCCATCTATAAGCTTAGTTCCACTTTAAAGCCTCAACTAATCCATTCAAATTCCATAATTTCTGCAACATATTTTAATCCAAGCAAGCCCATATCTACTTTACCTTCTAGCTCTATCTATAAGCTTAGTTCCACTTCAAATCCTCAACTAATCCATTCAAATCCCATAATTTCTGCAAGATATTTTAATCCAATCAAGCCCATATTTTAATTTTTTCTGCAACAAATTATCAATCTTGTAAATCCTTTTAGATACCTGTCTCCCTTGTTAGTAAAACCCTTCTAGAATACTTTTCAAGAGTTATATACCACCTTCATAGTGTAATTTCGGTTCAAACTCAGATTTTATCTTACTTCAGAGTTCAGAATTTTGTTTGAAATTTTCCCAAGTTTCTTCCACGCTTTTGCAGATCCGTGTGTTATGGACCCACCACACTTTTGCTGCCCCTATAATACAGTTGATTTCAACAAGGAAGAAAGCATCAGCCCACAAATTTTGGATTGTACCTTGATAAGGTTAGAGTAGGCGTACTGGTGTACCTTGATAAGGTTATAGAATAGGCGACTATTCAAAGAGGCCCAAATGGCGGAGGGGAGGGGTTGGGTTTGTATAGCCTTTGAGGCCATATCATTAGTACTCCAAATCTTTGTAAAAGTGTGCAATTTCACCATCTCTTGGACTCCAAATTGTAGCAAAACTGAATAATTTCAGATTTACTTCGCATTGGACTCAGAGTTCCATTGGAAGTAAAAGGGGAAACCAGACTCCTAGACTGGAAAATTAGAGTGTCTGCTCATAGGGGATGCTACTTCACGTGGATTGGTATTCCAACCCAAGGGAAACCACGAGGAATAGTAACCGTAATCGGTGCGTATTGGCGTTCTATAAATAGAGGGTTTTGCTCACCAAACTTCATCGATCAATTCTTGAGTTTTTTGTCTTTTGTTTACTGCATATTTCAGCTGAGGTTTCTCGGTGAGACACCTTACCTTGAACCTCCTTTATGGATACTTACGTAACCCTAAGACGTGACTCCTTTTGTCTTACGCAAGTCCTAGAAGTGCAACGATTTTAGTACGTAGCCCTTCTTTAATTTCATTGTTAGTGCTGTTTGTTTTTAATTTACTTCGTTTATATTAGATTTTTCACTTATCATAATCCAGATTACCTATATCGTAGTTCCACTTCGATCCCTCAAGCAATCCATCCAAAGAAAAGAATTTCTGCTACAAGAATGTCCGGCATGCATTCCAGTTTTAGATAATTTCTATTCTATCCACCTGTCGATAAAGAGATGATTCAGTATGTAATTCACATGATCATGGATGACTTGTTATAGCAATTTGTAATATAATTGATATCTAGATATTGTACGAGGACTATGATTTTATGCACTTTTTGTTGCCTCGACTGTTCTTAATTGAATTTGTACAGCATCGTCGGTATGAAAGGAGAATGTGATCTTTTGAGTTTCCCTTCCCCTTCTTTTATCTTTCTCCATTAGAATGCATAGTTTGCGTTGGAAGGATGAATTGTGTTAGACTCTCTTTCTCATGTAAAAGATCTTGCGTCGAATCCTGTGCAGATTATAAGCAACGGTGAATATGTGAGTGCTCAGCATCGTGCGGTTGTCAACGCCAATCAGGCTCGGCTCTCTGTTGCCACATTCCACGACCCATCGAAGGCCACAAAGATATATCCTGCCCCTCAACTGATAACTCAGAGCTCTCCGCTCAAGTATCAGGAGGTTCTTTACGGGGACTACGTATCGTCGTGGTACGGCAAAGGTCCTGAAGGCAAGCGCAATCTCGATGCCCTTCTGATTTCGCAATAGAGGGTACCTTCAGCAACTCAAATTATGTATGGATCAATAATGATGTTCAGGCTATGGAATCAAATGTCGACAAATTTCAAATCGCTGATATATATCTTTTTTTTAAAGGTCCGACATAAAAATTGACCGAATTTTCAATAGTACCAAATTTTCATCCGACATAACGAAATGATCTAAATTTGACCGAAATGATCGACATTTGATTGAAATCCGATATTATGTCTTTTTTCCAGATAATTACATTGAAAATATTTATCTTTTTTAACAAAACAAAACTCATCTTTATCATAAGAAATTATATTTTTTCTTGATTTTGATTTTTTTTGTTAATATTTTACTAGGGGTGGCAACTAGTCGTGTCGTGTCCAAAACCCCTAGACCCGGACCCGACTTGTTTAACTAATTGTGTCTAGATCCTAAACCCGTACCCGATCCGTTTATAAATGGGTAGACCCGATAAGACCCGTTTACTACACGGGTCTACTCAGTTGACCCGATCCTACCTAGTCCGACTCGACCCGACCTGACCCGATAGATCCGCTGGTACTACATATTATAGTATCGGATTACGGGTAGATCCGACATGACCTGTTGAATTTTAAACGGGTCTTCCCGGGTCTATCGTGTCCAAACCATAAACCCGGACCCGGCCCGTTTATTAAACGGGTCTATCGTGTCGATCCATTTACAACCCGAGCCTGTTTAGCCCTGACCTAGACCCGCTAACTTCGTGTCTGTCCGAAATTACCAGCCCTATATTTTACTGTCATTATTATTCTAAAGTATTACTGAAATATTTCATCTTTTTCATATTAACCAAAAAATGATAATTTTTTATTCAAAAAATATCAAAATTTGATAAAAAAAATAAAATATTTTCACTGAAATTTGTTTTTCCATTATATAAAATTTTCGCCAACAAATTATTGAAAAACGATTTTTTTTTTTTTTTGGCCGATAGGTATGGACATTGAAAACAACATTTAAAAACTTTGTTTAGGCCTACAAGCAACAACCCGCCATTGATTCATTGCTAGAAAACGGCCTAGTTGGCTGATGGATTCCTGTGCTTGGAAGCTCACCTGTTTTCGGGAAATGAATTCTCATTGCAGCGCACATGTATGAACAACATCTTCTCTGATGGCATTAGTTGAGGTTTGATGGAAGAAATTGTCACCCAAATCTTTGCCCATGCTAGTGATTGAACTCTGCAGTTCCTCGGGTTATGGTGCACTCCAAGTCTGAGGCAGTAGTAAAGATGGATGATGAAACCTTAATGCCCCGATTTGGAATGTGGGTGACTTCAGAGGATGGGAAGCTTTCTTGTCTTGCTCCTGTGGAGTTCGTGGTCAGCCATCTAACTCAATTGGTTTGGAGTATAAGCAATTATAGATAAGATAATCACGACGGTTCATCTGTGTTAACGGATAGTCCCACGTTGGTGAGGGAGGCACCCTAGGTCCACTTATAACCCAGGTTTTGAGGGGTGAGGATGTCTAACGTGTTACCAGAGCTGGGTTCACCGTCTTCTGCTCCTGCTCCGGATGCTCCCCACCGATCGTGCTTTGCCACACATGCTCCGCATGGGAGGATTCTTGTCACGCATGCTCTGCGTGAGGGGGAGTGTTAATGGATAGTCCCACATCGGTGAGGGAGGCATCTATCACCCACTTAATATACCCGCTGTGGATCTCCCGGCCCCTTACAACCTGGGCTTTGGGGCGTGAGGGTATTTAACAATCTGAATACAAAAATGTCTCTTTATTTCAGCTTTTTTTTTGCTTATAATTTATGCCACGAAATATGATTGCAGTTTTTTCATGTGTAAATTACACTTTACACCCTGAAGTTTAGCCCAAAATCAATTAACATGTTAGGGCCCTATAAATGGGGCCCTATCTATATAACATGTTAGGGCAATTCGGGTTATTTACAACCCTGCCATCATCAAAATCACACAAGACAAGTTTCGGAGACAAGTTGTCCATCCGATCTAATTGTACGTATCAACCACATTCCAATCTTCATATCCTCAAGCCGTTTTCAAACCGGTCGATCAAATCGAACGGTTCAAAAACACCCCTCAAATCTCTCAAAGAAGTCCACCATAATAACTGTCCCCTCTAAAATCTCTCTCTCTCTCTCTCTCTCTCTCTCTCTCTCTCTCTCTCTCTCTCTCTCTCTCTCTCTCTCTCTCTCTCTCTCTCTCTCTCTCTCCACCCATTGGGTGGGTGGGGGTCGGGCTGAAGGCTTCCGTGCCAATCGGCATGGGCATTCACTAGTAGTCTTATATGTTAGCACAATATCCCGTTCTGTCTCCATTAAAAAAAAAAATCACCTTCTGCAATTTCCTTCTTTTGTTAATTTCTTTCTGATCGAAACTTAAACGAATGGGGCAAAATGTAGTTTCTCAACTATAGGGGTTAATTGATTTTGGAATAAGCTTCAGGGGGTAAAGTGTAATTTATCTTTTTTTTTTTTTTAAATCATGCGGAAATTCACGGGTACACAGTTTAAAGTCAGAAAACAACTAACCTTTTAGGTTTTTTTGGTTTGCTTGTTTTTTCTTATCAAGTTGCCATGGTCGGATTGTCAAGAAGTCTTCCCGATCTTTCCTATATACAGTGGGATCCCATATTGACACAGACTCGACTCGACTCCTAGATTACTAAGAATCTAAATGGTAATCAACCAATGCTCTTGGTCTGGAGATTCTTTCTCTCTCCTATGTTGAAAATGTTTTCGTAAAGGTGTGCATGATCCAAACCAAACCAAACCGATCAATTTTGATCGGTTTCGACACATTCAATGGATCGGGTCGGATTGGGTTTTTAAAAAACCGACATGATTGGATCAGTTGATGGATTTGTAAATTCAAAACCGAACCAAACTGAACCGAACCGACATATGTATATACATATAATATTTTATTAAATATGTCATATGTCCTCATATACCCTTACTACCAACAACCATTGCAATATTATAGGAAGACTCAAAATCAATTAAAAACCATATTTAGGCCTAATGATTTGATAACAATTATTATTTTTTAAGTTTGAACTAGATCCTAATAGAAGGGGGGGAGCCCAATAAGAACATGGTCCAAAATCTAAACCGACCATCCAATCCAATCCAATCCAAACCGACTTTAATTGGATTGGATTGGATTCCAATCTTAGTTTGGTTTGGATCGCATTGAAAATCCTTACAGCCAACCATGGTTGAATCGGTTTGGGTTTTGCCTAAATAGGTCGGCTTCGAACCGATGCACATCCTTAGTTTTCTGTTCGACTTCTGGTATGGATACTGTGGGGTGAACTTTCCCTCAAGACCGTTGTACCTTATTTGTGCATGAAAATGGAGGCTGTTGATGCATATTCACAAGACAATGGAATTAATAAATAACAACTGCTGCCTGACCCGTTTCGATCTCCGGACCTCATTGAGCACTTGCATTGGCGCCTTGTTCTTTGATCGCTTGGCCGGTCCAGCCAAGAAATAAAACGATCAGTGGCTAGGTTCTTCCACTAGAACCGTTCCAGCGTGTCATTATGGGGGGCACCATGATCTTACCACTGAAGAAGCAACGGCTCATGTGAGCCGTTGATTTGTAATTGCTCACTGCATTTGTGTATGATGATCTTGCATGCTTATTATTTAGTTTAGCTTCTCCAAGGTACTCGCCAAGCCTGCTCGTTAGCTATTATAGCAAGTGGAATCCAAAAATATTGATTCTCTATACCGCTCATCACATGCGGCGAGCAGGCTTTGCTCGCTATTTTTTCTGGGCCCCACAGCTCTGACTTTTAGTCATTCCCATCATGAGAGGACAGATATGCAATGGTCAAATATGATCCGACCGTCCATGTTTAATCCAACGGTGCTTCCATTAATCAATGCCTGGATTTAAGCCATTAGCAACTATTTCCATTGATAGCAAGGGGCATTTGATCTTCTGAAAAAAAAAATAGGGAGTGCTTTGGAGTTGCTTCCTAAATATGGCCCCCTATTTTGTTGAAAAGGCCAAATGACTCCCTATAATAGGGAGTAGTTTGAGGAGTCCCTGGAGATGCTCTTGCATCCTGCCAATAATAGATCATCAGCCCACATGTATTTTAAGCTATTTATACATGCAAGAATCAAAGTGTTCTGAAAGCGGAAGGCTTTCAGGAGCAAATCGGTTTCGAAAAATGGAGGAATTTCAGTGGATTTCTACAATATTTTTGAGGGTGAAGAATCGGTGACACGATTATTTTTTTGCTGGACTCATCAAGCAGTCATAGACTAGGGGCTAGAGCAAGGGCTCAAAGTAGGGCTGTTAATGGGTTCCGGCCAGCCCGAAGCCCACTGGGCCGGATCCAATTTGGGCCTAGTTTGGACAGAGTTAGCTTGGGCTTTGGGCTAGGTTAAACATTCTGGCCCGATTGTGTTATGGGCTGGGTATGGACAACCACTAACCCGACCCAAAACCCGAACCGAAGCCCGAAATATTTTATTTTTATTTTTTATATACAATGAATACATAATTTAAAAGTGCCCATGTTACAAATATCAATGACTCAGACATTAGGAGCATTATTTCACATATATCCTTTCATCATATATCGTAATCAATGCTATTTTCTACTTTTACTGTGTGATAAAGAGAAACAAAAAAGATTTATGCATATACCGCGTTAGAAATATTGGCTTAATTTGGATCGGGTTTGGGCTTGGGCTTTGTAAGAAAGTTTTGGGCCGGGTTTGGGCCAAGCCTGAAAATTTTAATTTGGCCCTGGGCCGGGTATGGGCACACACTCATAAGTTTGGGCCAAGCCTGGCATAGGGTGGCCCGACCCGAACCCGGCCCATTAACAGCCCTAGCTCAGAGATTCAGAGATCAAAACAGAGGTAGAGACAGCAGCAGCAGTGTTCACGGACATCAACTGTCAGGATTCACACACGCAAGCAAGGCACAACGTCCTTGAGGGATAGTTCGCCCCACGGTGTCCATACCGGGAGTCGAACAGGGAACCTCTCCATAGCTATTCCACAAATGAAGAAAAAAAAAATCTACAAGAAATCACATTAAAATCTTACCAATAATCCCCACAAGAGCATACCCCACTACTGAAATGGTGGAACCTGTGAGAATCTCTGACCACAATCCTCCTCCCAGTGACTCTAGAAATGAACTTGGTAGCAGTATGGCAATCCCCACAGACCCTGAGGTTCTTATGGATCCGGATTTCACATTCAGGCCCCGAGTTCATAAGCCCGAAAACGATCGCCAGCTTCTCGCTGTGCACGTACAGCGACGTCTCCTTCGACTCCTCCTCGACATCATGCAATACGAAGTTGGTGTTCGGCACGTATCCTTCTCGCCTAATCCTATCCATCAATCTCTCCAACTCTCTGTAAATCAGATCCGACTGCGGGTTAGCCTGGTCCCCGACTAAGAACTTGTAGACCTTGTTCTTCACCTCTATGACAGTGTAACCAGCTGTCTTCTTCACTCCTCTCTGCTTCATCAGAGACCTAATCCGGTTGGCTTCTTCGATCTTGCCCAACGAGGTGTAGACGTTCGCCAATAGAATGTAGCGCCCCGGGTTCTCCGGGTCCAATTCAAACAGCGATCTTGCAGCCAATTCTGCAATCTCTGTGCTCGGATGTATCCTACATGCACCAAGGAGAGCTCCGCACACGCCAGAATCCGGCTTTATTGGCATCCGTTCGATGAATTCTTGAGCTTCTTTTAGCTTCCCGGCTCGTCCCAAGAGGTCGACCATACAAGCATAATGTTCGGCTCTCGGAACAATTCCAAACTCAGCCGTCATGGAATTAAAGCACTGCCACCCTTCTTCAATCAAGCCAGCATGGCTGCAAGCCGAGAGCACTGCGACAAACACAATGTGGTCTGGTTTCACGGAATCCTTCATGCGGCGGAAGAGCTCGAGTGCATCCTCCCCCTGCCCGTGCATTCCGTACCCAGAAATCATGGTACTCCATGAAACCAAGTTCCTCTCATGCATCCGATCAAACAGTCTCCGAGCATTCCCTAGACTCCCACGCTTCACATAGAGATCGATTAAAGCCGTCTCGATCATCAAATTCTGATCCAACAAGTTCCTAAGGACAAAGCCATGAATAAATCGAGCATGTAGAAGAGAGGCTAGGGTTGAATTCGAACAAGAACGAATGACTCCAAGAATAATCACGTGATCCGGGAGAATTCGACGCAAGTTCATCTGTCTAAAGAGATTCAAAGCTTCTGCAAACATGTCGGCCCGTGCGTAAGCTTCGATCATTGAACTCCAAGACACCAAATCCTTCTCATGGATCCCATCAAACAACTGCCGAGCAGTCTCAATGCTCCCGCACCGTGAATACATGTCCACCATTGCATTCCGGATGAACATGTCTGAATCAAGGCCATCCCTTGCGATAAGCCCGTGCAAGTCATCAGCCTCTTCGCCTCTAGACACAGAGGGCATCACGTTCAAGAAAGTAGCTCTGTTGGGACTGATTCCCTCTCCCATCATCCGACGGAACAAAGACAGCGCCTCTCCCAGACGCCCGTTTTGGGTATAGGCCCCGATCATTGCACTCCAAGTGACCACATTTCGTTCAGTCATTTCATCGAACAGTCGTCGTGCAGTGTCGAGAACACCACATTTACCGTAGAAAGCGATTAGAGAGTTACCCACGAAGCGATCGGAGTGGTATCCGAGTTCCGCCGCCTCCCGGTGGACCATGGCCCCCTCCTCGAGGTCACGGAGGTGGGCGCACGACTTGAGGACCGGCGGGAAGGTGAAGTTGTCGGGCTGGACACCGCTGCTCGGCTCGCGCATGCGGTGGTAGAGAGCGAGCGCGCGCTCGTATGCGCCGCGGTCGGCGAAGCCCCGGATGACGGCATTCCAGAGGAAGGCGTCGGCGGGAGGGGAGGCGGAGGAGAGGATGGAGAGGGCGTGGTCCGGGGAGCCGATGAGGGAATACTGGGAGGCTAGGCTGGTAGAGAGGACGAGGTTGCCGGGGTGGCGCCGGAGGATGGAGGCGTGGAAGGGCTTGACGGATCGGAGGGAGGTGCATCTCTTGAGGAGAGAGACCAAGGCCTTGGGCTCGGCCGTGGCGGCGGCGGGTTTCGTTTAGTATGAGGAGGAACAAGTAGGGGAGGGAGCGCGGGATTGCTTTGGGTTGAAATTCATTTTATAGAGGTTCTTAACAACTCCCGGCACGTTATAACCTCGGGGATCAAAGATAGATTAAGGCCGAAACTGAATCACAACCACCCATTACACTCAGCCTCAAATGGACTGCTGTGGCTTTAACCTATCCTAGAGGTGGCAATCCTTGACCCGACCCGAACCCGAACCCGAACCCGACCTAAAGTTAGTGGGTTTGGGTTTGACCTAAACGGGTTGACCCCACTGATCTGTTTATTAAACGGGTCGAGTTTGGATTTGTAGTAATAACCCGATTGACCTGATTTGACATGTTTACCAAATGGGTCGTGTAAACACCCGACCCAATCTAACCCGACCTAACCCGACCCAACCTGATCCAACCCGATCAAACCCGACCCAACCCTGCGCAACCTGATCAAACCCGACCCAACCCTCAAACACGGGCGTTTTATATGGCTTTTATTGAGCCAACCCGACCCGAGCTATTTATTAAACGGGTCGGGTCGAGTCAACCCGTTTATTAGAGGGGTCGGGTTTGGTTTAAGTTTTTAACCCGTTTATTAAATGGGTCGGGTTAGGGTTGAGTGTTTTGCCGTTATACCTATGTGTTAATCCGGTCCGACCCATTGCCACCCCTAACCTATCCGCCACCGTCAAATTGGTGTTAGGTACTACAAACAGATCGTATTTAACAATAAGGATGGTCAAAGAGAAGCTTTAATGTTAGATCATTCTGTTTGGAAACTATCCATTTTACACCTACTTACACTTGTACTAGAAAACCACGCAGAAGAGTAAGAATTTGGTAAAAAGAGTAACAATTCTTTGAAATCTTGTTTCAATGTAGCCACTACAGTGATCTCACTATAGCAGTTACAATGACTGCTATATTGATTTCACTATAGCAACAAGTTACAATTTGATAAAAAAAAATATAATTTACAAAAATCATGTTTCACTATAGCCATTACTGTGATTTCACTGTAGCAGCTGCAGTGATGCTACAGTGATTTCACTATAGCAAAGAGAAACAATATGCAAAATATTGTAGCAATGAGTGACAATCTGCTACAATATTGTTACTCTTTGCCAATACTTTGCGGATTTTTGTTACAGTGAAATCATTGTAGCAAAGAACAAAGATTGTTAATCTTTGCTACAGTGAAATCATTTTTTTTTTAAAGGCAACTACAGTGAAATCACTGTTTCTAAAGAATTGTTACTCTTTTTTATAAAAATGTTACTCTTTTATGTGATTTAAAGAGTAGGGGCAGTTTTGTCATTGGGGGGGGGGGGGGGGGGGGGTGTTTCAACCAAGGGACTTGCTATCAAATACATCTTTTCAAAAGATATCTCGTGCAAAACTGAAACATTGTCCGTCCTTCACGCTAAATACGAACAATATCTAGGGCCTTTCACTAAGTCCCCCTAAATAATATTAGTTGGGATAGAGACGATGCCTTCCCCGCCATAGCGGGTATATGAAGTGGCCAATCCCGCTCCCCTTACCGATATGGGACTAATACCGATGGACCATCTCAACACTCCCTCACGAGTGGCACACGTGTCAAGATGCAATCGGAAGACGCTTCCGGAAGCGGGCCTAGCTCTGATACCATGTGACAATGTTCGAAGTGCTCCAAAAGGCCGACCTTTTGAAGAGAGAAGAGCCCATCAGGTATATGAAGCGGCCCAATCATGTTTCCCTTACCGATGTGGAATTATTATCAGTGGACCATCTCAACAGGGGTAAAGGAAGAAGAAGGTAAAAGAAAGTTTGGCAAACATGATTCTATCATTTCAAACTCAAAATAGAGGGTATCACAACTGTTGATGCAATGGATGAATGGCACCACAACATACAGGGGGTGGGAGCCACGAGGATGTTCTCTCGATTCACCGTGAATCACACGGGTATAACACTAGTCAATATCAATATATAATTTAATAGTATAATACTAAAATAGAAGCCTCACAAGGAGGTTGTGACATGTGGCAGCCACGTAAAAAACTCGAAAAGTTAGAATCTCTACACTTCAGTGTGAATGTGTAGAAATTACGATCCCATTTAATGCTGCATTCATTAGTAGCATTCATTTGTTTTTTATTAAGTTTTCTCTAGGGAGGGACTTGCATGCGGCTGTTGGGGTCCATGTACATGTTTCTCATCGGAGGGCTGAGCGAAGACCATGCCTTAAACACTGCATTCATTTGATTATTATTCGGTTTTCTATAGGGAGCGACCCACATGAGGCTATTGGGGGATGTGTAATCTCATCGGAGGACTAAGCGAAGCCTGAGCCATGCCCAGGGGTCACACTAGTAGTATAATACTAAAATGGAGCTCTCTCTCCCGTATTGTGACCCGTGGATCTCATTTTAATACCCGAAATCCTTCTCTCATGGGTGAATATGTTTGTCTCACTTAAATTCTATTAAAAACCTCCTTTAAAGATGATAAATACTCATTCAATGGCATTTAAAGGTCATATTTTAATAGGATAAGCATTAGGGAAACCATTTGATGTTAATCTGGAGTGAGTGAGTCAAACTAAGATTGTACATTTCTTCGGACGGCTGTGATATTGCCGATGTCAAGTTGCATGTATCAAGTTCATCCGAGCATTGTCTGGGTTTCTTACTAGTACGTTATATACTAAAACAGAGCCTTTGCAACAACATGCTTCCGTGTTTTGGCTCCTATGGTTCCACATGGACCCTTTGCTGAAAAAAAAGGAGTGTCATGGAAGTCGTTTGAAGGTAGCACACTTGTCTAATGAAAAAATAAAATGCATCGCAACTGTTAGATGGCACACTACAAACGAAACACAGGGAGACCATGGTGGCATTGCGACCTATGATATTGACAAAGAAGTCAGAGTTACTATCCAAAGGTGCTTCCGTGTTTTGGCTCCTAGGTGCTATGTGGGCCCTCTTCTGATGCGAGAAAAAAAACCAAGAGTGTGGTGGCAGGCTGGTAGGCGACCTATGTGTTCGACAAAAAAAGTCAGAGTAATTGTATCTGCTATGGTAAGTCCCTTTTTTTGTTATTTAGTCTAGGGTTGTCAATGGCTTGGACCGTGATCTGACACCAATATGAAAAATCTTGGGTTTGATATTTGTTTTATGCTCCGAGATCCGATTAAAAATGATCTGTCCTGATTCAAAATATAATTGGATCACATTCGTATCTATCATTATCCGATCTGATAAATTTACCCAGCTTTTATAATAATATCATAGTCCATCTGATGGCCAACTCAACCATCATATTTCAACTGGCTCATGCCCAATCCAACTATCTTATTTAAACCGTCGGATTTATGGATCGCTAAATCCATTAACTCAAGCGAATCAACGATTAAAACTTAGAAGCCATGAGTTTCTATTTGAGTGCTTCTAGTGTTTTGACCTCCCAAATTTATCGATGGACTGGTGGCAGCTTGTCATGTCCCCCTATTTCGAATCCAGCTATTTGACAAAAGGGAAAAAAATATTATTTAAAACTGATTGCATGCATTTAATGGATAATGAACCAATCCATTTGGGCTCCTTCTCATTTTCATATTGCATGCTCTCAAGGGAGATGGGCCATAAGAACGTTGATTGTGGTTCCTCGATAATATTAATTGGTTACGCTATAAGGAGATTGTATGTGATGTATTCCTTTTTACGGCAAATTAGGCATATGTCCTTAACTATTTTGCAATATTAGCCGCATGACACCATAACTTGCTATATTAGCTAAGGCTCCTACAAGTATACATTCGTCTCCAGGAAGAGTATATATTCATCTTCAGAAACAATATACATTCATTTTAGAAAGAGTATATATTCATCTTTAGAAAGAGTATATATTAATCGGGAGGGACTTGAGCTATATTTTGAAATTAACGTGTCCTGCAACTAAAAGCCATCTATCAAGAAGGACTTATGTCAAATTTTCCCCTTTTTTTTTATATGTGGATCTCTTTTAGTATCATTGCCAGTTCAATGTCAACTTTAATACATCGTGCCACTTTCACTTCCAACATTCCCTTTTTGAAATGATTAATGGAGTCCCTCTGAAAAAAGAACAAAAAACACCATCAATATTTTCAATCTTTAGGCATGTTATCCAAATGTTATCATTTTGATTGTTCTACCCCGAGGACAAAGAATGGCATGCAATGCAATAACCATAAAATAAAAAAATAGATGTTGTATCAAAGTTGTAGTTATAACAGCAATCCAACCAACCCACTTGCCACCATTCTAATTGTTTATCATCCCAGAAGGACATCGATAAAGATTTTTTAGGAAAGAGATAGTAGAGAGGCAGAGAAGAGGAACTGATGGTTCTAAGCAAAATCTTGCTGGCTATTGTCTTTATAATATAAATCAATCAACAACATATAATAGAATGTGATAAATATATATAATTAATGAAGGATTTAAATTGATCCTTGTTGTTAGAATAGAAACTGAAATCGATCCTTATCAACCCCATTCAAGTTGATAGTAGGAGTGGACGGGTGGAGCTCGCACTGGAACATGTAAATTACGGAGTAACACCAACACCAACCATGTAACGTCCACAACAATAGTAGCAAGGCTCTGATACCATGTTAGATACCCCTCGCACTCCAAAACCCAGGCCGTAAGGGGAGGTCCACAGAGGGTATATGAAGACAATACTGCCCAATATGTTAACGATGTGGGATTAAAATCCAATACTCCCCCTCACGTGCACTCCGATTTTGTCCAGTTCTTGTCACATGGGTAGGCTCCCACTCGGCTCAACAGGCATATGTCAAACATGCTCTAATACCATAATGATTTTTGAGGGAAGAGATAAAGAAGAGGAACTGATGGCTCTAAGCAAAACCTTTCCGGCCACTGTCTTTATAATTAAACTGATTCTGGTTGTCAGGATTGAAACCGAAACCGATCCTTATCAATCGACACTAGCTTCTTCATTGTGAGCAACCGGACTCTCCCCAATGAGCTTGGTGGCATTTCTCGATGAGAAATCCAACTATATGCTCAGTTGATCATAATCCCACATCCCCTTCTCCTTTTTTTTTTCAATCTCGATCTATTGATCTATCTATGTGCAATATTAGAATTACACAATCTATGCGCAATGTTAGAACGATTTGACATCGATCACCAGTATTGGGACTCAATGAACTTGTCCATGCGAGTAAACATCAAATTGCAAGATCGACCTATCGATGGGGACAGGGTTGATGAGCGTGCCTACTTAAAGTCATATGGTTGCAATTCTATGATAGTCCTTTATTATGTTGGTCTATACTTAATCTTTAATTATGTAGTATTCTTTCCCTTTCTTAATTGCTTGCAAGGTTGGATTGCAAGAATGACTCGCTGGTACGATGGAATTGGTTGGCACAATGACTCCCGGCAACCTGATGATGCTCCAGATTAAGGTGGATCAGAAGTTTAACAAGATTGTTGATCGAGTACTTCAAGACCTTTTGTTGCGGCTCTATGACATTCGCCTTATCTATCGGTGTATGTACTTCATTCATTTAATTCTGCATAATTATATTTTTGTTCAATTGCTTGCATTGGTATCTATTTCATATTTTTGTTGCCCTCGATTATGATCATATTGAAGTGTAACAATAGTCACCATATGAATACTTAAAAAACCAATCATTATTTAAAGTTCTTACATTTTCATGTTTCTTGACTCAAGAATTTTAACTTATAACGGCGGTAAAAAATGTTGCGAACTGCCGGCTGAAACTGTGTTGTTAATGGCTGTAGAAGCTAGTCACATTGTTTGAGCTAATGGAAAAAGCATAGAATTTAGTAATTTTTCTAGAAACTAACATATTTTCATAAATAAATATTAAAAAATATCAAATTATTAGAAATTTTCAGTTACAAATAGTGTTTAACAATTATGAAAGATTTAGCGGCAATAAGTAAAATTTGTCCCTGATAGTCAATATTCTTGTAGTTTTAATATTTCAATTCTAAAATCCTAAAAGAATCAATTGTGTTTCCTAATAAATATTTTCTTCATATGAATATATTGAGTGTGGTAAAATCATTCCAATCTAAAAAACATAGTTTTTATTATGTGAGCATATTTACTTGGTATATATAACAAAGTGGTATGTCGAATAAGGACACTTAGCAGTGATACTCTAGTACGATTTGTTGTGCCACCATTTATTTCTATTCTAAATATTGTGACATCGCAAGTTTTAAGAAAATATGAAAATTTGTAAATTATTAGGTATCTATGAATTTCTTTTGTCTTATTTTAAGGATCAGCGAGACAAGTCATATTGATATCCTATAATTTTCTTGGCCTACACTACTCCTGTAGGGCAGATCCTTTCCAGCATAACTAATATCGTCCGACCTTAACTTACACCCTATCAACAAAAATCAATCACACCATTGACACCAGCCTATTATCGTCCACATAGTTGCCCCAATGTCCTCCTCTACCACTGGGGCTACTATTAAAATAGGTGGGTGATCTCCTCTTTGAACCAGGGAATGGTGACAAATTTAATTGAAAATTTATTTTTATTATAATTCTTCCTCTATTTGTATGTGATTTTGGATTGTGTATGGAAATAAAGCTTCTTATTTAGATCAAACAACTCTAACCAATATTAGAAATCTAGCAGACTTTATATCTTCTAACTAGTGTTAATCTTATGCAATGCACATATGGTTGTGATGCAGCTCAAACGGATTGCACATCCAGCACCGAATCTAGCACCCCCATTGTTTATGAGAGAATGTGAGAGAGAGGAACATGTTTACACAAGTTTAATTGTGCAAAAATAAAAAGAGAAGAGTGAGAGAGAGGGCGGGGGAGACTACCACGTGGTGCCAAAGATCTCAACTTTATAAGAGTAGTACTGGTACTAATTTTGGTGGTACACAGACTTTTGCGATGCCACTTGATTGGATTGCACATCAGGCACTGAATCCCACTCCACATCAGGGGGAGAGAGAGAGAGAGAGAGAGAGAGAGAGAGAGAGAGAGAGAGAGAGAGAGAGAGAGAGAGAGAGAGAGAGAGAGAGAGAGAGAGAGAGAGAGAGCTTAATCATAAGAAAAAGAACTTAAATGGATGGAGGGGGAATGGAGAGGTTGCCCCGTGGCACCAAAGGCACAGGTAGTTAGGGGTGGCAATGGGTCGTGTCGTGTCTGGTGTCGTGTCGTGTCCAAAACCCCTAGACCCGGACCCGACCCGTTTAACTAATCGTGTCTAGATCCTAAATCCGTACCCGACCCGCTAATAAACGGGTAGACCCGATAAGACCCGTTTACCACCCGGGTCTATTCAGTTGACCCGATCCGACTCGACCCGACCTGACCCGAAAGACCCGCTGGTGTTATATATTATAGTATCAGATTGTGGGTAAACCCGACCCGACCCGACCTGACCTGACACGACCCGTTGAATACTAAACGGGTCTTCCCGGGTGTACCGTGTCCAGACCCTAAACCCGGACCCGAGCCGTTTATTAAACGGGTCTATTGTTTACGACCCGTTTACGACCCGAACCCGTTTAGCCCTGACCCAGACCCGCTTTGCCAGCCCTAGGGTTAATATTTAGTAGCTAGTTTTGGCCTATCCTAAGCCGAATAGGTTTCGTTTGCGGGTTGAATCCAAACCGCCTTTGGCCTGTCACAACATGCACCTCTCGTGCTATAAATATGACCTCTGGGCCCGGGTATCCGATCAGAGCGTGGGAAAGTAGTGGTAGGTGGCCACTGGGAACTGCGGTTCGCCTCCGTCTATTTCCCCGAAGCCTCGCGTCTTCTTCACGTCCCCTCTCGGTCGGTGAGGAGCTGCGGAGAGAAAACCCGACCTGAAACCCTAGCTTCATCGTCGAGGGAACTGTCTCCTGCTGCGGACACGGTAAGGTAAAAATTTCCCCGTCGCTCTCTTTTCCCCCCCTTTTTGGATGCATCTGAAGGCCTTTCGAGGAATCCATGCGATCTTCTCGTTTTCGCTCGATCCGTGATTTGATGTTTCGAAACCCTAAAGCCTTTTCCCTTACTCTGTTATCCGCCATCCGGATTAACTCGTCGTTTCGTTCGAAGGATGATTTTGCCCTAAATCTTGAAACCCTAGATCTTGGTGATCTACATAGGAAGGGACATTGCCTCTATATTACTGGTGGTTTTTCTGGACTCGCCCATGATGCTGTTGTTTGATTTACTTTTGTTACCCTAAGTTGGTGCAAAGAAATCTAATTGATGTCTGATTCTGGGACTGTCTCTGTTTTCTTTTGACTGCAATTCTTAGTTTGTAATTAGTTGATGCATTGAGGGCTTTTTAAAAATCCTCGGGATGGATGATGCCGCTAAACTAGTGCATCGGTGATCTCTAAGGTTTCAACGCCTCAAGAAAAGTCACATGTACCTTACTTTTTAAGGTTTTATGGAAGTAAATAGTGTCATATACAAGTGTACTTCTGAACCAGAATGGATTTTAGTGATGGGATTACACGATGAACATTGTGTAATTTTACGGCAATCACCAATAATTCGCGAAAGTGATGATTAGGTGGTTAGGTACTTAGGTCCTGTTGTCCTCACTTCCCGGATAATTGGCAAGGCACACTTATCTCCCTCGTAGTGTTGATGGTTGAGCAACACATCAGTGATTTCTTATTTCACTTGTGTTATGGAATTGGGAACTTGTGTGACTGATGTTCTTTGCATACCAGTAAAAACCTATCGTGATTATCCAAAGATGAAGTTTGTTCAAGAGTTTTATATTCCTATTTCTAGTAAAAGATGCAATTTCCTCTATATTTTTTTACCATATGTTTGATATGTACCGGAAAAAGCAAAAATCATTTGCAAGAAGAGGATAGCAACATTGCAAACAAGACTCAAATAGAGAAGCAGCATCCGGTATAGGTGAAATTACCAGTATATTAAAAAGTGCAACCAAATTTTGAAGTACTAACTTTGTGTGATGCTTGAAACTTGCTGAATTAGTTATGTCCATGCGTTTGGCACTACAGCGGCTGCCTTCGGCGGCAAAGTTCGTTGGCGGCACACGCATTTGGTGTTAGACGCCCACATTTGGTGACATCAGCGTAATTCAACTGCAGCTGCCATCTTCAAAGGGGTTTCCGTTGACTAAAAAATTAAGAAACCGAAGGATAGTGCCCTTGTAGGAAAAATCTAAACATCATCAATGTTTATGCTTTTTAAAAAGAAAAAATAAAATGATACAAAAAAAGAAACATGTTACTTAGGCAAAAAAAACTTATTTTTTTATTCCATTTCATTAAAATAAAATATTGAAAGATACTTCGACAAAGGCCGATAGTGGGCGAATGGCATCACCAGCTGTCGGCATAATATAACGAATTTAAACCTATCTTGGTGGAGACCGGTCTACAGGGGATTTCTCTCGGCAAAGAACTCGACAGCCAAAATTGAAACCCCACAACGCATCGCCACATCATTTGCCACTGGCAACATCCCACATCTCTATTGCCAGAAAAAAAAATCTACTGCTAAAAGAAAAAAATATCCGGTAAAAATTTTCACCATCCGTCAAAAATTTCCGTCTACCTTTGGCGGCACTACCGCACCCGTTCTTTATAGATCATCACATAAAAATGCAACAACATCCGTCAAAAATTTCCACCTAAGAAAAAGGGGGGGGGCTGTTTCAATCTATTTCCACTTCCAAATACAAATTATATCTTTTCTCACTTCTTATGAACAACATTAGTGCTACACAAGGAACAAAAAACAGATTTTGACTATCAAATCGGCAACCCGATTTATTTCACAAAATATCACAATTTATTGCATTTCGGTAACAAAAAAAAAAAAATTTGTTTTTTATTCCATGGTGCTACAGAGATCATTAGTGTGCAAGTTTTATAAGATTAAAAAAAACTCAGATTTGAAGCTTGGAGACCCAAAATCAATGAATGAGAAGTGGCAAATATGGATATGTAATGAAAAACAATAGATATATGTGTGATAAATAAAGCATAGATCCACACTAAATCATGAAACTTGGAGGCCACCTGTTTTAGCTTGTTGGAGCAGTGTTCTAAAACTTGCCGAGTCGACTCGATTCGGTGGAGTTTCGATTTGACTCGATCCAAAACTCGATTTAGTTACTACTCGGACCAAAACTCGAGTGACTCGGGCGAATCGACTCGAGTTTTCAGGTTGTGTGACTCGGCTCGAGTCTTGATCATTGTTTTTTTAGGGGTAAAATTGGAATCTGGTAGAACAATTTATGTTTTGTAATGACATGTTATTTGGTGATAAACTAAAAGGTTATCAAAACTTGATGGATATCCATTTTTAAATTTATTTTTATGCTTTAGTTACTTCATATTTATCATTTTTTAATGGATCTATCTATATATATATATATATATATTAATAATAGTAAAGATTAAAATTACTTTATATTTTTCGAGTTTTGGGTGTAACTACTCGACCGAGTATTGACCAAGTTTTCGAGTCGACTCTACTTGGGAAGGTTCCGAGTCGAGTCGAGTTTTCGGGTTTTAAAACACTGTGTTGTAGGGAATCCATTGAGTCATCCCTATCGTGTGGAATAGCTTGGAGAACGTGGACGTTCTCTACATATCACCAACAATTTGTAATTTAAATCCCGGTACAACAGTGAAGCCTTTAATGGCATGCCTCCAATAGAAATCTCAAGGTTAAAATAAATTTCATGTTTTTGGATCCCACACCAAAATACAGATCATCATGGCAAAAAATTGACCATAAAGTCAAAAGTCTAATTTTACAAAAACAAAATTAAGGATCACTTAGCACATAAAGAAGGGTAAAAGTGAGAGGGGTGAGGGTACTGGTGTATATCTTCCCGCTGGCACTCCATAGAGATGAAGGGGAGGAGGGCGTTGGTCAAAGACTCTCGCCGATGTGGGTCACCATCGGCAATCGCGAGGGAAGATGCCTTTCCTTCTCATGTCTATCTTGATTTCTTGCAATTACCACTTTTTTCGTGAACATAGTCCCGGTTTTTCCTGCACCAATGAATAATTCACTGCCTAATTTATTTGGGCTTAATTTCCGAATTATCCATGATCTTAGAGAAAAAGCCTGGGACAGAGGGTCGCATGGGCTAGGGCTACAGATCTGCACTTATACGTGTGTACCTTTTTTATTTTCTTCTCATATTTCTTAACCTTTTTGCCCACGGAGATGGGACATGGCGTGATGGTTATGGCCCACGGACATAAAAGGGTTGCTTTCTACCAATCTTACAAGACATATCTGTCTTACTGACACGTATTCAAGTAATGTTATTATGTTAATAAGATATCTAAGTTTGTTTTCTTGGAAAGATAATTTTTAATAAACGATCGGCTATTGTGACGTAGTAGGAGGCATATTTGGATGGCCTAATGGACCAATATATTGTATAGCTATCTCAATGATCTATTCTTTGAAATTATAAACGATAATCAGAGCAATCTTGGTGCACTCCCCCTCGAAGATAGTTGAATCAAATGAACTTTATCGGGCTGCAACTTAAGTATTTCCTTTTCTTTTTCCTGTGAAAACTGGCTTCAATTACAAAACAACTCATCATTATGGTTACCTAGCACATATATGTAAACCAGTGATGATAGATTTATTTAACACGTGCACATGAATACTTGTACCGCCATGCCTTCATATTTGGATATTGGGAATTCTCTCAGTCCTCCATATCTTTGTTGCTAGTCATTGGCTTCCATATCGACTAAATTGTGGTTGCATTGAGCTGTCAGATATGTTAATAATGGTCTGATACTATGTGCTTCACCATATGATGTACAATTTTTATTGTTGGGTGAAATTGAGATTCAGCCTGCATTTAGTGTTTAAGGCCGTTTATATTTCTCATTCCTGAAAGGAACTTTATGGTGTCTTTTTTTTCTTCAGTAAAATGATTTCGGCAGTTGCTTATGATTTGATTTCGGTTATTGCTTCAGATATATTGTTCCTGCTATTCTTACTCAGTAGTCAGTACTGATTTCTATTATTATTTCATATTTTTCCAGATGGCGGGAACTGCATTAACAACTGAAGCAATTGCTCTGACTGAGAAGAAAATGGACATGGCTTTAGGTATGCTTCTCACAGCTTCAAAATCCTTGTGAAATATCTTAACCTTTTCAAAGCCATCCATGTAATTGGATGCCTCTTGCTTGTTGTAGATGATATTATCAAGATGTCGAGGAAAACATCTGATGGGAAAAGGCCTCCAAGGGCTTTGGTGAGTCCCTCTTTTGCCCAATTCAAGGTTCTTTGCATGGGTGACCTTTATATTTGTACACATGTAGAATAGTTGCAGTTAATATTATATTGAACTTGTAGAACAAAAGCCGGGGATTGCCGAATGGCCATGCTTCACAGGTTAACTTGAAGGTTCAGCAGTATATGGAATCAAGATCATCCATTAGACAGGTATTTTAGTTGAATTTGTTCTCTTTAATTCATTTTACCCTTAGTTGCACTCTCATCTTATGCTTCATAACTTTCCATTTTGTGTTTCTTCTGTCTGTAGGGTGTGCTCGCCAAGAGAAGGTCCAATTCACAAGGGAACAAGTTCCCACTAACTACAGCTGTTGCAAGGAAGGCTGCTGCTGTGCCCATTCGCAACAGGGCGGTTAATAGGAACACACCAAGGTATTTTGTATTCATGCTCTTTCTTTTTGGCTCTATGTTAGCATTCTCTTATTCGTATCTTCAAAATGTTTTCATATACTGAATTTTTACAGGTAAACCAAGTTCTTTTCTGGTAATAATGGAAATATCTTCAACATGCATGCATGTTACATACGTGATATGGAACTGTTCATGGGCTGTTGGCTGTTAAAATGAACCGAACAGCAAGTGATGACGTGCAACTTATCTGTTTGTAACTTCGGGAAATCGCTGCGTCCAATTTATTATTTGGAAGATATGCCACCACCTCAGTGATTTGATTTGCGGCTGGTGGCGAAATACTGCTCGATAATGGAACTTCTATCCTTGGCTAAATTTTAAACATGTCAATGGAATTATCCAAGTTGAGTAGCTTTAGGATTTAGTTATCAAGTGCATTATTTCAGTCTCACACAGGCCACACACGACCAGATGTGTAGCAAGTATTTGCTGGCAAAGGGTAGGAGTATGAATCAAAAGAATAGGTTCACAATCACCTCGGGAGGAACTTTGGCTTCACATTTTATTTGGTGCTGCTGTTTTGATAGACTTTTGGACCCATTTGTCCCTTATGGACTTTGAAGGATCTGCAATTTAATTTTGGAAGGATCTGCAATTTAGTATTCCAAGGTGCTGTTCATTTTTTGAGAACTTTCATTCATTGCATTTTGTGGAGTTCATGTGTTTAAGATCTTTCTCCTATGCCTTTACTCATACTTGGATTGTCAGATCCCATATTATCTAGAAAGTTATTATCAAATATATCTTCAATCAGTAACTCTTTGGTGCTCATGCATCCTTATCGAAGGGCTCTGCAACTTTTGCTTGTTCTGTAGTTTTGGACTTAAGGAATAAGGTGTGCCGCGGGCAATAGGCCTCAGCAATTTTAGGGATTGGGTGTTCTAAACTTTTGAAGCATTATGATCTTGGCAACTGCTGAAGTTTCTGGAGTGGGTTTGCTATTGCTAATCAAGCACATTGTGCCACATGTTAGATATCTCCTTTGAGCTGCATATTTGGTTTTGAATGGTGAACTGGACAATGGACTATGTTTGTGTATGCAAAGGTTCCAACTCTGATAGAGGCAGTATGAGATATGGGAACTTAGATGCCACAAAAGTTGTCAGTTCCTCTGGAAGCTTGCAAATCGTTGGCTATATGAGTGCAGACATCGAACGTACAGGGTCTGATAGTTTCTCAACAGTTCTAGGAGGTCATTGAAAGCCTTTGAATGCCATATTTTCTTAGTTTTTTGGTATATGGGATGGTATTATTATGTTTTGTGGACTGCTTTGGATCATGGAGTATTCGTGGAGTCATAGGTGCTCTTGCCATTTAATTAAGGATTTTTGTTGAGGAGTGCAACATTTGCTATAAAATGTTTGTGATGCCATCATTGTGGAGCTTGATATCTGAACTATCGGTAATGGTGTTATCTTAAGTGTCAGAAATTCTGAATGAGTTCCAAGATCCTGTAGGTCCATTTTAGAGGTTAGAGTTGATGTTGTTGAGGTAGACAACATTAATAGCAGCACATATTTGTGCTGCTACTGTTGAGGAAGATGGATATTACTGGGAGGGTGGAGCTATTGTCTGACCATATTTTCAAAAGCTCATCTTTTCTGCGTGGGGTCTTGGATTCAGTAGTGCTCAGGAGATCATTGGACAGCTAATGGTTTGTCAGTCTTGACCTGTTGGTTATTCAAAGTTTTGAACATTTTTCAACGATCGTGGTAAGTTTTTCCAAACTTCTAATGGTTCGTGGACAGATAATGGTTTGTCAGTATCAACCTGTTAAAATTATTCAAAGTTTCGAACCGTTTCCAACGATCATGGTAAGTTTTACCAAACATCAAGTGAACTGCGGCTGGTAGCTGCAGACGGCGGAAGTATCACTCATTTTGCTATCAGCCTTCCTTAAGCTGTGCTGTATGATTCTTTGGGGTTTATTTCTATTAATTGGTCGGTTAATGATGCAGGGTTGCAGCTGCTACAGGTCAGAGCAATGCTCGTGAGCGTGGATTTTCTTCGGTTCAGCGGATTACCCATGAAGGCGGACTTTCCACGGTTCAGAGGATTGCTGGATTTGATAGGAAGGTGACTCTCTCTCTCTCTCTCTCTCTCTCTCTCTCTCTCTCTCTCTCTCTCTCTCTCTCTCTCTCTCTCCTTTTCCTGTGCAAGTAACACTAAATAACAAACTGCGACCATCGATTAGCTGGGAGTTCTTTCATGTTAAGTTGACATAAATTCCAAATGTATGAAGTCAATTTCTGTTTATAGTTATATTCTAATCAGGTTGTATGATTGTATCAGTTGTATACATGTATTATGCACGGAGTATGCAGAAACCTATAATGTGCGGTGTTTCAAAATATGTTTTAAAATTTTATCCATTAATGGCTAAGATTGAGTTCTCATCATTTGTTGAAAAAGATGTAGTCATGATGGAAAAAGGGCTCTTTACTTCTGTTTTTTTTTTATATTTAAAATCATTCTTATAAGCTCTCTTGGTTTTCCCTGACTTGTTTTCCATAGGGTCAACACTTTCTGCAAATTCTGAACTTGCAACCTGTGGTTCATATTTTTGTTGATCATGATTGTTATAGATCTAACATCCTGTGAATCACTATGTTCAGATGCTAAATGCTCAGTCTACTCTCTTTTTATGCTTTTCAACTTATAGTTCTAGAGGGGGAAAAAAAATTTTGCTGTTTATTTTCAGTTCCTTAAGACATCCAAAATGACATGAAGTTTTCTGTTTCCATGCAGCAGGATAAGGTGGTGGTGACGAGGAACAGGCCTCAGACCTTGGATGCGCTGTTTGCCGGCATGAAGGAGCAGAGGATGAGGGTGATTTCCCAGAAACAGAAGCCGCGTGGGCTTGTCTCTCAGAGTGATGCACCAAGGCACCGCACCCAGCAGCAGCAGCAGAGGGGGAGTTGGGGTAGAGGTGTAGGTGTAGCTGGCGCGCAGAGGATGAGGGTGATTTCCCAGAAACAGAAGCCGCGTGGCCTTGTCTCTCAGAGTGATGCACCAAGGCACCGCACCCAGCAGCAGCAGCAGAGGGGGAGTTGGGGTATAGGTGTAGCTGGCGCTGGCAGTGGTTCTGGCTGTCGATTCGGCAACTTTGCAAGATAGAATGCCGACTGTCGTAATGCCCCACACCTACGTTCAACTGTTCTAAGTGTTTTAGTGAACCCCCCCCCCCTCCCCCCGATTCCCAGATTACGGGTGCTACTGGAGCCTGGCTGTTCGCAGTTCTGATCTTCCGGACACTTCAGTCATTTGTTAGCTGTTTTTTGGTTATATGTACAAGCTCTCTTTCAAATATTAGCTAGTTGCTAGTAATGATGACCTGATGATTGAAGTCTTTCACATTGCTCCCCAAGATCTGTTTTGAATGGGATTGACCTGATTAGCACCTGAAGGCAGGAGTGTGTTTATTTTTTGTTCTTTTTTCTTCAAGGGGTTTTTGCATATAACCCACTAACAAATATTGATATTTCATATAACCTCCTTAACTTTTAAGTTTTATAAATAACTCCTTCGTATGTTCTGATGTTTACTGAAAGCTATCTGTTGTGACTTTTTTGTCATCGAGTTAAATGAATAAACTTCAAAAATGATGGGCAAATATCTAAGGGTATGATGTTTATGTAGGGCAAATATCTAAGGGTTCTTGCAGAAATATGATGTTTTTGAAGGGCCAAAGCCTTCCAGCTAATCTGATCCCCTCTCAATCCATCAGGTGCCAAGAAAGCTACTATTGATTGAAACCGTATGATATATTTGAAGGGCCTTGCCAATATTGATTGCAACCTCTCTTTGCTTGCCCGTTTTGGAGTAAGTGTGATGCACCGGTTGAGTATGGATGTAATGGACGGCTGTGACTTGTGGTAAATATGATGACAGATTAATGGCGGCAGACGATTTGAACTCCTTTTCAATTTAATACTTTTTGAGGAGCCCCTATTTAAAAAATTAAATTACTGCCTCAAACAAACAAGTCTTGACATGCATGAAATCGAAACCTATCACCGTTGCAATATATGAATTGATAATCACCGGATCAGGACGAGCGCCGATCTATTATTACAAGCAATCTAAAGGGTTAGGATCCATGTCCTGAGTAGAAGAGATCATTTACCAACAAACCGAAAGTCGGAGTCGAAGGCCTTCTCTCTTGCATTTAGTAGCCGATGGATAGGATTAACTAATGCTTAAGGTGGAGTGAGAGGCTTGCGCTGGGATGTGGTGCCTCCCGGAGGTCGGTTGAACCCCCCCCCCCCCCCCCTCGAACTACTAAAAACAAAAAAAACGTTGGAGTGAGAGGCCCCCCCTTTTTCCACTTTTTTTCATATTTATACTTAGTTGGCTATACCCTTTCCAGTATAGACTAAGAGCATCTCCAATGAGCTCCTATGATTCCTCTCTATTCTTCAAAGCTTCTAACTACCACGTGGGCCGGAAATGGAAGAGCACTCCGATGAGTTCTTCAATCTCTTCCTATTTTTGTGTAAAATGATCAATTCAGGATCCACGAAAATAATCTTTACAAGGACTGTTCGAAAAAGTAAGAAAGTCAATAGACTTTATTTCAATTCAAACTGGGACCCACAATTCTTAGGTTTTCCTACTTCTCTCGCCCACCTCTGTGAGATGAGTAGAGAAATTTGGTGGAGCCGTTGGAGCCCCTTTTGGATGCTTTCTCCATTTCTTTCGATAAAGTAAGGAAGGATGATGAAATCCAAAGAAGTCCGTTGGAGATGCTCTAATCCAACTTAGGGGGGGACATGCACACATTTTGATTATGGGCTAACCATGAGTCCATCTTTAACTCCAAGTTTTAAGTGAGATCTCCCATACAATTTGTTACAAAAATTGGTTTTGATAGAGAATGAAAAAATCGGTTTTTGGGTTTAGTTCCATATTGCCCGTGGGGAGATCTTTTAATGCTTTTATAATGGAACTCCCTTCATTGGGCTTTGTAACTTCCCAAGAGCCAAGTCATAGCCCACCACACACGCGCGCGCGCGCCGAGCCGAGCCGGGTCGGGCACGGGCTCGGGCCGAGGCCGCGGCTCGCGAGCCGCGTGGACGCGAATGGGCTTCGGGCCTTCTTTTACACTGGTTTTTACATTTTAATTTTTTAATAGAGATTTATTCCTTCCGTTACACTCTTCACGAGGCTGAGCTAGGTTCATTGAACCTGGACCTCTGCACTGTCACATGCAACCGTTACACCCGACAGAGCTGTGAATGCTCATCAGTGCGCTGCATGCAATGGGCTATATGAGTGTGTGAACGTTATGGCTAAGGACCTCTATATAAGAGAGGGTCCTGTGAAGCCAGAAAACACACCAAGCGAAGAGCTCTCTCCACTCTCTCTTTTCTTTCTCGTTCATGATTCTATTCCTGTCTGGAGTACGCTGAGAGTCCCAAAGGGGTTCCCTTCGGTGCTGAAGAGGAGTCCAGTCGTTGTACCCTGGGGAGCGTTCGTCGGAGGCCTTGAAGCACCTACCGAGGCGGCGAAATAGCTTTCAGGGTATTGTGCTAACACAAGCCTCGACTACTGCTAAGTTCCTTGTGCTTCTTCCTCCTCCCCACCTCTTTGCCATATATGTAGACAACCTTAGGACAACCTAAACCTTGATTGATTATTGTGCTCAACTTTTCATGCTAAACCCCTATAGTTTGTTCAATTACTTTTTGCACTAGATTTGTAATCTCTCTATATTGTGCTAGTCATCATTTGCATGTCTTCATAGAGTAGAATACCTAACAACTGAAAGCTATTTCGTTCTAGTCTATTCCGTTTAGATCTAGATCCAATACGAGAGTATTTAGATCTAGTCTCTTGTTAACTGTTAGAATTCCTTTGATTTTTTATAAGTTTGGCGGTGTCGAGGAAAGCTTGACAAACCGGCATTAAATTGCCCTAGGAAGCTTGGTATTTAAGCGAGCCAAGTGCTCCACCTCTTTCTTGGAGCTGACCTGGCCGTCAAATTTTTAAAAAGTCAAAAGGAACTCTTCCTAGATGACTACTGAGATGGAGAGGAAACCTAGCAAGTCTAGTGAGAAGCCTGAACCATTCGATGGGAAGAACTTTAAGAGATGACAGATGAAACTTAAGTTCTATCTGACTGTCCTTAAGGTTGTCGACCTTATCTCTTCCGAGAAGCCTACCCTTATCTCTAAGGATGATGGCTCAACTAACCAAACCGACTTAGACTCCTGGGAGAGGCAGGATTACCTGTGTAGGAACTATATCCTCAACTGCCTTGTCCCCGACCTCTATGATGTCTACTTTACCTGCAAGGCCGCCAAAGACTTGTGGAACTCCTTAGAGAAGAAGTACGCCATAGAGGACGCCGGGTCGAAGAAGTTCGTGGTCGGGAAGCTGCAGGAGTTCAAGATGGAAGATGGAAAGTCTGTAGTCTCCCAACTTGAGGAGATACAGATTATCATCCATGAGGTCCTCGCTGAGGGGTACAAAATCTGCGAGGGATTCCAAGTAGCAACTACAATAGAGAAGTTGCCTCCCTCGTGGAAGGAGTACAAGAACAGTTTGAAGCACAAGAGGAAGGAGATGACCATGGAAGACCTTGTTGTCCGAATCCGTATAGAGGAGGACAATCGAGTGTCGGAGCAAAGGGAGCAAGCCTCTATGATAAAAGGAAAGGCCAACCTCGTGGAGGGGAAGTCTTCCAAAAAGAAGGCTCTTGCTCCTAAGCCCTGGGAGAAGAACAAGCTTTCCAAGCCTCAGTTCAAGAAGAAGCCGAAAGGAGACTGTTTTGTATGTGGCAAGCCAGGACACCTAGCTAAAGAGTATCGTTTCAATGCAGCTAACCGGCCAAAGAACAAGTCCGAGGCGAATGTGGCTCAGAGTGGTTACTTCTCTGTGGTGGTCACTGAGGCCAACCTAGTCAGCAACCTTGCAGACTGATGGGTGGACACGGGAGCTACCTGACATATATGTGGGTCGAAGAGCTGCTTCTCCACCTACACACCTGCAGAAGAAGGAAAGTCGTTGTACATGGGGAACTCCTCAGTTGCTCAAGTCGCTGGGAAAGGGAATGTGATTTTGAAGTTCACCTCTGGAAATCTTCTGACTCTGAAGGAGGTGCTTCACGTCCCAGACATCCGGAAGAATCTGGTCTCCGGAGCAATGCTGAGCAAGAAGGGCTACAAGCTTGTATTTGAGTCGAACAAATTTGTCCTGACTAAGGGAGGGTCTTTTGTGGGAAAGGGTTATCTTGATGAGGACTTATTTAAGCTGAATGTAACCTCTTTCACTAATGATAATAAAATATCTTCTTCTGCTTACTTGTATGATTAATTCTTTTGATCTGTGGTATGCTAGATTAGGACACGTTAACTCTAAAACCCTTAAAAGGTTAGTTAACTTAGGTAGTGTACCTAAATGTGTTCCATCCTCAAATGGAAAGTGTGGCATATGCGTAGAGGCTAAATATGCCAAAAAACCTTTTAAGAGTGTAGAGCGTAGCCTAGAAACCCTAGACTTGATCCACTCAGATGTGTGCGACCTTAAAGGTTACACTACGAGAGGAGGGAACAAGTACTTCATCATATTTATTGATGATTGTTCCAGATATTGTTCAATCTTTCTCCTTAAGAGTAAGGACGAGAGCTTGTCCAAGTTTAAATCCTATAAGTCTGAGATAGAAAACTAGTTAGGGAAGAGGATCAAAGTCCTTAGGTCGGACAGAGGAGGTGAATATGAGTCCGAAGAATTCACTAAATTTTGTGAAGACAACGGTGTAATTCATCAGACCACTGCTCCATATTCCCCTAAGTCTAATGGAGTAGCTGAGAGGAAGAACAGGACCTTAAAGGACATGGTCAATGCCATGATCATCAGTTCAGGGGTACCTACGAACTTGTGGGGGGAAGCTATGCTCTCAGCATCATATGTTCTTAATAGGATCCCATTTAAGGAATCTGAGCAGACTCTTTATGAGATTCTGAGAGGTAGGAAGCCATCCTATAAACACCTCAAAGTATGGGGTTGTTTAGCGAAGGTATCCATACCTAACCCTAAGAGGACCAAGCTGGGTTCTAAAACAGTTGACTCTGTGTTCATAGGATATGCCCAGAACAGTAGTGCGTATAGATTTTTAGTAATCCATTCTGAAAACCCATACATAGATGATAATACCATCATCGAGACTAGGGATGCCGAATTTTTTGAAAATCGGTTTCCTTATAGAGAGAGGTCTGAAAAACCTCAGGAGTCCAGTACGCTTGAGAGGCCTGCTCCTAGACAGAGGGATGACTTTTCAGATAATAAAGAGATCGAACCTAGAAGGAGCAAGCGAGCTAGGACTGATACTTCATTTGGGCCTGACTTCATCACATATCTAGTGGAAGAGGATCCAACTAGTTATAGTGAAGCCATGACCTCAGTTGACTCTATCTTTTGGAAGGAAGCTGTAAAGAATGAACTTGACTCCATAATATCCAATAACACCTGGGAGTTAGTTGAGCTACCTCCTGGTTGTAAAACAGTTGGATGTAAATGGATATTCAAGAAGAAGCTTAGGGCAGACGGATCCATAGAAAGACATAAGGCTAGTTTAGTAGCTAAAGGATATAAGCAGCGAGAGGGAGTAGACTTCTTTGATACCTACTCACCAGTGACTAGGATTACATCCATTAGGTTGCTTATAGCATAGCTGCTATCCATAACCTTATAATTCACCAGATGGATGTAAAAACTGCATTCCTAAATGGAGAATTAGAGGAAGAGATCTACATGGATCAGCCCGAAGGCTTCATAGTGCAAGGTTTGGAGAAGAAGGTTTGTAGACTAAAAAAGTCTCTTTATGGTCTCAAACAGGCTCCAAAACAATGGCACGAGAAGTTTGACCATGTGTTAACTTCAAGTGGGTTCAGAATTAATGAATCAGATAAATGTATCTACACTAAGGTCAATAACTTGATTTGTGTGGTCATATGTCTTTATGTAGATGATATGTTGATCTTTGGAACCAACTTAGAAGTAGTGGTCAAGACCAAGGACTTCTTGAGTAGGCACTTCGATATGAAAGACTTAGGAGCTGCAGATGTCATTCTTGGAATCAAAATTAAGAGAGTTTCCAATGGCATGGCTCTATCTCAATCTCACTATATCGAGAAAGTGCTTAGGAAGTTCTGTCATTTTGATTGTCGACCTGCTAGAACGCCATATGATCCGTCAGTACACCTGAAGAAGAATTTAGGGCCTAGTGTATCACAACTAAAATATTCTAGGGTAATTGGCAGTCTCATGTATATCATGAACTACACGAGACCCGATATTGCCTATGCGATAGGTAGACTTAGTAGATACACTATTAACCCTAACCAAGAGCATTGGGATGCTCTAATTCGAGTTCTAAGGTACTTAAAACATACATTAGATTATGACATTTTCTATGGTAGGTATCCAGCTATCCTAGAGGGATACAACGATGCTAATTGGATTGCGGATTCCTCAGAAACCAAATCCACTAGTGGGTATGTGTTTACCCTTGGAGGGGGTGCATTTTGTTGGAAATCATCCAAACAAACATGCATTGCCCGATCCACTATGGAGTCGGAGTTCATAGCCCTAGATAAAGCTAGTGAAGAGGGTAAATGGCTAAGGAATCTCATTATGGATATTCTTTTTTGGCCAAAGCCTATTCCTGCTGTCCCAATTCATTGTGATAGCCAAGCAGCTATAATAAGGGCTAGGAATAACTCCTATAATGGAAAGTCACGACATATTCGTCGCAGACATAACACTGTTCGACTGATATTGAAAGATGGGATAATTACTATTGACTATATTAGGTCAAAGGATAATTTAGCAGATCCCTTAACTAAAGGACTAGCTAGATAGTTAGTTCTAAGTACATCGAGGGGGATGGGGCTGAGGCCTATAAACTAATAAGTCTCCGATAACGGTAACCCAACCTACGTGATTGGAGATTCCAGGATCGAGGTTCAATGGAAAAACAAGTTATTCAAGGGATTTGTGGGGGTGCTATCAAAATTTTCCCCTCCCTATGATGTGATAGTACATTCTGTATCGCTGAGAGACTGAGTTTTAGACTCTTAATGCTAACTATAGCTGGCATACCAGTGGGGTGTATAGATACATAGCACTCTTGATAATAAGCACCTATATGAGTGTAGAAGTGTGGCCGCTTCTATGAGAATTGAGGCTAATTCTCTAGAACACTTAAGAAAACTGGGGAAGGCTCATGGCCATAAAGAGCACAACCGCATGGGACTCTATGATGTATATGAGAGTATGGGTGAGATTTGTCAACTAGACTTACAATATATAGTTGTACAGTTCAAGATGTAAGTTTACTGTCAGCTAGTAAGTCCTGCAGCTCTACACAAAGCAAAGGTTCAAGTCGAAAGACACCTTATGTCTATACATACTCTTATAAGTACTCCAGACTACTTCTTTCGATTTGTTTTTCGATATTTTCATTCTTGTGGGGGATTGTTACAAAAATTGGTTTTGATAGAGAATGAAAAAATCGGTTTTTGGGTTTAGTCCCATATTGCCCGTGGGAAGATCTTTTAATGCTTTTATAATGTAACTCCCTTCATTGGGCTTTGTAGCTTCCCAAGAGCCAAGCCATAACCCACCACACACGCGCGCGCGCCGAGCCGAGCGGGCTCGGGCCGAGGCCGCGGCTCGCGAGCCGCGTGAACGCGAATGGGCTTCGGGCCTTCTTTTACACTGGTTTTTAAATTTTAATTTTTTAATGGAGATTTATTCCTTCCGTTACACTCTTCACGAGGCTGAGCTAGGTTCATTGAATCTGGACCTCTGCACTGTCACATGCAACCGTTACACCCGACAGAGCAGTGAATGCTCATCAGTGCGCTGCATGCAATGGGCTGTGAGTGTGTGAACGTTATGGCTAAGGACGTCTATATAAGAGAGGGTCCTGTGAAGCCAGAAAACACACCAAGCGAAGAGCTCTCTCCACTCTCTCTTTTCTTTCTCGTTCGTGATTCTGTTCCTGTCTGGAGTACGCTGAGAGTCCCAAAGGGGTTCCCTTCGGTGCTGAAGAGAATTCCAGTCGTTTGTACCCTGGGGAGCATTCGTCGGAGGCCTTGAAACACCTACCGAGGCGGCGAAATAGCTTTCAGGGCATTGTGCTAACACAAGCCTCGACTACTGCTAAGTTCCTTGTTCTTCTTTCTCCTCCCCACCTCTTTGCCATATCTGTAGACAACCTTAGGACAACCTAAACCTTGATTGATTGTTGTGCTCAACTTTGCATGCTAAACCCTTATAGTTTGTTCAACTATTTTTTGCACTAGATTTGTAATCTCTCTATATTGTGCTAGTCATCATTTACATGTCTTTATAGAGTAGAATACCCAACACAATTTTGATTGTCTCTGTGTATATTATTATACCTTGAACAAGATTTTGTCAAAAGCCAGAATAACTTAAAACAATCACATCCCAAATATATATGCCGAGTAACATATTTCATGCTTCGTTCAAGTATTTGAAGGATTCATCGTGCCTTGCCGAGCCAAAAGGAGAGGAATTAAGTCCTTTCAAAGTGAGCATGGTACCCTAAAGATGTGCTCCTCCCCGCTCTCCTCGTCGATCTTCGTCACCCATCTGCTCTTCCCACTGGGCCGCGGCCGCCGCCGCCGCCGCCTCCTCTCTTCACTGCTTCTTCCGGCCTTCAATCCAAACTCGTCCCTCTTCCCTATCATCGTCACCTCCATCCCCTCCCCTATGGGATGCTTCACACACCTCACCTGATCACTCCTCTTGCCCCTCCACCCCCTGACGTCCCACCCGCCCCTCCCCCCCACCAGCAGGTTGCTCGCCACCACCATCGACCTCCTGGGGTTCACGTCCAGCAGCTCCAGCAGCCCCGCGCCGCCGGACTGGTCGCTACTGCAGTCCACCAGCGAGAAGTCGATGTTCTCGTACTCGGGCAGCAGCTCGTGCGGGTCCCCCACCTTGAACTCCACCATGCCGTCGAGGCCCGAGTCCTCCACCACCTGCTTCGATGCGGCGAGGGACGCCTGCTCCGGGAGGATGCAGACGAGCCGGCCTCCGGTCTGCCGGGCCGCGGCGGCGAGCGCTACCGTCGACTGGGATGCCTCCGAAGAGACCTCGACGATGAGCTGCGCGCTCATGCCGGCCGCCAAGGCTGAGATGACCTCGGTGCTCTGGGGTTCTATCGGCATGCATACGTCATCGTGACTCCTCTCATGGTTGTTGGCATTGCACTGTTTGAGATCAAGGGGGGTAAACGCAACAACATGATCAGAATCAGTTGGGGATTCAATGACAGATTAAATTATTGCATTTATGGCCGTAGGACAAAGAGCATAATTACTTAATATTTATTTTATTTATTTTATATTTTTGGTCATAAGACTATTTTTTTTTTTGATCAATATTACGATGCGAAAAGATATAGAAACATTGAATGCAAATATTACAATTATAAAATTGTTTAACAAAACTCTAGACAGTCATAAATCAAGCATGGAGACATACATTGGAACATTTATTTCACATTTCTAAACAACCCCGGTGTATGATGCTATATGTATCATGTAATTATTTCTATTCATACGGTATAGTCTATATAGATACATACATAATAGTCTAAAGTCTATAACATATCCAAAATTTACGTGAATTTATTAATATCAAGGTCTGATTTTTTAATTTTTTTTTATCCTAATATTTTTGGAAGATTGATGAATTCAATGTTTGATCCTCAAATCTGGTGCAAGATTAGAAAAGAACGTTTCGATCTTATTGTCATTCATTTGATCTTTCCAAGTTTGTATTAAATGACATATCGATCAAATAAAAATAACAATTATGCTATATGTCCTCCCCCGTCGATCTCCAACCCTATCCGTTGACCTTGCTGGGCCGATCCATCATAGAAAAGGGGACAAATTTGACTTACACCCCCATCCAAAAATAAAAAAACAAAATAAAATAAATTATATACTAATTAATAAGTCACCCCCTTTTTAATCGATATTAAACCTACCCCCCTAAAAATTAGACTTATACCCCCATAACAATATGATATTTAGTCATACATCTCCATAATTAAATGATATTTAGGTATACCCCCCATTCTGACTAATTATCATATAGTAATTTGGGGGTGTAGGTTAAATTGGGGGGTAAGTTTAATAATGATTAAGAGGGGGGTGACTTACTAATTAGCATATAATTTTGGGGGGTAAGTCAAATTTGACCTAAAAAAAATTCCAAAATTATTTTTCTAGAAAAAATCACATTTGAGAAGTTGAACCAACAGTTCCTATGATTTAGGGTTCAGAATTTGGAGTTTAAAATCATAAAAAAAATGAAAATATCGAAATATATCTGACCCTCACATTTGTTATAGAGGGCAAGAAAAATAAAAAAAAAATCCGAAAATCTTGAACAGCTGTTGTTAGTCATGTAGGACCGTTTAGTCACGTAAGTAGAACAGAATCAACACATTAAAAGAAAACAAAAGGCGAAAAGGGTGCTTGCTAGCTGCACAATATAAAAGGGAATAAAAGCAAATAAATTGAGCCAATAATAAAAATTAGATCATGGGACCAAAATCTAAAAAAGAAAAAGAAAAAAACTAAAATGAAAATTAAGGAGGGTAGGGTGAGATTATGACCAGTTTGAGGGTGTCGAGGTAAGCATTGGCGGCAGAGTCCGGAGACCAAACCATATCTTCAGATTTCTCTCTCCTTCTCTCCTTCTTTCAAGGATTCACATGCAGAAGAACCCTAATTATTGAATTTAAAGCAGCGGAAGAGATAGGGGTTGAACGTTGGTTTGGCCTCGGATCTTTTCTTCGTTGCCCACTATATATGGGTAGAGAGAGAGAGAGAGAGAGAGAGAGAGAGAGAGAGAGAGAGAGAGAGAGAGAGAGAGAGAGAGAGAGAGAGAGAGAGAGAGAGAGAGAGAGAGAGAGAGAGAGAGAGAGAGAGAGAGAGAGAGGACGACGACGACTGCGAAGAAGGCGGAAGCGCAGCAGCCCAGGAACGGAAAAGGTTGCGCACAGTCATGGTGAGGGGAGGGTCGAGTCCCGATTCCTTGGGAGGGGCAGCTCAGCATGGGCAGCCCCTCCGACAACGGTTGCAATGCCACGATGACGCAGGCCCTTGGTTTCGATTTCATCGCCGCGAATTACTCGAACGCTTCGAACGACCACTAGGGCTGGCAATGGGTCGGGTTCTGGTCGGACCCTAGCCCTACCCCTTTCGTTGTGGCAGGTTCCATACCCGACCCATACCCATTCGGATAGAAGAGAGGTCATACCCGACCCATATCCATTCGGGTTTCGGGTATTAATTCGATATAATTTGTCTCCTCTTCTCCATCATATATACAATTGTTTGAGGGAAAAAAATAAATAAAGGTATCACAATGCGGTGTAAAGAAGCTCTTTTGGTTTTTTATTACATTAGTTTTAGTAGAAGTTCGGGTAGAGATATGAGTTGGGTAAAAATTTGGGTACATGACAATGGTTTGGGGTCTGCCAAACACCCTCTCAGACATGTAGTGGCGGATCCAAAAATTCCAAAATTTAAAACTTTGGGAGATCATTAGTGAATTATTTTTTAAAAAAATCAAAGTATCAAGAGGACCCTATATAAATTTTATCAGCTTTGGGGCGGGGCCACGGTCCTCCTAAACCCCCCCTTGGTTCTGCCCCTGCAGACATGGGATGCCAGTTTTCTCTCAAAGAGAGTTAGAGGGGCAATTATGTTTTGGGTTTTGAGTATGGGTATCGGGGTACCCATGCCCATATCCAAAAGTTAATCGGGTAGAGTTCTTATATACTTCTCCTACCCAAACCTTGTTTTGGGTACAAAATTTGTACCATACCCAATATTTCGGGTTGGGTTCGGGTCAGGTTCGGGTTGCGTTTTCGGAGTCCATTGCCACCTAAACCACTTGGATTGTTGGACCCACATCGGATTAAACCATGGCCCCATCCTTCTACGAAACTGGTTATTGTTCGAGATGGCCAGGGCAAGATTAGCACAGTATTTCCCAAAGAGCAATGCTATTCAGCCCGAAGGTTTTCCCAATTCCACTCATCCCGATTGACGTGGCAGCGTGCAACTAGTGGAGTATTGCACGCTGCCATGTCATTTGGGCCGCCGAAATCGGGAAAACCTTCGGGCTGAGTAGGATTTCTCTTTCCCAAATCACTCACTTTCGTTAATTCATGGACGGTAGGGATGTAAAAGGGCAACGGTCAGCCCAAAGTGTTGGGTTAGCCGCTTGCGGCATGAGGATGGCCCGGTACAAACCCACCATGGGCTTTTGGGTTTAAAGTCTAATGGGCCTTAACTAAAGCAATACCAGTTAATGATGTGGTTAAGTGATGAGTCATAGCCCTTAGATCAATCCAGTGGATGGTTGGATTGATTCCGGTTATTAGGGTTTTGGGATGGTGTCCTGATTTAGTTATAAATAAGATGCCTCCCATCTATCAGGTATTTGTCTGATGTCATCTAGTTTCTTAACGGCAAAGAACTAAACCAGAAACACCTCCCCCTCTCCTCCCTTCTCTTCTGATCGTGCGACGACGACGGCGTGAGGAGAACGAAGAGGATTCGACTACGTGGGAGACGCATCGCATCGATGAGTCATCTACTTGCAATTCGTCACCCGGTTCGTTATGGCCGGAGGTATATCTCGATCTTCGCTTCCGCTATAGGTAGATCCGATCTTCGTGTCAGATCTTATTTGGTTTGATGAGATCTCCCATGATCGGAGATTTTCTTACACCGGTATCAGAGCCATAGTTTGCTCGATTTTTGTTTTTTGGGTTTCAAGAGTCGTCGGATCGGAGCCGGTGATGTCAATGTCATGGGCATCGACGAGGTTCAGGATCCCACCCATCCTCGTGCCCGCAACAGCGGGGTTACCGATCGACCGACGTGGCATAGTGCTTGGGGCTTGATGGTCGTACCTTTGCGATGTACGACCGATTGGCTGGAGCCCATATCAATCCTGAGCCGTCTCGCATGCCAGCATGAAGGGTGGCGGCTGATGTTGAATGTGAGAAGGTGGTGAGATTAGGATTTATTTTAACCCTAAACTCAATTGTTTTACCCTTTTACCCCTCTTTAAAGCCACACTCAGTCACCACCTTTCATTATGTTGGTTGTACTTGGGATTAATCCGACTTGGCCCGACCCATTAATGGATTTTAGACCCATAAATTTTAAACTTTTGTTTTGAGTCCGATTATAGTCCAATTTTTACCCGTAAATAGTCGATTCAAAGCTTACGATTCGGCATATAGTACGGACCATAATGGGACCAATCTTTGACCATAAAAAATAAGATTTTAAATTTATGTGCCTAATTAGCGTGCTGTCTTTAAATTGATTCGGCATTTACCTATTAGTGATCGGGATGGATCGGAGTGGCTTCGATCACGTATGGATTAATGAGTTAACATAAGGTTTGAGCATCTTGTGTTTGTTGCTTGGGCCAACCAGGGATCGTATGTGGCTTGCATATATAAATCGTTTTCACAGGTGCGAAGGAGCTTGCACGGAGTTTTGATGCAGCAAAATTATTATTTTCTATGGGGCCTGTATGTACAGTGCTTCCAATTTGTAATAATACAGGGCTGCGCTAATGTAAAATGTGAATGTCTGTGTTATATATGATTGTGGGATCCCTGGCCAAACCCTAATAGCCCAAGTTAACTTATTAATGCTATATGCTTGTTTTTCAAGCTATTTGATTGTAGTAATCTTGCTTGTTCTTGATCATCATGACAGTAAAGATAATCATTGAAACTGACTCAGGATTGGTCAAAGCATCCTGGGTTAATTTTTGATGAGTGACTACTAAAAGGAGCATCATGGGATGCACAGGGTCACATAAAGTTACTGTGATGGTCACATTCTAATTATATAATAATGACCGTTGCTCGGCCCCAAACGGAGGCAGCTGTCAGCATCATGTAATTAGGATAGGGCAGAGTGTAGGGGTGGCAATTCTTGACCCGACCCGCCAACTCGACCCGAACCCGACTCGAAATTAGCGGGTTTGGGTTTGGCCTAAACGGGTTCGGGTCATAAACGGGTCGATCCGATTGACCCGTTTATTTAATGGGTCGGGTTCGGGTTTGTACTTATAACCCGATTGACCCGACTTGACCCGTTTAACAAATGGGTCGTGTCAACCCAACCCGAACCAACCCGAGCCAACCCGACCCAACCCGGCCCAATCCGACTTGTCTTGACCCAACCTGACAGGTTTACATGGGTTCTGTTGACCCAACCCGAGCCAACCCGACCCGACCCATTTAGTAAACGGGTTAAACGGGTCGGGTCGGGTCAACCCGTTTATTAGGCGGGTCGGGTTTGGGTTTAAGTTTTTGACCCGTTTATTAAACGGGTCGGGTTCGGGTTGGGTGTTTTGCCCTTATACATATGTCTCGACCCGAACCCGACCCGACCCATTGCCACCCCTAGCAGAATGTTGCATGGTGAAACGGAGACAGCTCTAATACCCACAGGTAATGGATTGTCAGTCTATTTCACGGTACAACACTCTGGTCCTATTGAAACCTTGTAGTTTCTAAAGAACACAGTGGAATTCATATAGCTTACGACATTTACCCAAAGAGAGGTCCGAATTCCCACTGACTGACTTTAACATGGGTTAATTATCAGATATGGTTTATTCCCTCGTATTAATGTAAGCTTTGTATGTTTCTTTTCAGCTATGTCCTTTATTAATGACCCTACCCAGCACCTTCCATTTTTGTCTGGTGATAATTATTCGGATTGGAAGGACAAGATACTCTTGGTCCAGAGGGTGTATGGATCTGGACTTGGCGCTCCGTATGGAGGAGCCTACTCCTCCAACGGAGAAAAGTACGCCAACTGAGGTTGCATCATACGAGCGGATAGAGCGATCCAACCGCTTGAGTATGATGCTCATCCAGACCCATATCGATAAAAGCATCAGGGGTTCTATCACTGAGTGCCGACTGGTCAAGGACTTTATGAAGGCTATCGAGGATCAATTTAAAAGCTCCGATAAAGCCTTGGCCAACACCCTAATGGCCAAGCTATCATCCATGAGGCTAATTGGAAATAAGAGTGTGCGAGAGCACATCATGCAGATGTGTGATGTAGCATCTCACCTAAAGGGCATGAAGATAGACATCAATGAGTCGTTCTTGGTGTACTTTATACTGAACTCCCTACCTGCTCAGTACGGGCAATTCAAAATCTCCTACAACACTCATTCAACCAACTGGTCAGTAAATGATCTATTGGTTATGTGTGTTCAGGAGGAAGGGAGGCTGAAGCAGGAGAAATTGGAGGTGGCTCACCTCGTTTCTCATAAGGCAGGGCAGTCTAAGTCTCACAAGGCATTTCCCAAGAAGAAGCAAAGCCATGGGGTGCCAATAAAGAAAACTGATGGCATTCATAAAGAGGTGAAGTGCTTCTTCTGCAAAAAAAAGGGACATCTCAAGAAGGACTGCACCAAGTACCAGAAGTGGCTCACTAAAAGAGAGTCTAAAGGTAATCTCATGACCCTAGTGTGTTATGAATCAAATTTGGTTGATTCTCATAATGACTCCTTGTGGATTGACTCCGGATCTACAATCCACGTTTCTACCATCTTGCAGGGGTTCCTTAATCTAAGGGAACCAACTTATGGGGAACACGTCATCTACTCTGGCAATAAGATGAGTTCAAGAGTTGAAGGTGTGGGGACATACAGGCTTCGTCTCCAGACATCATACACCTTGGACCTAGAGAAGACATTTTATATTTTTAGTTTTTGTAAGAATCTAGTATCTGTATCAAGACTAGTTCCATATGGCTTTGATTTTCAGTTCAAAGACTCGTCTTTTGTATTATTAAAGATAAAGTAACCATTAGTTCAGGTTCTTTGATAGACGTATGATTTATATTGTCTTTCTCTAAATTCTTCTCTTGAATATTCTATGATGACTGTGAATGGAGATTCCTCTACATTGTGGTATAGGAGACTGGCTCACATCTCCATAGAGCGCCTAAAGAGATTAGTGAAGGATGGAGTCTTAAAGACTCTTGACTTCACTGACTTTAGGATTTGTGTAGACTGCATAAAGGGAAAGCAAACTAACAAGTCCACTAAGGATGCCACGAGGAATAATAAGAAATTGGGGATCATACACACAGATCTCTGTGGACCATTTAGTACACCCTGTCTAAACGGTCAGAGGTATTTTATTACCTTTATAGATGACCATACTCGATACATGTATCTCTACCTCTTAGAGGATAAGGCTGAAGCATTTGATGCTTTCAAAATCTATAAGACGGAGGTAGAGAAACAATATGGAAATAGTATCAAAATTATAAGATCAGACAGAGGTGGGGAATACTATGGAAGGTATACAGAGAGCTGACAAAGACCTGGTCCATTTGCAAAGTTCTTGGAAGAACACAACATTGTGGCTCATTACACAACGCCTGACACACCGCAACAAAACGGTGTTGTTGAAAGGAGGAACCACACTTTGATGGACATGGTAAGGAGCATGATTAGTAACTCCTCCATTCCTCTCAATATGTGGAGTGAGGCCTTAAAAACCACTGTGTATGTACTAAATAGGGTTCCATCTAAAGCCGTTCCTAAAACACCCTTTGAGTTATGGAATGGATGAAACCTAGTTTAGGGCACATGTACATATGGGGTTGTCCAGTTGAGGTTAGGGTGTACAATGTTGTAGCTCGTGTGTCCTTAGCGTGGATTTTCTGTATTAACATTAATAAAGATGACTTTGGTTATTGCCTTAATTAGAATACTACTCTGGTATATGATAATACTCATATAATTAAAGGACCCTAGGGAACACAGTAGGCCACTGAGGCGCATGGAGGATCCATGCTTGGGAGACCCAGTGGACCAGTTCTGTGTAGACCTAGAACTAGTTCACAACTTTGGTGATGCTGGTCGTTTCACCGAGAATAAGCTGTTGGCAGGTAGAGGATGTGGTGAAGTCTCCACCACGGGAACGTGGGATTCTCATTCACCTGACCAAGCACGATGATCGTGTTGAACAGGAACCAAGATGGTGCACAGTTCAGTGATTCAGACACTGGTGCAGAAACCGTCTTACTACTATAGATAATCCGTCCTTAACCCTGAGGGACCATGTACACTGGGCCAACCAGTTGTGTGGTGCTTTGATGTGCCAACGTGTGCGGACCTTCCATAGTCCAATACCACGGTACGTTGGGTTACCCGGCTGACGCTTGAGTGACATGTAATCCCTACAGGTTATCCGATGTCCAGTGTTGGATGGGTGCGTTTTGATGAGTCAATTTGTCCACACAGTTAACCCAGGCCTGGTGGTTGTCAGTATGACTGACGATGTTCCGGATGCTAGGCATAGCACCGGAAGGTGTGTGGTGCTATAGATGAAAAGTCATCAAACCCTAGTCAGATGATCGATCGGGATCTAACGGTGCTTCCCACCGCCCGAGTCGTATCATAGCACCAGTAATAGGAGGGACTGAGGATTATCGGAGTATAGTAGAGAACAGGGTTACGAGGGAGTAACATAAGTTTAGGATCACTAGAGTTCAACTCGCGTCACACTCTGGGTGGCTACGCGGGTTAATCGGATTAGTGCTGATTAACGGAACTTTCGGTGTGTCACCGGAACAGTTAATTAGGGATCTGGTTGCAGCTAGAGATCCCGAACCCTGAAGGTTCCACCCTGTCGTTGCGTATAGGAATTGTTCCCCGACCTAGTTGGATACATTGGATGCGAAGTAGCGCGGTGGAGCGCAAGCCCGAAGCCTAAGAACCTAATTCACACGTGTTACGGGCCATAGGGGTATTTTGGTAAATATTGAAATATGGCTCAGAACATATTGAATATAGATCTTAAAATGAGCGGAATAATTCCAGGAGCTCATAGGCGCTGACGGAACTCGATTCCGAGTAGCGCACCTCACTCAGTCTCTCTTTTAGTTTTCGGCTTTTCGTGAAGGGCGTTTTCGTCAGGGCTTCATGATAGACACCCGGAATCCCTAAAAACCGCCCCCCCTTATCCCTATCCACCTAAGGGCCGGCCCTAGCCTCCTTGGAGCCATGGGAGACCAGCCCTATAAAGGAAATAGGGAGGGGAGGGGCCGGCCCAATGGTTCTACTTCCTCCCCTCCAAAAATCCGACCCCTAGTCCTCCTCCTTTGTGGTTTCGGCCAAGGAAAAGAGAGGAAGAAGAAGGGAGAAGGAAGAGGAAGGAAGGAGAAGGAAGAAAGGAGAAAGAGGAGGAGAAAATCTCGAGGCTCGCCATCGTCTTCGCAACGGATTCTTCCGTCGGCTCGAAATCCTTGCACTCGGAGACGGGATTTCGAGGATTCTTCAATTCGCAAAGGACAAGGTGCTATCCGACAGTTTCCCTTGCAATCAAAGTGCGGTTCTTCATCGTTCCGTCATCTCCGGATCATAGATCCATAAGGTATGATGAATCTAAACACCTAAGTAGATGCATTCATGTCTTCCGTAGATCGTTGTATGCCTCTAGGGTGTCCATACACATGCTAAGATCGTAGATTTGCATGTAGATTGTTTTATAGCGAAATTGTAATGAAACATACACCGTATGATCTTCGGATCTTTCTTTTGCTTCCGCTGCGACTCTGATTAGCGGAACCCAATTCCAACTCCCATATGAGAAGAAGCTTGACCCTAGGACTGTGAGTGGTTTCTTCATCGGTTATGCCGAGAAGTCCAAGGTTTATTGGTTCAATTGTCCCTCGCACACTCCTAAAGTCGTAGAAGCTAGAAATGCCAGATTTCTTGAGGATGGCAACCTTAGTGGGAGCGTCCCAACACAATCAATTGTGTTTGAGAAAATACGAGTTCCGGTAATCATACTCGTAATCGAGGGTGGGCAGATTGCTCATCAAGAAGAACCACCTCAAGTGATTCACGAGCAACCAGCCCAGGGCCTCTCAGCCCAAGAGGAGCAGGTTGGCATAGAACCTATTGAAGTTGTTGCTCCATAATCATAAGTTATGGTACCTACAGAAACTAGGAGATCCTCAAGAAAAAGAAAACCTGCAATTTCTAATGACAACGAGGTATACCTGCAAGAGTCTGACGACTCAGTTGGAATTCAAGATCCACAAATGTTTTCACAAGCCATGAGTGGAGGTAACTCCACGAAATGGTATGATGCCATGATGGAAGAGTTGAAATCCATGGCTGACAATCAAGTCTGTGATCTGGTAGAGTTACCTAGAGGTGCTAGGCTAATTGGTTGTAAATGGGTCTATAAAACCAAAACGGATGCCTCTGATAACATTGAAAGACATAAGGCAAGACTTGTGGCCAAGGGTTTCACTCAAAGGATCGGCATTGATTATCATGACACCTTCTCTCCGGTTTCTAAGAAGGATTTATTAAGGATAATCATGGCTTTGGTAGCTCATTATGACCTAGAGTTACAACAGATGGATGTGAAAACGGCCTTCTTGAATGAGGATCTTGAGGAAGAGGTATACATGCTCCAGCCTGAAGGCTTTACTTCAGATAAAGGGAGTCAGCTAGTTTGCAGACTCAAGAAGTCTATATACGGACTGAAACAGGCTTTCCGACAGTGGTATTTAAAGTTCCACAATGTCATAACTTCTTTCAGTTTTGTGGAGAACATTGTTGATGAATGTATATATCTTAAAACTAGTGGGAGTCGTTACACATTTCTAGTCCTATATGTTGACGATATTTTGCTAGCCAGCAATGACTTGGGGATGCTACATGAGACGAAGCAGTTTCTCTCACAGAACTTTGATATGAAAGACTTATGCGAGGCATCCTATGTTATAGGGATAAAAATCCATAGGGATCGATCCCAAAGGGTTCTAGGATTGTCTCAAAAGTCCTATGTTAACAAAGTTCTGGAAAGATTTAACATGCAGAACTGCTCGCCCAATATTGCTCTTATTGTCAAGGGTGATAGATTCAGTTTGTCCCAATGCCCGAAAAACTCTTTTGAAAGAGAGGCTCTGGCTAACATTCCCTATGCATCTGTAGTTGACGGTTTGATGTATTTAGAGGTCTGCACAAGACCAGACATTAGATTTGTAGTAGGGATGTTAGGAAGGTACCAGAGTGATCCAGGCATGGATCACTGGAGGGGCTGCTAAGAAGTTCATAAGATATTAACAAGGGACCAAGGACTTCATGCTTACATACAGCCACTCTGATCATTTAGAGCTGATCGGGTACTCTGATTTGGACTTTGCGGGTTGCATTGACTCCAGAAAGTCGACATCGGGTTATATCTACCTATTGGCTGGTGATGCTGTCTCCTGGAAGAGCACCAAGCAGACCATTACGACATCGTCGACTATATGGAGGCAGAGTATGTTGCACTCTACGAGACAACCACACAGGCGTCTTAGCAAAGGAATTTTATCACAGGGATAAGGATCATGGATTCCATATCCAAACCTCTAAAAATCTACTGTGATAATCTTGCTGCAGTGTTCTCCAAGAATAACAAAAGTGGAAGTTGAAACAAGTACATCGACATAAAGTAACTTATTGTTAAAGAAGATGTAGCAAAAGATAAGGTTCAGATTGAGCATATTGGTACTGAGCTTATGGTGACTGATCCACTAACCAAAGGATTACCACCAAACCTTTATAGAGGTCATGTGGATCGGATGGGTCTGATTAGCTCATTGTAATCTTAAAGATTATGCATTATGAACCTATTATTTCTTTTACTGCAATGAATAAAGTACAATGTCTCTGTTTGTGCACTAAAGTTTAAGACATATAGTTTTGACACAGAGTGAAGCATGCATTCACTCATAAAAGTAATTCATCACATAAAGTGTTTAACTAGAATGATCGTGCTACATAATAATATATGGAAGGAAGTGCCTATTTGTTAGGACACGACCACCATGATTCATATAGTTGGTGTCTTCAGTTTAAACTAAAGGATACCACATAAGGCATTACGGGTGCTTTTGTTTTCCGGAATTTTTTGTATGCGCATACTAAAGTTTTCATCGATTTTGGCCAATTAGAGTTTTGTTTTCTTTAAAATAAATGGTTGTTTTTCAAATGTGTATTTGTAGGTCCAAGTGGGAGAGCGTTGGGTTAGCCACTTGCGGCATGAGGATGGCCCGGTACAAACCCACCATGGGCTTTTGGGTTTAAAACTGTAACATCCGCCCCAAACACACAAGATATTGTCCGCTTTGCCCGTGCCCGCACGAGAACTTCCCAGGGAGGGTCACCCATCCTGGTACTACTCTCGTCTGAGCACGCTTAACTACGGAGTTCTTACGAATTCCGTAGCGGCGCACGGTTTTAAAACGCGTCTTTTATGTTTGGGAGGGGAAATTATATAAGTAGCTCAGGATCTCCTTCTCTCCAGGCGATGTGGGGCTAACTCATGGCCTTGTACACCTCACCTCACCTCATCCATCTTGGCATTCCCGCCTCAGGAGTCTTGGCTCTTGGCTATTGGCCTATTGGATCTTGGTCGTCACAATCCACCCCCCTTAGGGCTACACGTCCTCGTGTAGGGTTAGACCCCCCCATCCCGAGGAGAACCAGCTCTGATACCATTTTGTAACATCCGCCCCAAACACACAAGATTTTGTCCGCTTTGCCCGTGCCCGCACGAGAACTTCCCAGGGAGGTCACCCATCCTAGTACTACTCTCGCCCGAGCACGCTTAACTACGGAGTTCTTACGAAATCCGTAGCGGCGCACGGTTTTAAAACGCGTCTTCTATGTTTGGGAGGGGAAATTATATAAGTAGCTCAGGATCTCCTTCTCTCCAGGCGATGTGGGGCTAACTCATGGCCTTGTACACCTCACCTCACCTCACCTCACCTCATCCATCTTGGCATTCCTGCCTCAGGAGTCTTGGCTCTTGGCTATTGGCCTATTGGATCTTGGTCGTCACAAAAACCTAATGGGCCTTAACTAAAGCAACACCCGTTAATGATGTGGTTAAGTGATGAGTCCTAGCCCTTAGATCAATCCAGTGGATGGTTGGATTGATTCCGGTTATTAGGGTTTTGGGATGATGTCCTGGTTTAGTTATAAATAAGATGTTTCCCATCTATCAGGTATCTGTCTGATGTCATCTAGTCTCTTGACGGCCAAGAACTAAACCAGAAACACCTCTCCCTCTCCTCCCTTCTCTTCCGATCGTGTGATGACGATGACATGAGGAGAACGAAGAGGATTCGACTACGTGGGAGACGCATCGCATCGAGGAGTCATCTACCTGCGGTTCGTCACCCGGTTCGTTATGTCCGGAGGTACATCTCGATCTTCGCTTCCGTTATGGGTAGATCCGATCTTCGTGTCGGATCTCATTTGATTTGATGAGATCTCCTATGATCGAAGATTTTCTTACACAAAGTCCATCGGGTAGGCCCCAGTTTGGGCTCTATTTGGGTGGGGTTAACCTGTGATTGGATGGCGTTGTGCTCAGACTTTCGGGCCCTAAGTCGGATATATGCAACCCCTAACCTAACCAAAACCCGATGCGAAGACTGAATCATTTTTGCTTTTTATACAACTTCTATCAATTTCTTATGCATATCTAGTATATTGACACTAGTAAATGTCTGTGTTTGTCGGCACTCGGACGGCCGCCTTCGACGGTGACGTGGTTGTCAGCACTCGGACGCCGCCTTCAACAGTTATAGTTGCCTTAGGGGTGTGATTCACTTGTTAAAGAGAGAAAGAAAGTATTAATTAACCTTCTAAAAAAATATTAATTAACATCAAATAATCATTAAATATCATTGAATATATATTTATCATATTTATAATAGGTTTTTAATAGGATTTATGAAATTACCGTATTCACACACTTAAGAGAGGGTTCCGTTTTTAATAGGTTTTTAATATCTTTATAGTAGGTCTTTAATATCCCTCTCTCTCTCTTCAAATCTTGATCGACGACTAGATTTTTATCCTAGTCAAATTTTAAACAGTCGTGCCATGTTATATAGATTTATGGCCGTTTAAAAGAACATTTTTTACCTCTCTCTCTCTCTCTCTCTATATATATATATATATATATATATATATATATATATATATATGGATAAATTATAATTTGACTCCATGAAATTTAGGGCCAGTTACAATTCTACCTCTATAACATTGTTGTCACACTAACATTCCATGTGGTTTTAATTTGTTGACACAATCACCTCCCTCGTGAGTGCCTTAGGGGGTAAAGTGGTATGTTTTTCAAATTTAAGGTGGTGTTAGTTTTAGTGTTACAAAAAAAATGTAGATGCACAAGTGTAACTACCTCCAGACTTCAGGGGTCAAACTATAATTTACCATATATATATATGGGGTGGGATCCGTTGACAACCCAAAATGGGAGGTAAATTTACCTCCCATTTACAACTCGCCATAATCATTGGTTGGAGGTTTCCGAATTTGCTGATTTTTTGTGAGGATGATCAACATGGCAAGTTGATCATCCTCACAAAAAATCAGAAAATTCTAAAACTTATACGGGCGTCAAATGTGTTATTCAAATTAACGGTTCAAATAGACGGTTCAGAAACATTTGATTCAATCGGCATCCTTAGAAGTTTCAGATTTTGCTGATTTTTTGTGAGGATGATCATTATGGCAAGTTGATCATCCTCACAAAAAATTAACAAAATCTGAAACTTCTAAGGGCACCGATTGAATCAAACATTTCTGAACCGTCTATTTGAACCGTTAATTTAAATAATACATTTGACGCCCTTATAAGTTTCCAAATTTGCTGATTTTTTGTGAGGATGATCAACTTGCCATGCTGATCATCCTCACAAAAAATCAGCAAATTCGGAAACCTCTATCCACCGATTGAATCAAGTTAAAAATGGGAGGTAAATTTACCTCCCATTTTGGGTTGTCAACGGATCCCAGCCCTATATATATATATATATATATATATATATATATATATATATATATATATATATATATATATATATATATATATATATATATATATAGGGCTGGGATCCGTTGACAACCCAAAATGGGAGGTAAATTTACCTCCCATTTTTAACTTGATTCAATCGGTGGATAGAGGTTTCCGAATTTGCTGATTTTTTGTGAGGATGATCAGCATGGCAAGTTGATCATCCTCACAAAAAATCAAAAAAATCTGAAACTTCTAAGGACGCCGATTGAATCAAATGTTTCTGAATCGTCTATTTGAACCGTTAATTTGAATAACACATTTGACGCCCGTATAAGTTTCAGAATTTGCTGATTTTTTGTGAGGATGATCAACTTGCCATGTTGATCATCCTCACAAAAAATCAGCAAATTCGGAAACCTCTAACCAACGATTATGGCGAGTTGTAAATGGGAGGTAAATTTACCTCCCATTTTGGGTTGTCAACGGATCCCACCCCATATATATATATATATATATATATATATATATATATATATATATATATATATATATATATATATATATATATATATATATATATATATATATATATATATATATATATATATATATATATATATATATATATATATATATATCTTTGTAGTAGAGCAGGGGCTGAGAAATGATATGTATCGTTTTCTCTAGGGCATCCACTTATAGCACGAAGAAGCCACATCCACTTGTCCTTAACTTGTTGCTTTGGCATGTAACTCATTCCAATCCACATGGGGGGCAGCGTTGCTGCGTCGTGATCATAAGTTGACATTGTCAGTGTCATTGGGGTTCATACTCGAAAGAGGAGAGGAGGAAGACGATGGAGAAAGAAGGAGACAGGGCAAAGCCAGTTAGAAAGACTTGAAAGAGGAAAAGGTGGTGGTCAGGGGCGTAGCCATAATTTTTTTTTGAACTGGGCTGAAACTAAACTAGTATTTTTTTTACAATGAAAATTTTAATTTATAAAGAAATACTAAAGCAAAATTTTTTAAGCAAACATCAACGGTACTAGAAATTATATTAATATAAAAAAAAGTTCATTACACTTTGTCCCCCTGAATTTTAGCTCAAAAACATTTAACCCCCCTATAGTTAAAAAACTACATTTTGCCTCATCGAAGTCAAATAAAAATTACAAAATGAGAGAAATTAAGTAGTTGACAAAAGTAGTATTGTGCTAACATTTCAAAATTTAGGGAGCGTTTTGGAACAAAATAAACTATAGGGGGGTTAAGTTTTTTTTGCGGCAATTCATGTTTTGTGAGTAGGGATGGCAACGGTGCGGTTTAAAACCGTGAACCGCGGAAAACCGCACCGCATGGTGCGGTTTTGGTTTGCCAAAATATAAAACCGTCGTGGTGCGGTGCGGTTTCGGTTTGCGGTTTCGGTGTTGTGGTGCGGTTTCGGTTTTACCCAAAATCGCAAAAAACCGCACCGTTTAGACCATTATAATGTTAAACCGCGGTGCACCGCACCACACCGCACCGTATGGTGCGGTTTCGGTTTTACATGTGGTACACTGTCGCGGTACGGTGCGGTTTCGGTGTCGCGGTTCGGTGTTGCGGTGCGGTTTCGGTTTTGCCCAAAATCGCACCGAAACCGCACTGTTGCCATCCCTATTTGTGAGGACTCAGAGGCAATAGCAATTCATGTACGTGTCGCGAGGGACCAAGGGCCTCGTTGGGTTGATGCGGGCTGAGGTCTTGGTTGAGACGGGCTGAGGCATGTATTTAATAATATGGCTAATTTTTCTCAAAACTCGGCCGGGCTATAGCCCAGCTGAGCCAACTATTAGATCCACCCATGGTGGTGGTGTTGGAGGAGGGAGGAGGCTGACGACTGTGATGATGGAGCGGCTAGGGATGACGAAGGCATGGGGGGAAAGAATTGGCAGTACAAATTAGGGATGGCAGCGGTTCGGTTTAAAACCGAGAACCGCAGTAAACAGCACCGCATGGTGCGGTTTTGGTTTGCCAAATTATAAACCGTTTGCGGTGCAATGTGATTTTGGTTTGCGATTTTAGTGTTGCGGTGCGGTTTCGGTTTTGCTCAAAACTGCATAACATTGTTTAGACTATTATAATGATAAATCGCGGTGTACCGCACCACACCATACCGTATGTCACGATTTCGGTTTTACATAATAATACAACGTCACGGTATGGTGTGATTTTGGTGTGACAGTTCGGTGTTGTGCGATTTTAGTTTTATCCAAAACCGTACCCGAATCGCACCTTGCCGTCTCTAGTATAGATAGGATTATTTTGGGCTTATTAAGTGCACCCAAATGGGTTGGAGTCTAGAGAATATGAGTGTCATCGTTATTTTTATGGGTGGATATAGATCGACCCTTTTGACTCACGACGGCAGCCCAATTTAGACTTTGGTTCTTATTACGTATTCGTCCTGTTTTTTTTTTAAAAAAACGTGGTGTCCCTCGGGCCGAACATATTCTCTAACACAATGCCGATGTGGGGGAGATCGTACCTAGCACGGGCTGATGCCCGCCACGTCACTATAATGTCTCTGTTTATGTCAGCTTTATGTTCAAATAGTATTACCTTTTTCACTTTATTGTGTCCGATGGACACGTTACAACATACAACCGACACCTGTTCGGTGATCTCAAAAGTTCAGAGTAGCACCCGAGGCTATAAATATCTTCTCCTCTTTCTCCCGCCTCTCACGTTTCCTCATAATATTAACAAGAATCCCGCCTCCCCCCCCCCCCCCCCTCTGCTTCTTCTCTCCACGATCCGTCATCCTCGCGCTCGCCCCCATCCTCCTGCCATGGCGAAGAACGTCCTGGTCACCGGCGGAGCCGGGTACATTGGCAGCCACACGGCGCTGCAGCTCGTCCTCGGCGGATTCAACGCCGTCGTCATCGACAACCTCGACAACTCCTCCGAGATCGCAATCCAGCGGGTCACCGAGCTCGCCGGTTCCTTCGGAAGGAACCTCACCTTCCACAAGGTATGGTTTCTTGATCGTCGAATCCTCGATCTCCGATGCGTCCGTCTATCCTCCGATCGCTATTTGGCTGTCGCACGGTTCCACCGCCTCTCTGTGTCGTGTGTTCTGTGACTTGAAATTGCGTTTTGGTTGAGCAGATCTTTTGTCGTCGTAGTGGTAGCGTGGTAGGGCAAATAATCTTTCGAGGTGGAATGAAAAAATCCATCATCCATCATTTCTGGGGAAAAAGGTTGAATTGTAGCCAACGTTTCCAATCGAAATGAAATCAAATGTCTCGGGAAGTTTTTTATTTGGGGGATTTCGAAATTTGGGCGAAATTCAAAATTTTGGGTAGGTTGCGATTGCTCAACATTTCTTGTAGTTCGAACGGCCATTCAGATGTGAAGTTTTCTGGATCCTTGACCATGATCGAGTTCGAAACTATGCCCAATTTTTTGGAGAACACCATATCTATGATCAAACTGTTGGATTCTTGGCTTGCAAAAGCCATACCCTGACCGATCGTGCGCGAGACTTTCAGCTCGTGCATCGGCAGAATAATTGGCGAGTAAAATTATGGAGAGATCGTGCACACAATAGGGACATCATGCGCACAACTGGCAGCATGGGTTGCGTTGCGGAATTTCCTGTTTTGGCAAGACAACTTTAGGTTTTGGGTCTGCAATTGTTGTACGACGGCCTACCCTAACCCTAGCTGTATAAGGGGAAGGGGATGAGGCTTGTTAGGTGATTAGAACTCAAGGAAATTGTCGATGACATCTACGGAGGTATTCGGAGATTGTCTACGAGAAAGAGGTTTGTCGGAGAAGAAAGAAGGATCCGGGGGGGTGCTGGCGCGGAGCTCCCCCTGGCTATTGGAGGCTCAAGGCGATGGTGATATGGTGGGATGGTTTTTCTCGGTAGAGGATTGAGAGCAAGTCATGGATGGGGAGAGAACGGAAACCCGGTCTTGGGTTTGTCGCGTAGAGAGAAGAGAGAGGAAGAGGAAGGACCGAAGGAAGAGGATGCGTCGTGCAAATCTTCTTCGGTTTACTCAGTGTCTACCTCGGTTCTACTTCAGTGGTGATTTTATCTCTTGGTGATCGTCCAGACTTCCAGTAATCTTTGTGTATATCTCGGAGTCTCGGGCAGGTGATTCTCTACTTTGTGAGTGTGATTGTGAGAGTAGCAATAGGCGGGTTTGCTGAGTCCAACCGTCCAACAAGTGGTAACCACTGTTTGATGTATTTTTTGTTAGTGATAATACAAGTCCTTAATTACCTGTGAATCCGAGATTATTTGTTTCTTGTGATTTGGTGCATTGTATTCTTTATATGGTTGTGCGATCTTTGTAGACTCCGATTCTCGAACCTTGAGCACCATCTTTAGGGTTGTAGGCTTTCGCAGTACAAGCAATAGGTGTCGGTGCGAGGCCAATTTTCCCAACGAGTGGTATAAGGCCAAATGTTCGATGTGAGGTTGCGAAGAGGGTGGAGCAATGACAGACAACACAGGGGTGAGGATTGAGGAAATCAATGGTATGAACTTCGGATTCTGGAAGACGGAACTGCGAACAAACTAGAGGGGATGTCTGAGAAGGATTTGAAGGTTTCTCGACAGCTCTAGATTGACTCGTATCCAGGGTTTTAAATCTCGGCCGATACTAGTACGTACCGGTTTTGGCCGGTTTGAGACCGGTACTGTATCCGATCCCGATACCTGGCCGGTACTAACCGGTACCGATAGGTTAAAAAAAATGGGTTTTTTTTCTCAACCGATATCGGTTCGTATCGGTTGGTACCGGTACGTACCGGCCGGTACATACCAGTTCGGGGCCGACCGATACCGTGATTTTAAACCTTGCTCGTATCTCTCTTTCCTCAAGTATCTCCAAGGAGAAGGCACAACTGCGGGCTTGAAGCCCGGGCACGTGAGTGCAGAAGGAGAGGTGAAGCAAGTTCCGGGAAGGGCTTCGATTGGCTGAAAGCAATTGGAGATGCTTATGTCGAAGGAATACGATACTTTGTTTGGATCATCGGATTCAGATGATGGATTGTCTTGGTGGCCATTGAGAAAGCTGGACGAGATTAGTACTGAATAGTGGGGCCACATGTGTTCACACAAGGCATAGTTCAGTAGCTATGCGGGGTGCGAGGGTAGCAGGATGGGGGCGATTGCTCCAGGAAGCTGACCATGGGAGCCTGTAAAATCGTGTGACGTTTATTGGTTCAGTTCGGACACTGTGACGGTTGCCATGTTTCGAATTTCCTGAGGCAAGCTAAATCCTTCTTTCTGGATTAGATTCTCTTGGGTGTCAGACACTTCTTCAATCTTGGAGGGAGTCTATAGTAGAGGCTGGTATATGGTTGCTGTGAGGGTAGCTTCGGAGGCAAAGGGTTCATGTGTGCAGATGGAACATGTTCGGGCGCCATGAAGATGAAGAAGTGAGTTCCGAGCAAGTCTAAAGAAAATTGGACTTGGTTGATCATTGGTCTAGGTGATCGGACAATTGGCGTAGGGTGCAAAGATGATGACAAGGAAGACATTAGATTATCACAGTCTCTCAATAGCGGCGGTGGTGGAAATTTCTTGATGTTGGCTTTTCAAGCTAAGGTGAGGATTGTTGGGTTTTTGGTTTGCAAAAGCCATACCCTAACAGATTGTGTGCACGATGTTCAAATCGTGCGCATAAAAGGGACATCGTGCACACGACTTGGTTCAGGCAGCACGTGTCGGGGTGCGGTATTTCCTATTTTGGCAAGGCAACTTTGGGTTTTTGGTCTCCAATTGGTGTACGAAGGCTGTGTACGCAGAAAAAAGATTTGGGTCGTCTTTATTGCGCACACGAAGATTACAAAGGCAGGACCCAGGGGCTCAGGAGTGGTGAGCCAGGTGGGGCGAAAATTTGATCAGGATATTGTGGGAGAGATCCTCTGGAGGGTCCCTTTGATTCGTGTCTCCATGTTATTTCGTGCGAGAGCTCTGGAGGGGTTGCCCAGGATAAAGGTCTTTACAAGGTTTCAGCCTTTTAGGTTTTTTGAGAGGTCGAGCGGTTTTGCCTTTGATTTTGTCCCTTCCGTGCTTCGCGCTTGCTCGGCTAGGGGGCTTTCGGCGTTGATTGCTCAATCTTCGCATCTTCCTCAGCTCTTACTAGATCTCGACGTCCTTGATTGTTGGTTCGCGGCATCGATCTTGCTTTTATCTTTGGCTTTGACTTCTAGCGTCTATCTATGGCTTTGCTTTAGTGTAGCTCTGCCGTCGGCGTAGTTTTGGCGTTTAGCACTTGAACTTAGAAGGGGTAGAGGCTTGCAGTGCTTTTATTCTTCTGGACTTCGTATCGTATCAGTTAGAAAGTACGTTGGTTTGCTCGTGATCCTTCATAGTTGCTTGACTTCATCACGTGCGTGGTTTTTGCGCTGGCGTGACTTTGGTTTTGCTCTGGCTTTAGCTTTAGCTTCTAGTGTCTGGTTCTGGCTTAATTTTAGCTTATTGCGTCTGGCTCTGGCGTAACTCTGGCTTCGGCGTATAGCGCTTGAACGTAGAAGGGGTAGAGGCTTGCGGTGCTTTCGTTCTTCCGGATTTCGCACCGTATCGGGTAGAAAGTACGTTGCTTTACTCGTTACCCTTCGTAGTTGCTTCATTTTAACACGTGCGTGGCTTTAGCGCGGGCGTAGCTCTTGCTTTACTTGGTTTTGATTTTTGGCTTTGGCTTGATCTTCATCTCAAACGACAATGGCGATGTCTCCGAGTCTTCTTTATTCCTCCGGCTTCCACTTTTTGGGGATGAAACTTTGGCAACGACGGTTATGGCGCCGGCTTTGTTTCTCTTCCCCTCCGGACTTCTTTGGCATTTTCGAAGTTGAAAGCTTCCCTTGAAGATGGTAGGTGTAGCACCGATATTCGTGCGACGGTTTTAGCATCGACTTTTATTGATGAAGATGACGAGTGGCACCGATCTCCGTTCAACGGTTGTAGCGTCCATTTTTGTTAATAAAGATGACGGGTGCAGCACCGATCTCCGTGCGACGGTTGTAGCGTCGGTTTTGTTGATGAAGATGGTGGGTGTAGCACCGATCTCCGTGCGACGGTTAGTGTCGTCTTTGTTGTTGAAGATGATGGGCATAACACCGATCTCCGTACAACGGTTGTAGGCTTGTAGCATCAGCTTCTTCTCCGAGTGTATTTGGTGTAATTGGAGTTGAAGTCTTTGTTGAATACGACGGGTGTAGCGCTGCTTCGGTATCCTTCTCCAAGCTTTCTTCTTCGTGAATAGAGCGGATGTTTGTTGAAGATGACGAGTGTGGCGCTGCTTCGGGTACCCTTTTTCAAGTTTTCTTCTTTGTGAATGGAGTGGATGTTTGTTGAAGACGACGGATGTAGTGTCACTTCGATCTTCTTCTCCGGCCTTTGCTTTTGGGCGTCTTCGGAGTTGAAGATGGTTGAAGACGACGGTTGATACCGACTCTGGGCCTTCTTCTCCAAGCTTTCTTCTTCGTACAAAGAGTCGAAGTTTTGATCTTTTTTGCAAGGTGTTCACGTTGATGAGGACTTTTGTGGGCTAAGTTGTTCTCGTAGGATGCGCTTGTCGGGCCTCGTAAAGTCTTGGGTCGTTGAGAGCGAGCCGCCTTCTTCTTTGCGGAGCTTTTGTCTTAATTTTTTCAACCTTTGATGCATCCCCCCCTCCAATTATAGGCTAAGGGGGGAGGATGGGAGAGATATGTCTACGATTTTTTGAATCCCTTGAATATCTCTCCCCATAACCGTTGGAATTTACCTTTCTTTTTGGGGGAAAACCTTGATTCCCTTTCTTTTTTGTAGCGGTGGTTATGGACAAGATATGGTTCAATCTTTTTGAGATATGAGCTATCTTTGCACATTCAAATCGATGGCAATGCGATGTTGAATTTGGTTCGTTGGATCGAGGGATCGACGCGGATCCACGGTTGCATAGACGTCCGAGCTACCTCTCCTCGCGCATGGCGGTTTGTTTCCTTTTTTTTCGTTCATTCTCTTCTTTTTTTTCCTTTCCCCTATGCCGGCCACACCTCCCCCAGGGGGAGGGCACGGTTTTCAAGAAAATGGGACCGGTGGGCCCACTCGCCCCCCTTTTGGCTTTGGGTGGTGAGCCCGGTGGGTCCCACTTGTATGGATGGGCCCACTCTGGTTCGTTTGAGTCGAGTCCAATCCGTTTCTTTTGCAAGCCATTGTGTGCGGACTGGATTTGCACGCGGGCCGTTGTGTTTGGGCCAGGTTTAATCCGTGGGCTAATTTCGATGCCCACAACGGCCTACCCTACCTCTATCGATATAAGGAGAAGGGGAGGAGGCTTTCTTTATTTTTACGATAGTCTTTCGAATCCTTGCCGAGTCCTTGGCCAGTACGTCCTTCAAGTAATCCGGTGTTAAATCAATGTCCACACCCTCCTCAACATCCTCTGTCTCGTCGGAAGAAGACTCTTCCCCGTTGTGCGCATCGTTGATGGTTCCCTCCACCACCCCAATGGATTCATTTTCCTTCGTGCTGAAATACAAAATTGGTCCTTGAATCTCTACTCCACTATATCGCCCCCACGCACAGATCAGCCACCAAAATAGCTGAAACAGATAAGATTCCTTTTGATGGGTCCTCCACTGAACCAGCACAAGAGGCCACTAATTCTTTTTTGCATTCAAGAGAAGTCTCATCAATCCCTGAATTTGCATCGCCTCATCAGGTACTCGAGCTGCTGAAGCACCGAACTCTGTTTCGCCCCCATTTCTCTCTTTATAGGTACCTATGGTGGGTGAGGAATCAGCCACCTTGAGTGTCATGGTCTCAACTATCAGTAGATTCATCTTGGAGTGGTTCTCCCTCCCCAAGGACTGTATAACGAGGCCCAAAAGCACTAGTTACATGACTCTTACATAAAGTAAAACCATCCTCTACTTCTAGCACTTCTTCAGCACAAACATCTACAACTTCTGTGCATAAAACAGCCACTGCTTGTACAGCTTTAGCACCATCGTCCTGAGCAATGCACACCGCATTCGTAGCACCATCAGCTTTCTGCACTTCCCTGCTCACAGCTCCATCAGTTTTCTGCACCGCATTCCTCCCAGCAGCGTTCAGCACCTCACTGCTCACATCACCATCAGGTTTCTGCACCGCTCTGCTCACAACATCCACAGAATTTTGCATTGCACTGCTCACTACACCATCAGCTTGCACCCTAGTCTCAGCATCTAAATGCCCAGAGCTCACTCTACCCATCCTCCTACACCCCTTATCTCTTGCTCAGCATCAGCAACACCATCCTCTTGCATTCCAGCTGCACCAACAACCAGGAAGCTCGCACTAAACCTGCATCCCCATCCATATGCTCAATTTGTTTAGCATCAGCTTGTGATCCACCAGCTGTCGCTTGAATATCAACAACAGTTGCCTTCCTCTTTGTATTCATTGTTTCAGCACCTTGGGTTGCTACTTCAACACCCCTTGCAACATCAGCAATCCCAATTGCACTCACCACCGACTCTAATGCCCCCTGAAACATAGCACTCACACCCCCCATTGGCGTCAAGCCCTTAACTCCTTGAATAGGACCCCGGGAAAAGCTGGGTGCATTCCTAACTGTTGGAACTGAGACCTTTCACTCACCGACACCACAGCTCAAGATTGAGGTCCCAAAGACTACACTTCGAGCAGGTAGTCGGCTTCCACTCGTATAGTACTTTTTGTATAAAGAGGACTTTCTTATTCTCACCTCAGCCCGGAACTTCACTTGGTAGCTCGTCTCCGAACTTGACTTCTATCAACACCTGGTGTAGTTCCTCCTTTCTTCTTTTTACAGTGGCTCGATCTCTTGTGAGGGGAACACCAATCACTCGCAAGACGGCTGATGCCTTCCTTCGACCCGCAATCAATCGAAAGATTCGGGAACCTCTCACAAATGGGAATATTGTCGAGCGGATCACGGTCATACTTTATGTCCTTGTTCCATCTCTTCAATACCACAAGTTGTCTTTCAAAGTGCCACGGGCCTACTTCCAATGCTCTATTGATGTCACTTGCAAACTGAAATTTGAATAAGTAGTGTTTTCTCTCGAGAAAATTTTCAGTCCACCAACCGGTTTCCAAATCTTTTGCATGACAATTTGGAACTTTGGGAAGAATGGTTTCTTCCCCCACAACATATACCCACAACGTATGCTCCGAGCCCCTTAAATTTGCTTCAATCTCACTAGTTGGAATGAGAGCATACTTTATCCCGTCCTGAACCGCGGGCTCAACATAATGGAGTCAAAGATCCTCCTCTTTGAAAGATGATCCTCCACAAATAGTACTCCATGAGAATCCTCTAAAGCAACCTTAGGATCAGCAGAATTGGTCCACTTACATTAACATATCACGTTATGTCATCTTCTTAGTCGTGTAATATGGATGAATGTATATTTACCTCTTAAAAAAAAAAGAGTAAATGTGAAGTTCACATACCAAGATATATGACATGGACTTGGTTGCTCACATCCTGCATGTGCTTGCAGATTGACCTTTGTGATAAAGAGGCAGTGGAGAAGGTTTTTACTTCAACAAAGTAAGTCAATTTGCTATTGAATACCTCCTTTTGTGTTATGCATGGGCTACCTTTATAATCATTTGCTTGAAGGACTATGCCTACGTGCAACTAATTTAATCATATAATTTTGGCATGCTTTGGATAACATAAACTTGTTTGGCTTTGCTGAAGATCTTGAACCAGTACTGTCAAACTTACTACCAATAATTCCTCAAGATTTGATTAGAACTACAACTTTTGATAGTCTGTCGAACGTGTTTACTCGGTTTTTACTTATAGATGTGTATATCTATGCAATCCTTTATATGATGTTTATCCAAGAATCCTTTTTGCTAGAGGGTGTTTATACCTACTTAAACTGTCAATATGCTAGTACTTTGTAGATGCTTCCCCTCAACCCCATTGACTGAAACTATCAAAATGCTAGTGTTTTGTAGATCTTTCCCCCCAACACCATTGCAGTACCTTGTTATGTTGTTCTATGTGCAACAACCAACTATATATATGTGTCTACTTCTAGACTATGCCTCTGTTGATGCTCTTGTAGTGAAATATATTGATACCTTGAATATAATTGTTTTAACAATGAAATCCTATCAGAAAGTGTTACAACAGCACTGCTGATGCTCTTGTGGTGAAATATATTGATACCTGAAACCAATTGTGGACATTCCCCATTATTTAGGCAATGCTCTACAACCGATAATAAAGCTGGATATTGCCTACAACAACACAGAACTGCCACCGATGAGGATCAGGCACATCAAGTTAGTACCACATTCTCTTACTCGGAACCTGCACTGAAGGTCAAAGTGGCACAACAAGCATAATTGAAGATCCTCTGAAGATTGATTCAAAGATCCAACCCCATTTTCCCTTCAACAGATATAACATTCATGACGATGATTGGATTGAACTTAGACTAAAATTGAGGCTTGTGTTTTCAAATGGTAGAACTTGGTTTGCACAAATTGGATTTGATATTTCAGAAAGCATTTTTGTATATAAAGCACTCATTCTTGTCATATATTCATCACGCAGTTCATGCTTTTTTACAGACTTTTCGGAACCTAAAAACCAATTTTTTCAAAGAGTGCTAATAATACACATCATGTGCATGATGCTCTGTAGACTACGAGCATGATGTGTTTTCCAGATCTTGATCCACTGATTGTTTTATAGTTCCTGTGCATGATGCTTTGTAGAGTGTAGACGATGCATATGATTGTCAGGCAGACATGTTTTTGAGTCATTTTATTCATGGATACTATTCGGATTCTGATCCAACACGAACCCATTCTATTGTGGATCTCCCTAGGGTTTTCTTAATGGTATATGAGTTTCAAGTATGAACTCTAGTGTTGAGCACTCTCTTGGTCATTTCTCTTTGAGCCTTCATTGCCTTCTCAAGAGAAACCCTAGATCTATGCACCTTTTGACCTGAATTTCTAGAATCCTCCATGAATCAACTACATAGCTGATCATCCAATGGAGTTGATCCATGCTTGTATTCCATGAATTGTAAAGGTGATTGAAGTCATTTTTCTTCCGAGCTTGATCTTCCAATCTTCTGGGAAATCCATGGTAGTGATGCCACGGTACACCATCGGTAGTCACGCCGAGGTGTTGCTCGTGCTCATGCTGTGAGACGAGATCACAAGGCAATTGTTTGAGGAGCACATGTGAACTCGCGTGATGGAGAGCTTCAAGGTCAAGGAAGGAGGGTGCCAAAGAGTTATCAATAGTCTGGGCTTGCGGGTTCGGCTAACATCCATAGGGTTGGGTCATAATCTTCAAGGGTAACCTTTGGATCTTGTTGTAATCTGTTTTATCTAGCGGATACCTTGCAAATTCAAGATGGCTCAAGGTGGTTTTCCCATTTGCGTTTTTGTTGGTGCCTCGTGTTTGATGAATTGCTTCATTAGGATAGAGCCTTGTGTGTTGCTACATTAAGCCACACACACACAAGTGTGTGACTAAGTGTTTGATCCTTTTTTCCATGTAAGATCAACTTTCACGTATTGTGTTTGAGAAATAAGTATGGTGTGATTTGGTGTCCCCCCAGGGCATACAATCTTTTACAGTAGGTAGTGAGGTTGGATGGGATTTTGATCAAGGGTTATTAGTTGTCTGCTTTTCATGCAAGTTTGAAATAAGACAAAGGAGTTAGGGTTTAGTGTGTTATAGTTGATGAAGAGTAATTACATAGGAGCTTTTTTGGAGGAGGTGATTCCTCTAGCTATTTTCCTTGCTTGTTCTTTGATGTCCCAATCTCTCCTTCGAGATTTTGCTTCATTATTTGGTCCCAGAGCTCTCTTCCTCAAGGGTTTTACTATTTTTAAATTTAGGTGTCTTGGGGTGGAATTTCATGGGTTTCTTTACAAGTATATATATGGTTTCTGAAGTGGATTGATGGTATTGTTATTGAAGTAGATGATTTTTTCTCCAGAATTAAAGCAGATTTTTTTCCTAGTCCTTTTTCCCACTCTCTCTCTTTTTCTTCCTTTTCGGAACCAAGATTTAGCTTGAAAACTCATGGACTAGCATTTTCTAAACTTTGAGAAATCTGAGATGAAAAAGAGTTTTTTGTTGTTTTTTGACCTAGTATTGATACGATATATTTAGGCCTGAAAGTTATTTGCTCTACATCGTAAGTCCTTTTGTTTATCTCACAGTTGTCATATTTGCCTGTAACTTTTCAAAAGAAACTTTTTTGGATCTTGTAATTATTGGTGAAAATTTTGACATTTCTGTTTTTTTGGCAATTCTTGTATTTCATATTTGTGTAAACAATATGGTTGTAGGAGTACTGTTTTCTTGAACTTATTTTCTTCCATTAACTGGCTCTGCAGTTTCGATGCTGTTATTCACTTCGCTGGGTTGAAAGCTGTGGGTGAAAGTGTTAAGAAACCATTGCTTTATTATAACAATAATATCATCGGTACGATAAACCTCCTGGAGGTTATGGCTGCCCATGGATGTAAAAAGGTACTGTTGCTCATCAGACGATATTTGTGGATCAAGTCCTTTTTGTTCAATGATGTCTGTTAGAAACCTTATATACATCTATAGCTTATCATAATCCACCACACATCGTGTATAGGTTATGTGTTTGTCCCAGTGATAAACCTGTACACAACTGTCTTTGTGACAGGACTTATCTTCTTGATATTTTGTAACTATGCTTTCATCAATTATATTTTGTATTCTATGGGACACTCTCAGTCCTTAGTAAAAAAATCATTTGTGAGTTTAGAGTATTTCTTTTCTTCTTTTTTTGCAGCTGAAAATGCAGAATTATTACATTAAGGCCTGTTCTCTGATTTCCTTGATGTCTGTGAGAAGTGATCCAGGAAATTCTATTTGAACTGAGGCCTATTTTCTAATGATTATTTTTTTCATTCTGCATCGGAGTTTATATGTGTCTTTTAACTGTGAAACAAGATTTCCTTCAATGATAGGTCAGAGGCAAATCAATCCACACCATGTCCTTTTTTACTACTCCCAAGTGTGTTGTTTTTTCTTTTAGGTAAATGAGTTGTTAATCATACCGACAGCTCTCAGTTTATCTATGTCATCATATTGATAACCCCTGGGTGTTGATTTCAAGTTTTCAACTAGGTTTTCTTTGTAAAGGTATATTTAACAATCATTTAAGAAATGTGCGCTTTATATCCGCATATGTTTTTTCTATAAATTATAGAATCAAATATAGTTTTCCTTTGCCAATATTATCCAGAAACGATACATTTGTCAATTGTTCAATTATCCAGAACAATCTGACACAGAAACCTACATGTCCCAGCAACATGTTTCATTTGTCTCCTTAAATATGTACAGGTCCCTGTATATAATGAATAATTAGTTGGACCAACTGTCCCGTGGTTTGATAAAGTTGTCATGTCCTTTACTCGATTTGATGTTAGGCTTTACACCGTTCATTTAGAATTGAATGATGGTGTCAGCATGGTTTGATTGTCTGATGTGTCAAGGAGTGTCATGAAATGTCCAAGCGAGTGATAAGCCAAGAAATCTGTAACCTGAAATGTCCTGTTACCACTTTTTTGCAATACTAATTACCTCTTGATGGTGTCTTATTTTACCAGCTAGTTTTCTCATCGTCAGCTACTGTTTATGGATGGCCTAAGGAGGTTCCCTGTACAGAAGAGTTCCCAATATTCGCAACGAACCCATATGGTCGGACTAAGGTTTATCTTTCATCATTTCTGAGAAGTATTTCTTAGTTCAGTGCGGGCCCAGTTTGGAAATAATAATACACAATATGGATGATTGCAGCTTTTTATTGAAGAAATATGTAGAGACGTCTACCATGCAGACTCTGAATGGAAGATTATATTACTCAGATATTTCAATCCAGTAGGAGCTCATCCCAGTGGATTTATCGGTGAAGATCCTCGTGGAATTCCTAATAATCTCATGCCCTTTGTACAGCAAGTAGCTGTAGGCAGGAGGCCTGCACTTACTGTATATGGAAATGATTATTCAACCAAGGATGGCACTGGGGTACTGTTATCAAGTTGTTTACTTGTTTGGCTTTGCTTTTGCTTCTTTCTGATAACTGTGCAATTAAAAATGCTGGGTCTTCTTTCAACATCAAAAGATTAGATCAATTTCAGCTTATTAGCTTCTACTCCTTGATCTTTGATACAGATCCTTCAATTTATACATTTTTACTTGCTTTATTATGATTTTGAGTCTGATTTACTCTTCTCTACTCCTTGGTTTTTGTAACAGATCCTTCAGTTTATACATTTTTATTTGCTTTATTATGATTTTGAGTTTGATTTACTCTACACTTAATACCTAAAAGCTAAAGTACTAAAGAAACACAGCTGCTGCTTTTGTAATCTTTTGTGGTTTGATATTCATACAATCATACATGCATGTATGTATGAATATACATAGATACCTTTATACATACATATATATATATATATATATATATATATTTATATTTATATATATATATATAAAACTTGTGGTTAGCAGTGTTCTAATTGAAATTGGTTGCATTATGTGAACTCGTGTTTGGTATTGATGCACTTGGACCAGAATTGATATCCTTCACATTATGATCAAATTAGGTTACTCAAAACTATATGATTTTGCAGATAGTTTTGAGAGTGGAAGCCAAGCCAAGTAGTAGACTAGTAGGTTCTCTTAAAATCTTGTGTTTTCTAATCTTTTTTAGTTCTTTTAACTGTCCCTCTTGTTTTACAGCTAACTAGTCTATGCTCGTTTCAATTTTATTTCTTTTTCTTGTTTTTAAGAAAGTCATTTACGAAAATGCTCTCTTCCCTTTCCTTCATAACAGAATGCAGTCAGACGACAAGCCAAGGAAAAGCTCAAAGGAAACCACATATTTTGATGACTCTTGATGAAATTTTAGCTTTTTTTTTTGTTTTGAAGCTACAATCTCACACTTCTCTGTACTCTGTAGTGACTATCCATGTCAAAAGGGTTTTTTCCTGGCATCTGTTTTTTGCTGCACTTTTATGCCTTAGTTTGCTTAATTCTTTATAGACAGTAGCTCAGATCTTGATCTCAATTACCTTAACGAGGGAAATCTAAACGGTGAGGACGAGAAAATGCATCTGCTTTTTGGGCTCTTGTTTCACGACGTCTGTTCATGCTGTACCTGATCTTGATTGCAGGTGAGAGATTACATTCATGTTCTTGATCTGTCAGATGGGCATATTGCAGCTTTGCAGAAGCTCTTCGAAGGCTCTAACATAGGTGCTTGTAGTGAAAATTAAAGTATTTTTCTTTGTGGTCGTCTTTTTCTCAAGTTAGAACTAACTCGTCTTTTAACAATCAAAGCAAGTACTTATTCACACAAAATATTTGAGAGAAACATTTCTTTGAAACTGAAAATGTTTGCTCCTGTCCAGCAAAAAAAAGAAAATGTTTGCTCCTTGTAATGCATTTCATTTCTGCATTTGAACAATTGTGAGTGATTGCTAATATATGGGATATGACTGCTTCAGGAGCTTATCAGTAAGCTCTTTATCATAGGTTTACTCATTGCTTTAGCTTCAACTGATATTTCCGTATCAATATCTTTTTTTAATTAATTCTAATGGTGGAAATGAGTGCTCAGCTTATACACAAATGTATAGACTTACCAGGTGCTGAGGTACATAACCACCCCACCCCACTCCCTCGTCCTCCTCAGTTTAAGGTAAGAACTAATGATGTTGGAGAGTATGGGACTTTGTGAGTAAATCTTTGTAGTCTAGTGGGGCGAGATCCCACCAAAGTAGTGACGGTGAATAAATTGATAATCCATCTCGATATGCTTTGTATTCTCATAGAAAATTGGATTATTGATGATCTCAGTGGCACTCTAATTGTCACAGTAGAGGAGTTATTGAGTAAGGATGTAAGCATTCATGTTTCCAAGTAGACGAAAAGGCCAAAAAAAACTCATATAAGGCATCGAACAAACTCAAAACGTGGACTGCACTGGCAAAGTCAGGACACAATATGATGAGGTGATGAGGGTGCCAACCAGCTCACAATGTCGGGTTGAGGACTGACCGATGCCAGGCGTCTGCTTTGGTGAAATTAGATAGGAGAATCAGTAGCCGTGCATCCGTCACAACAACTTTAGAAAATCACATTGGTCATTTATTTTTGTTGCAACAAAAGCATGAGGATCATAAGTGTCCTTGATACTTAAGAAGTATATAGGGGTCTTAAGATCCTTCTTCTCAAACATTTGTTATACGTAGGTCTTGACAGACTAAATACGAGCTGGGTCATCGCCGGTGATGATTGTATCATCAACGTAAAGAAGAATAATCTGACCATGCAAAGCGAGGTAAACAAGCATGGCATGATCATGCTTGCTCTAGAAGAATCTGATAGCAAAAAAAAGTAGGCTAAATTTCTCAAATCAAGCAAGTTTGAGACCACAGATGACACAAAGTAACAAGCAAACATGATTAGATGTATGATGAAGTCCTAGTGACGACTCCACCTACACCTTCTGAAAGTTTTCATGAAGAAATGCATTATTCACATTAAGCTGATCCACAAGAGTCACAATCTAGTGAGGGCTCGAATTGACATACTCTTTTCCACTGGAGCGAAGGTCTTATCATAGGTTTATGTCATAATCCTGAGTGACCAGATGCGTTTTCTAGCTCGCAGTAGTACATCGGAGTAGGTCTTGATTTTATGCATCCATTGGATTCTATTTGGACCTTTGCCAGGAGGCAAGGCAACTTGATCTCAAATCAAGTACTTGTACATTGTAGCTGCAAGCTCCTCAACATGGTTGTATGAAACTCAGGAATAGAGGTTGTCTGATGATATGATTGAGCTCTTGGTGAGAATGAATGGAAGCAAGGAAGGAACAAAACCCCGAAAGAAAGAGTGACGTGCAATACAACCCAAAAAAATTCATAGGGCATCGCTCACCAATGGAATAACAATGCTGCAGGAGTAGGATCATAAACCGTGGTAATGACTGGAGGGCTGAATGTGGGCTTAGGTGTTACATTAGATTCATTGGCAGAAGACATGATTGCGGACCTTCCTTTCATAAACTTTTGATAATTGGTCATCGTCGGACTACCTCATCGGAAGTAGTAGGAGAGTCAATGGTAAATGTAGGGTTCCCAGAAGAGGTTGAAGTTGAAGTTGTAGTTGAAGCAAGGTTTAAAACTTGGGTACCGGTACCGGTATCGGCCGGCGCCGAACCGGTTCGTACCGGCCGGTTCGTACCGGTACCGGCCGGTTCTGGTTGAACTGGTACCGGCCCCTTTTTTTTTATTTTTTTTAAATTGTAAAAAAATCTAAAAAAATCTTTAAAAATTCTAAAAAATTAAAAAATAAATATAAAAAATTAGAAAATAAATATTAGAGTACTTTAGGCCCTTTAGGGCCCTAGTTTAGGACCTTTAGGTCCTTTAGGCTTAGGGACCTTAGGAGTTACTTAGGAGTTAGGGTTAGGGCTTAGGAGTTAGAGCCTTAGGCTAGGCCGCTAGGGTTAGTTTTAGGCCTATGAGTCTTATCTTATGTGACTTCAGACTTCAGAGTTCAGAGTTCAGAGTTCAGACTATGACTTATGAGTCTTATACTCTTATCTAATGAGTTATGACTTATGATAAGTTATGAGTTATGACTTATGACTTCAAAGTTCAGACTCTCAGAGTTCATACTTTAGAGTTTAGACTTTAGAGTCTTGGATTCATCATTCATCAAGATTCACAAGCACCACTCCCCGAGGTGTATGATTAAGAATCTTGATGAACTTGTTAACTATTGTCGAATCACCACTCCCCGAGGTGAATGATTGGACAGTAGAGACCTAACTGAACCACAAGACTCACAAGTTACAACTTACAAGTTATAACTTATAAGTCACAGACTCACAGACTCACAGTTCACAAGTGACAAGTCACACGACTCACAACAAGTCACACCTAACAAGTTACTAATTCCTAATTTCCTATATCCTTTTTCCCTCCTTCTTTATCCGGGCTTGGGACCGGCCTTGGCGAAGTTAAAAAAGGTTTTTAAAAGGTTTTATAAAACAACCTTTTAAAGTTTTGAAATTTTTTTATTATTATAAATTTACAATACAAATTATAGAATAAGTTTCATAATTCAGATTCCAGACGTGTTCAACACTTCAACTTCCACAAAATACAGATTATCAATATTAAAATTATTAACTCACCTGGCTGGCTCAGTCGCTCAGATAGTCAGATCAGAATATTCAGAAGAATCAGAACTCAGAACTCAGAAGTTCCATAGATTATTATTGCGATCAGCTTCTTCTTCGTCTTCATTTGGAGTTGGTGCCGAGTAGTGCTGCTGGTAGTAAGACCCGTCGGAAGGCCCAGAATAACCGAAGATTGATTGGCCAATGTCCTGGTCGTGCTGGACACCATAACCGTATGCTCCGTAGCCGTAAGATGATGAAAAATCTCCATATGTTCCTTGCGATTCCTCTTGCTCTGGAAACATCGGCTGATAAGAATCTCGGTAATATGATGATGGTGGACCTAGTGGTGGATCATATCCATACGAGTATGGTACATATGCAGCTTCATGAACAGTGCCAGAAGGCCCGGCCCCTGCTCCATCATGTGGTGACAGTGGTGGATGATGTGGATCTGGTGGGGCTGGTGGTCCAGTGACGCCGGTGTACGTGGGAGCACTGGGAGGTGAAGAAGCTTTCTCATGCTCTCTCATCCGTTGAGATGACTCTCCTCCACCATCACTAGATCCGGAAGGTATACTGCCAAGACTCTCATCTGAATCGCTGTGTATCTGCTGCATTGCCTGGCTAACATGTTGAAATCTTCGTTTGCCGCTCCTCAACCTTGCTCCCTCTTGTTCTTGTCTTTGCTCCTTGCCTAACTCCTTCTCCAACCATGTATTTTCTTGACCGTCAAGAACTGGATCCTCTCTCTCCGTCAACCAAGGGGCTAGAGGGTTATCGTCGTCGAAAATATAATCCAAATTGATTGGATTATCACCTTGGTCCTCTAATCTTCCCTGATCGCGGACCCTCAACCTCATATTGTAATGTACGAAAACTAGTTTATCTAATTTAGATGATGACAATCTATTTCTAGTTTTCGTATGAATGAGAGAGAATGTACTCCAGTTTCTCTCGCAGCCCGATGCCGAACATGTCTGACTCAATACTCGGATAGCAATCTTGCGAAGATCAGGAGCACTTTCACCACGAATGGACCACCAAGTAGCTATAAAATTAGTCAAAAAATAAAACATTCAGTTTGTATTCGTTGATTACAATTGGATAATTGTATAATTAAAGTGTGTTATCAACTTATCGACGTATTATCTGGCTGTATGGTCGAGATAGATGTTCTAGCGTTCTCCGAATCAAAGGAACCACGAGCATATCGGAAGATTTCCATTTGCTCCATTGCCTTATTTTGCGCTGCTATGCTAGGCTCCAAGGTTCGGATCACCTCTTTAAGCCCGATCATTATTTCTGGGTGTTGTGAAACTTCTACCCTATACTGGTATTGGGGATTTAAGTAAAATCCTATAATATGAAAGAAATAAGTATTGAGTCTAATGACTAATGAGATTAAAAATTGAAATTGTTGAATAATGAGTATACACTTGACGATAATATTTACCTTCTTCATGCAATGGATGATGTAGCGTTTTCTCCCATCTTTTGTCGATCAACTTAAAATATTGTTTTTTTGATTTCTCTCCAACCTTTGTCGACTTCTGAATGACCATCTTAGCTCTGTCCATTGCTTCGTAGATATACCCCATTGCAGGCTTTTCATCTGAATCTACCAGTCGAAGAACTTGCACTAGAGGTTGGATACACACTATTATCTTGTCAATTTCGATCCAGAGCTCCTTTCCAACAATAATATTTTCCACCTCTTTGCCCTCTTCATTAGATGCATATTTTGATTGACACCATTCATCTAAGGTAAACATTTTCCGTAAAATATCCTTCTGATTAAAAATGCTCTCCAATGCTATGAAGTGAGTGGCAAAGCAGGTGATTGCTGGATGCAGAAGCTCCCGCTTCCCAGTATACTTCCTCATCAAGTCAACTACCCAGTTATGGTTGTAAATGAATTTTGTTATTTTTCGAGCTTGTTTTACGACCTTGTCGACATGATCCAATTTGCCTATATCTTTTAAGATCAAGTCGATGCAGTGTGCGGCACAAGGAGTCCAGAATATAGTCTTTCGTTCCTTCTGTATGATTTGTCCGGCCTTCTTATAGTTAGAGCCATTGTCCGTCACTATTTGGACAATATTATTAGCTCCAACTTCGTCGATGATATTATTCATAAGTCTAGCAAGATATATTGCATCATGCACTTTGGCTGATGCATCGACTGATTTGTAAAATACAGTACCAATTGAGCAATATACTAGAAAATTAATTATGGATTTTCTAATAGGGCCACTCCATCCATCGCACATAATTGTGCAATCTTTTTCCTCCCATGGAATTTGAAAACTATGAATGTAATCGTTTATTTCGGAGTCCTCATCATCTAAAAGTGCCCAGCAATTTCATATGGGGTAGGGGGAGAAATTCCCGGTCCAACCGACTGCAATGTGTCGCACATTTTCTTAAAGTATGGCGACGCGGCTGCATTAGCCGGGATATGATTGAAATGAAAAAATTTGGCTACTGCTTTCTTCACTTTACTGGTCGCTTGTTTTATTTTTCCAGCTGTTAATTTGCTTTGTTTCTGGCCACGTTCCCTTAACATAAATCCGTTTAGAGGTAACTGCACAGATGTACTGCCGCCAGTACTAGTTTTACCTCCTCTAGCACTAACACTGCTACTACCACCATGTCCACCTCCACCAGTACTACCACCAATATCACCAGGAAGAAAACGGGAACTACCACTAGGACCACTCATTGACCATCTACCTCTTTGGTCTCCCCCTCTTTCTCTCATTTCTTGACGACGAGCTTCCTCACGAGAAAGTCTCATTATCGTTCTCATCTCCCTATCCTCATCCGGCAACTCTTCAGATGAAGAATCATCAAAACTTTCATCATCTATATTTGTTTCTCTATAACCCCTTACCGACTGACTTTTGGTAAGGGGTGGTCTTCTAGAAGCAGAAAGCTCAGGAGCAGTACTCTTATCTTTACTTGCTTCTCTAAAAAATTGCTGGAATTGAGACCGTACCTCTATTGGAACGTGCTCACAATCAGTCACTTGTCCTTTCTTGCCCGCTAAATGCTCCTTCATTTTATGGTCCGGCCACAGTAGTTGCATATGGCCTTCCACTTGTTGCCTTCAATTGCCTTGCAATGTAGCCATCCAGCGTCTATCTCTTTCGATTTTGGTGCCATTATCTAAGTCAAAAAATAAATAAGCATTAGCAAACTAGAAAGTAATTGCTTACTTTTGCAGCTTTGCTACGTAGAAAGTAGAAAGTAAAAACTATAAAGTTTCGACTTTTAAATGGCTCGAAACTCGAAACTCGAAACTCGAAACTCGAAACTAGAAACTAGAAAGTAAAAGGTAGAAACTAGAAACTAGAAACGTAGAAAGTAGAAACTAGAAAGTAGGGCCCTCACGTAGATTCGACTTTCGAGTTTCGAGCCATTCGAAAGTCGAAACTTTTGCAAAAGTGAGCAAAACTGCAAAAGTCGAAACTTTCTAGTTTCTAGTTTCTAGTTTCTAGTTTCTACTTTCTACGTTTCTAGTTTCTACTTTCGAGTTTCTAGTTTCTACTTCTAGTTTCTAGTTTCTACTTTCGATTTTCTAGTTTCTACTTTCTAGTTTATACTTTCGAGTTTCTAGTTTCTACTTTCGACTTTCGAGTTTATAGTTTCTACTTTCTAGTTTCTACTTTCGAGTTTCTAGTTTCTCCTTTCTAGTTTCTACTTTCTACTCGAAAGTAGAAACTAGAAACTCGAAAGTAGAAACTAGAAAGGAGAAACTAGAAACTCGAAAGTAGAAACTAGAAAGTAGAAACTATAAACTCGAAAGTAGAAAGGAGAAACTAGAAACTCGAAAGTATAAACTAGAAAGTAGAAACTAGAAAATCGAAAGTAGAAACTAGAAACTAGAAGTAGAAAGTAGAAACTAGAAACGTAGAAAGTAGAAACTAGAAACTAGAAAGTTTCGACTTTTGCAGTTTTGCTCACTTTTGCAAAAGTTTCGACTTTCGAATGGCTCGAAAGTCGAATCTACGTGAGGCGTGAGTGCGTGACTGGCAGACTGCGTGAGCCGCGTGAGCATTCGTGATTTCAAGGTTCTCACCAAGAAATTAACATTAGAAGATGCTGTCAAAGAAAATGATAGTCGAGTAATTATATGCTTGGTTGCACACATGGAATACGGGGTTACTAGCAATTTTAATGGCATTCTGATTATCACAGATTCACAAATCACAATACAGAGGGATGACTGGATGAGTAAGGAAATGAACACTCATATCTCAAACCGGGAGGTCCGGGAGACAATTAGACAACCTCAAAGGTAATGGTAGGCACTCAAGGCAGTAATCGTTTTACCTTCTTCACTCTTAAGTTCGCCGCTCGGCCCGCTCGTGCTCGTGCCGCTCGTCGTGAGTCTCGTGACTCGTGAGTCGTGACCTCGTCGTCACTCGTCGGCGTGCGGCTTGTGTCGGTGTGCTGCTCGGCCCGCTCGTCGCCTCTCTTTCTTTCCTCTCTTCTCTCTTCTCTCTTCTCTCTTTTTTCTTTCTCTCCTCTCTTCTCTCTTCTCTCTTTTCTTTCTCTCCTCTCTTCAGTCTTCTCTCTTTTCTTTCTTTCTCTCCTCTCTCTCTCCTCTCTTTTTTTCTTCTCTTTCTTTCCTCTCTTCTCTCTTCTCTCTTTTTTCTTTCTCTCCTCTCTTCTCTCTTCTCTCTTCTCTCTTCTCTCTTTTTTCTTTCTCTCCTCTCTTCTCTCTTCTCTCTTCTCTCCTCTATTTTCTTGCAAGTTGATGGAAGGTTTTGGAGTTGCAATGGAATGGTTTGGGGGGGTTTATATAGCCTTCAAATCCCCCCCTCCCACTTAAGGAATAATACTTTTTGGAGGGGCCAAAACTAAAAATGCCACCCCCCCTCCACATGCAAATGCTGGGAAAGCATGTTCAGCCCATGTGGAGGGAGGAATCCAACATAAAAAAATAAAAAAAGTGACCCAAAGCCCACCCACCCCATTATGGCTGTCGGACGGGACTGAACCGGCCGGTACCGGTTCGTACCGGCCGGTACCTGCCTGACTCGGCCGGTTCGGTCCGGTACGGGTTGGTACCGGCCGGTTCAGGTCTGTTTCGGTCCCGGGTGCTGGACTCGGTTCGGCCCGGCCAAATCCGGTACGTACCGGCCGGTACGTACCGGTACCGGCCGAGATTTGAAACCCTGAGTTGAAGTATCCTCACAGGAAATAGGACACAAGTAAAGAAAAAATATATCAATGAAAGTGGAAGGAGAGGCTGACATCACAATAGTGACTGGATTCGTAAGAGGCATTATGAAAGGATAACATTATGGGAGGAGTATTACAATATAGATACTAATCATTGGATCAATATCCTTCATGATTGGGGGTGTAACCAAAGAAACCATATGTAGCAGACCAAGGACAAGTTTTGTCTGTATGTGGAGTGGAAGAGGAACACTCATGTACAGTCAAACAGACGAAGATAATAAATTGGAGGTATTGAGAAGAGACTCACTTAGAGAAGTATCGAATATAGCAGAAAACAATATAAGATTGATGAGATAGACAACATGCTAGAATAAAAAAATCGCAATTTTTCGCGAATTTTTTTGAAATATTTTGTTTTTCTGAGACTCGATACGAAGTATCATATACAATCTCCACCGGTCGAAAAATTGCAATATATTTTGTGATATATTACGAAATAACATGAAATGTCTCAAAATATTACAAAATATTCCGAAATGTTATGAAAATCGGTCCCAAAATCCTCCAGTTTTTGGATTTCAGAACTCAACACTTGGAAAAAACAGGATGGGTTTAAGATAAGATCTATTTCAGCTTGACAACCATATTTAAATTAAAGGAATTTAAGTAAATGATCTTTATATTCTCCATTTATTTGAAGTTATTTTATATAAATAAGCAAATACCCCCCCCCCCCCCCAATTTGGATTTAATAAAAATATAAAGAAAATAAAAATCCAATGGAATCAAAATGTAATTTTTCAGTTCCTATACAAAATCGAACTATAATTTTTGCTAAAAAGAAAGTTTGTTGGAACAAAAACATCAAAATATTTTAAACCGGAAAAAATCTCAAAAAATCTAGAAGTCTAAGATCAACTTTAAAACCCAAAGACCGGTAAACTATTTTGAATCTATAAAAAATTTCTTTCACAAGAACTCTTTTTTCCTTCAGAATTGGTCAAAATCCAAAATCACAATTTTTTGCTTTTTGAAAAAAAGTCGGAGTAAAGCAAAAGCCCTAGTTTTTTGAAAACTAGACCAATATGAAGTAGAAACTTTGAACCTTAGCAGATGTGTAGCCTTCCTTTAGTTCTATGCCGTTTATGGGTATTGTAATGATTTGGGTTCTCTCCCTATACAAGGAGAGGTAGTGCTAGCGTAATATCATCAATTCAGAGAATCAATAATATTCTCAAGAGGAGTAATAATGCCTCACCAAAGATAGATGGGACAAGTATCTAAACAGCGGCAAGTATGGAAATAAAATTTATTTTTATTTCACCAATGTGTTGTTGACTAAAATAGAATTTTGTGTAATGCCACTATAAATTATTTACATATAATAATAACCTTTCGCTAAATATATTGATACATGGCACTTGATGCGACAAATATATTACCCTATGCATGTATCCATATGTTTCCGCAAAACTATGTACAAAATGAATGCATGCATCCACATTTTTCAGCAAAACACTATATTAGTCATCAATTTTATATGCAAGAATTCATCTAAAAAATTATGTCATGATCATCATCATCTTCTCTACTTGATACTATAAGTCAAAATTTTGTGTGGGTTTCATCTCTCTTCCAAGTACAGAGTACATGGTTTCCAAACCCTATTATCTAAATCTTGAAATTATTTCTGATGGAATTGATCGTGTGATAGGGTGTGAAATCTACAACCTAGGAACTGGCAAGGGAACATCTGTATTGGAAATGGTGACAGCATTTGAGAAAGCCTCTGGAAAGGTATTCAATGAGAATTGGCAAATAACACGAGAATTGGCGCTCAAAATTTTCGCGTTGATTATCATCTTATTCCTTATAAGATAATCTGTCCACCGCTCGTAACTGCTGCTCTTATTAGTTTGTTTTCCTTTCCTAGTTTCTGACCTTGAAAATTCTTTCAGAAAATCCCTTTGGTCATGACTGAAAGGCGGCCTGGTGACGCTGAAGTCGTCTATGCATCAACCGCCAAGGCGGAACAGGAGCTTAACTGGAGGTATGTCCCACTGTACTACTCGTGGCAATTCACATGCACATGCATCGGCATGCAACTCATTTTTCATTCTTGGGTTCATTCTGTTACTATGAGTCACAAATCCCGTGCCCCCTCAAAACAGGATACGAGGGGGAAGGGGCAATGGGGCATATGAAGACACCGCTTTCCCACCTCTAAACAATGCGGGACTGACCGCTCGACACTATGCATTCGCCATTTCCTCCGTTTAGATAGCTTGTGTTTCCATTAATGTGCATGATTGGTACTCAAAAGGATCTGATGAGCTTTTCGACTAAATCATTGGCACTCTCTTGCAGAGCCAAATATGGCATCGATGAGATGTGCCGGGATCAATGGAATTGGGCTAGCAAGAATCCGTGGGGGTACGGGTCGCCTGACTCTGAAAATTGAAGGCGCGGCACATCTTCGAATAAGATTAAAGATCCGAGTGTAATATATTGGCATGAAGATCTACCCTCTAATTTCTGATGAGCTTTGCTATAACCGGGATCTCAGGTCGCCATTGATCTAGTGTTCAAAGTATTTATCCTCTTTGTTGTATCAGGAATTTTGTTGTATTGAACTAATGAAAATCTTGGTTAATGGTTTGCTGTGGGTTCTTGGTTTGATTTGATTTACACATTGCATCAAGGGATCAATCTTTTCCTAGTTTATGCCCTATTTCACATACAGAAATACACTATAAAGAAAGAGGCTTTTTTTTTCCCTTTATGGTTGTTAGGAGATAACGGCTACGGTTTGGAGAGAATGAAATGTTTTTCATTGAGGGACTAAGTAAGTATATATATATATATATATATATATATATATATATATATATATATATATATATATATATATATATATATATATATATATATATATATATATATATATATATATATATATATATATATATATATATATATATATATATATATATATATACACCAGGGATGGACGTAAACTCGTAAGCATATTACTAGTATGGTTGGGCTGGTCGGTCGCAGCCCTATTCTATAAATTAGGCTGGCCACGTTACTGAGAATCGCAGAACGAGCAATGAATCCCCAACGACAAACGAACAACGGGGCGGGGCATTTTCGGGGAGTAGCCCGCTTCTTCAGAAACTTCCTGGCACATACATTAAGGGAGCCATCGAAAGGTGACTGAAACACCAGAAACGGGGACTACCCGAGCTAATGATAGAGTGCGGTTTCCCTCTCTCTCGCCTTGTAGCCGTCACCCTGAACTCGTGCAAGTGCGAAGGCACCCCCCAGACTATATATATATATATATATATATATATATATATATATATATATATATATATATATATATATAGGGAAATGAGTTCCTATGACATGTCATAGGGAGTACCCTATGACATATGGTGAGTTAGTAACCCTAGAATATTTAGAATGTTCTGAATTTTTATGAGGATGATCACCCTATCTTAGATAGGACCCCCGCAAAAAATCGGCTCATTCTAAAACTTCTAGAGGCATCAAATATGATTTTTAATTTAACGGTTAAAATGGATGATCGATAAAGCTTCTAACATTTGATGCCCCAACAAGTTTTAGAATGCTTTGATTTTTTGTGGACATTCTATCTAAGGTAAGGTGATCACCCTAAAAAAAATTCAGGACATTCTAAACATTTTAGCATTACTAATTCACCATATGTCATAGGGTACTCCCTATGACATGTCATAGGAACCCAGCCCTCATATATATATATATATATATATATATATATATATATATATATATATATATATATATATATATATATATATATATATATATATACAACATAGAACCCGACCCGACTGTATATAGAACCCGACCCATCTATATATTATAATACTCTCCCTCAAACTCACGGTGGATCATGAACCGAGTGTGCTGATTAAATGCCGGAAGCGAGCAATAGTGAAGGGTTTCTTGAGGAAGTCAATAGCCTGCTCCATCGAGTGAATGAACGATAACGAGATGGTGTGGACGAGAAACTCCTACGGAATATAGTGACAGCTAACCTTAATATGTTTGGTGCGCTCATGAAATACTGAGTTGCTAGCAATCTGAATTGCACTTTGTTTGTCACAAAATAGAGGAGTAGGCTCGGAGATCACAACGCCTAAGTCGAGAAGGAGGCGGCGTAGCCAGATAATCTCTGCAGTGGTGAAAGCCATAGCTCTATATTCGGCTTCGGTGCTGGAGCGAGCGACAAAATCCTGTTTCTTATTATGCTAAGAAATGAGGGAGTCACCAAGGAACACATAGTAGCCAGTAGTAGAACAGTGAAGATGTCGGAGATGTATTTCTGCTGGAAGATCAACAATCCATGAGCTGACTGAACAATCTTAATACTAAGAAAAAAGCTAAGAGGGCCTAGATCCTTCATCTCGAACTGACTCTGAAGGTAATGCTGAAGGGACGCTATAGTGGTACTGTCGTCCCCGATGATGATCATATTATTCACATACAAAAGCAAAACAACAATACCATGACTAGAGGAGTGGGTGAAAAGGGCATAGTCAGAGTGTCGCTCTACAAACCCACCTGCCAAAACTGCACTATGAAAGCGCTCAAACCAGGCACGAGGGGTCTGCTTAAGCCCATAGATGGTCCAGCGTAGATGACAGACGTGGCTGGAAGGAGAAGAGACGCCCGGCGGAGGAGCTATGTACATCTCTGAGAGGTCACCATGTAGAAATGCATTAGTGGCATCCATCTGATGGAAAGGTCACCCTCGAGCAGCTACCACAGCTAAAAGGGTGTGAACGGTGGTTATCTGAGCAACTGGAGCAAACGTCTCATCGTTGTCAATCCCATACTCCTGGGAGAAGTCACGAGTAACAAGGCGAACCTTGTGCCGTTCAATGGAACCATCAGGTCGAGTCTTGATCTTGAAGATCCATTTGCAGTTGACAGACACCATACTAGAGGGGCAAGGAACCAAGTCCCACGTCTGAGTTCGCTGAAATATCTCCAGTTCTGCTGTCATAGCTTGTCACCACTCTTGGTGCAAAACTATCTCACGGTACGAATAGGGCTCCCAGTGGGTGTGGAGAGTAATGAGAAAAGCCTGATTTGACGGAGAACAGAAAGAAACAGTGGAGTGTCCAAAGTTGTCAGGAGAGGCAAAGGTAAAAGCAGAGTAGTCAAACTTGTTAGGAGAGTAGTCATTAGGGGTGTTCATCGGTTCGGGTTAACCCGCCAAACCGAACCGAACCGGTCTATTTGGTTTGGTTTGGATCGGGTATTTTTGACCGTTCGGTTCCAAAAAAAAAAACCCGCTATAGTCGATTCGGTTCTGGGTTGTGAGTTTTTTTAACCCGAACCAACCCAACCCGAACCATTGGTACTATAACCTCAGTAGTTACTACTATACAGTGTACAGTCTCACTAATATTATATATTTCATGGTGGTGACCTCATTTACCACCATTCGATGCATTCAAAACTTTCAAGTGTTCAACGGTGTGATGAAACTGAAAAGTGAAGGGTGTTACCTACATAATTACTAGTACCCCCAAATCCCAACTTATGAAATATCTCAAAGTGAAAAATTAAGGGTGTTACTAGTAATTCTATAGGGGCAAATAGCAGCACTCAAAGTTAAAGGCTTAAAAATGAAATCTAAACCAACTCAGCAGCTTAACCATTCACACCTCACGATGTGATGACGAGCGATTTGAAAGACCCACAGAATAGAACCGAACCAAACCAAACTTTTCCGATTTAGTTTGGTTCGGTTTTTACCAAGGAATGGTTTGGTTCGGTTCCATTTTCTAGAGAACCGATCAACTTCGGTTCGGTTCCAAAATTATCAAAAAATAAACCAACCCGAACCATGAACACCCCATAGTAGTCATATCTATCAGGAGGGTAATGTTCACGCACAGGATAGCACCGAACAGGACCAGGATCCACAACCGGAGAGGTGGGAGCAGCTACAGGCAGAGAAGTACCAGTGAAGATAGTCTTGATGGGAGGGGCTGTGGAGCGACGAATATAGACACGTGTGACAGGTAAGGGGGTGGAGGTTGTGGGGGAGGTGGAGGGGGCCGGGAAGGTGGAGGTGGTGGGGTAGGTGGCGATGGAGGTGAAGAAGGTGATAGAGATAGGGAAGAAGGGGAAGGTGGGTGAGACGGGGTAGACGGTGAGAGTAACGAAATAGAAAGGAGTAGTGGTGGTGAAGACTAAGATAGAAGAGGTGGGAAAAGATCTTGTGATTCAGTAGAGAAGAACGAGACATCCTCAACAAAGGAAACATGGCGGGAGACACGAATTCGGTGAACTAGGAGATCATAGCATCAATACCCTTTATGCTCCTGACTAAGATCCAAGTGAATTTGACAGACCTGGCAAAAAATTTGTTGTGTTCATGGGAAGGTAGAAGTACAAAACACGTACAGCCAAACGTGCAAAGAGGAGAATAGTCTGGTGGACGGGAGTAGAGACGCTCGTACGGAGTGGCACCAGAAAAAGTAGATAACAGAATGATATTGATGATGTGAACAATCATCATAATTGCTTCAGCTCAATAGGAGTGACGAATAGAGACAGAGAGAAGAAAAAGCTTGTGTGCCTCGAGGACATAGCGATGCTTGTGTTCGGCAACTCATTTCTGCTTATGGGTGTGGGTACAAGACTGCTGGTGAAGTGTGTCATGAGATTTAAGAATCTCATGCATCTCTGAGGAGAGGTACTTCTTGGCACAATCAGACCGAAAAATCTTGATGTGCCGACCAAATTGAGTATGAAGCATAATGGTGAATATCGTATAAACGTGGAAAATCTTAGATCGGTGACGCATAAGATAAAACCAAGTGCACCGAGAGTAGTCATCGATAAAACAGACATAATATAGAAAACCAGAAATAGAGGCAACAGGTACAGGACCCCAAAGTCAGAATGCACAAAATCAAAGAGTATGACAGATCGGGACGCACTAACAGAAAATAGAAGAGATAGATGCTTTGTCAATCGACAACCCGTACAGACTGAGAGGGGGGAGGACACACAATCCAAAACGTTCGAACGAAAAACGTTTTTGAGTCAATCACTAGATAAATGATATAATCTTTTGTGTCACAAATCGGCATCAGAAGTAACAAACATGGTAGACACATCAGAGGTAATCTTGCCCGAAATCTGGATACATCAACGATCTCCCTCTAATCTCTCCCCTCAATCGCCTCTCACTCCTATTCCATCCTCATCCCTTACACATGTCTACACAATTCCTCTATTTCTTTTCCAGCTTTCCCACATAAATATATCTCTCTTTTTCATTATATCGGATTTAACTTGTGTGTACCCGCCTGGGTCGGCCGGTCACCAAAGGAGGGGGGTGACAACAGCCCCCCCCCCCCTTCACTCTCCTGGATCGGCCGGTCACCAAAGGAGGGGGGCGACAACAGCCCCCCCCTCTCTCTCTCCTGGGTCGGTCGGCATGTATACAAGAGGGGGGTGACAACAGCCCCCCCCTCTCTCTCCTGGGTCGGTCGGCATGTATACAAGAGGGGGGTGACAACAGCCCCCCCCTTCTCTCTCCTGGGTCGGTCGGCATGTATACAGGAGGGGGGTGACAACAGCCCCCCCCCATGGGGGTCGGTCGGCATATATACAAGGGGGAGGTAGCACCCCCCCCTCATGGGGGTCGATTGGCATGTATACAAGGGGGAGGCAACACCCCCCCCATGGGGGTCGGTCGGCATGTATTCAGGGGGGAGGCAGCACCCCCCCCCCCCCCCCCCCCCCCCCCGCGGCTCTCGGTCGGCATGTATCCAGACAAAGGGGGTCGGCCAGTCAACACCCCCTCCACCTTGATGGGACGTGCAACGAAATGAAGTGTGAAGCAACAGCCGAACCCGGAGATCTCGCGGTGCTGACGACACTCCGCGATTTCCGGCCCAACGTGACCAGGTGTCAACCGCGCGCCACATCACCGCGGCGGTTGAGCACATTGCGGGGACACGTCACTCTCCCGATTTTCGCGGAGTGTAACCGTCACCCCGCCACTATAAAAGGGGACCTACCCCTTCAGCAAAAAGAGGAAGATTTCTGGAGGAGACGCTGCCCGTTTCGTCCCGGAATTCGCGGAGCTTTGGAGGTCGGTCGGTCTGCACCCAGAAGCTGTCTGCGGAGGTCGGTCGGTCTGCACCCAGAAGCTGTCTGCGGAGGTCGGTCGGTCTGCACCCAGAAGCTGTCTGCGGAGGTCGGTCGGTCTGCACCCAGAGTCTGTCTGCGGAGGTCGGTCGGTCAGCAGCCAGACACTGTTTGCAAGCGACCTGCAGACAGACACTGTCCGCAGCGGTCGGTAGACAGAGTGAAATTACAGAGGTCGGTAGTTTGGGAGACCGGTCCTCAGGGAATGTAATTGGGGTTTAGGTGAGAGATTGTAACCGAAAGATAGTTCTAGTGCATTCTCGCCCCGCCCGTGGTTTTTTCCCCTTCGACGTTGCGAAGGGGTTTTCCACGTAATTCTCGGTTTGTTTTTATTTAGGCTTGTTGGATTGTGCTCGCCACCCGAACCGCCCGGTTCGATTCAGAACCCCCCACAATCTTGGCGCCGTCTGTGGGATCAGTCCTCGAGACTTCCTACTAGAGCTTTCGACTGTTGACCCGTGGGTGTCGACCAGTCCGAAGCTACCTGCAACTAGCAGTCCACGACCACACGGTTGAAGAACGATGGCCGGTGGACCGTATCGTACTCGCTCGATGTCGCAGCTCCTGTCCGAAGCCGCACCACTCGGAGATGCGAATGACGTCAGGCATCTTGTTCAACAGCCAACGGACACGGAGCACGCAGTCCCGTTAGCGAATCCTGTACTGGGGGTCGGGGAGTCCAGTCAAGCCCCGGTAGCAACCTTGGCTCCTCTGACAGGGGGTCTATCGGAAGCTTTTCTAGCCACCATGATGATGACCCAGCAAGCTCTCACCACCCAGCTCCAAACGATGCAGCGCAACTACGAGGAGTTGCGTGACTTCGTGCGGGCCGCACCGACGGGTGGTCTGCTCAACCAGGGCATGTTGGCCCAAGCGGGACAAAGTCTCCCCACTCAAGCTACCCCACCGGTGCAAACGCAGCCGCAACCAGTGCCTCAGGTGGAGGTCAGGGGTAATTGCTCGGTGGAGGTCCAGAGTGCAAATCCCGATGGGCGAGACTCGAGTAGCCCGGAGCCTGCGGAGAGAACCAAACATGCACGAGCGGCGTCGGCACGCTCGGATGTCTGGTCCCGGCTCGGAGCACACCCCCGACAGCCGCCTGCCTCCAAGCATCACTCGAAGACGGACTCGGCACAAGTGCATCGCCCGAAGCGAGACGAAGAACATCATCGTCAACCGAGTGATAGTCACCACACTCGGATGACGCCAGCTAGTCGGCAGCCGGCTCATACTGCTGATCGGAGGAGCGTACACGAGCGCATTCGGGTGCATGCGTCGGAGCGACTCGGGGAGCGAGAGGAGATCCAACGAGACCGACCGGGGGTCCGAGCTCCCGACCGGTTGGAGGAAGTCGCCATCCGAGGAGCCGCACGGTCGCCGCTTGTCGAGAGGCTACTCCGGGAGCCATTCCCTCGAGGATGGAATCCTCCACGCCTCCCCAAGTTTGACGGATCGAAAGACCCGGTGGAGCATGTACTGGCTTTCCGGGATGCTCTGGTCCCGCACGAGGATGATCATATCCTCTGCCGGACCTTCGCCAACAGCTTGTCGGGAACCCCCCTCGAATGGTTCCACAAGCTTAGGCCTTCGTCCATCTCCTCCTTCTCGGAGCTGAGCATGCGGTTCATCGACCAGTACCGATGTAATCGCCGGGAGCTGAAGACTCTGGAGTCACTCTTCGGGATGAGTATGACCCAGAAGGAGACGCTCCGACAATTCTACCATAGGTTCAGGTCCGAGTACCTGAGCTTGGCGGACGCAGACGGGCAGGATCGCATGGTGATCGCGGCCTTCAAGAACGCCATTCAGCCTGCCCAGCTCGTCAACGCGTCACTCATCAAGCGAACCCCGGAGACGATCGACGAGCTGTCGCGACGCGTTGAGAAATACATCAAGATCGAGGACGCGGATCGCAAGAGGAAGGCGGTGGAAACCAGAATCCCGCACCAGGGCTACGCAAAGCCTGCTGCTGTGAAGAACGTCAACAAGCAGCAGGGGGATGCGACACGGCACGAGGCGAAGCGGCAAAGGCAAGACAGGCCAGCGAGGCCGCAGTGGAACAGGGAGTTCACAGTACTGAACGCCCCCATTGACCAGATTCTGGAAGCTATCAAGGGCGAACCATACTTCAAGTGGGCGCAACCGCTTGAACCTGGAGAGAGAGGAGCCAGAGATGCGTCAAGGTACTGTGAGTACCACCAGGGCCAAGGCCACACTACCCTGCAGTGTCGGGCGCTCAAACATCATATTGAGGATCTCATTGAGGCCGGCCATATTGGCTGCTTCATTGACCTCCCTCAACGTAAAGAGACTAAAGCGGTAGGGGAAGTCCAGCGAGGAGCGACGGCGCAGCGCTTACCAGGCCCTCCACCAGAAAGACGCCAGCTCCGAGAGGTAGACACCGTCTACGGGTACCCTGGCCCTGTACCGTCGGCGAATGCCGTCGACCGACAGGTGCGGCGTATTGAACAAACAAGGCAAGTCCACCATGTGGTGCTCGACCCCGTCATCCGTCCCGAGCCAAAAGTGGAAGCTGCAGTACAGTTTTCGGCTGCTGATTTGGTCGGAATAGAGAGGCCTCACAACCATCCCCTGGTCATACGGCTGCAGATAGCCAATTGCCTAGTGAAGAGAATTCTGGTCGACGCCGGAAGTTCAGTTGATGTGCTCTTCCTCAGCGCCTTCGACGCCATGCAGCTAGATCGCGGACAAATGACCGAATCGTCATCGATGATAACGGGCTTCACGGGGGAGGCTGCAAGGGTGGTTGGTGAGATCACCCTCCCGATCACAACAGGGCATCTCACTAACCTCACCCGGTTCATTGTGATCGAAGCTCATTCGGCGTACAACATCATCCTCGGAAGACCGTGGCTCCACCACTTGGATGCGGTCCCCTCGTCGGCCCATCAGGTAGTGAAGTTTTGGACCGACAAGGGTGTGATGAGCATTCGAGGTGACCAGTCCTCGGCAGCCAAGTGCGAGCTCAGTGCCATCCATCTGAAGACGACATACCAAATCGAAGGAGGGGAGCCAGGTGAAGGCGGCACTGAGTTGGGCATCCTCAACCTCTGGACTGCTAAGCAGAGTCAAGAAGCACCAACGCTCCAGCACCACTCCCTATCAAGCGCAGGAGTGCGAGGAAGCCAAGCATCTGAGAAGACCGACCTGTCAGTTGAACTTAAAGAACTGACGGTGTCGGGGGACCTGCTGAAGACCGACCTGTCAGCTGAACGTAAAGAGCTGACGGTGTCGGGGGAGCTGCTGAAGACCGACCTGTCAGCTGAACGTAAAGAGCTGACGGTGTCAGGGGATTTGCTGAAGACCGACATGTCGGCTGAACGTAAAGAGCTGACAGTGTCGGGGGACCTACAGAAGACCGACCATTCAGTTGAACGTAAAGAACTGAATGCGTCAAGGAGCTTGAAGAAGACCGATCAGTTAGCTGAACTTAAAGAGCTAACTGGCCCAAGCGACCCGATGGAGATTGACCTACCAGCTGAAGGTAAAGAGCTGAGCAGGATGACGCACCCTCAGAAGACCGACCGACCGGTTGAATCTAAAGAACCGGACGAGTTGGAGAGCCCAAACGCGGAGTGGGAGGAGTCGCCTGCCGTCGAACCAATCCTGCCCGTGGACTTAGGAGAAGCGGGTCACCCGAAGATTACTTTTCTCGGGTCGCAGCTGCCAAAGCATCATGCCGAAGCTATGACGACATTTCTCAAGGCAAACCTGGACGTGTTCGCCTGGTCAGTTGAGGACATGCCAGGCATTCACCCCGAAGTAGCCTGTCATCACCTCAATATACGAGAAGGAGCTGCGCCTGTACGTCAGAAGCCCCGGTCGCTAGCACCGGAAAAAGCAGCAGCTGTCAACATGGAGGTAGAGAAGCTGCTACGAGCTGGCATCATCAGAGAGGCTCGGTACCCGAAGTGGATCGCTAACGTGGTTGCCGTCCCCAAGAAGTCAGGAGCCATTCGTGTCTGCATCGACTTTACGAATCTCAACCAGGCGTGCCCGAAGGACAGCTACCCGCTACCACGCATCGATACCCTGGTGGATTCCACGGCGGGACACGAGAGGCTCTCGTTCATGGACGGCTACTCGGGCTATCACCAGATCCCCATGAATCCGGAAGACCAGGAGCACACGACCTTCGTCACGGGTCGAGGGCTCTTCTGCTACAAGATGATGCCTTTCGGGCTGAAAAACGCGGGAGCAACGTACCAGAGGCTAGTAAACAAGATGTTCGTCGACCAAATCGGAAGGAACGTGGAAGTCTACGTCGACGACTTGCTTGTGAAAAGTCAGGCGGAGGAGGCGCATATGCAAGACCTTGAGGAAACCTTCGCAACCCTACACTAGATCGCGTGTTGAAGTTGAACCCGGCCAAGTGTGCCTTCGGCGTGACGTCGGGAAAATTCCTGGGATACTTGGTTACCCGACGGGGAATCGAAGCCAACCCAGAGCAGATCCGTGCTTTGGAGGAGATGCCGTCGCCCAAGTCACGAAAGGAAGTCCAGAAGCTTACCGGACGGATCAACGCCCTCAACCGCTTCATTTCCAAGTCCTCAGACCGGTGTCGGCCCCTGTTCGAGAGGCTGAGTAAGCTCGCACCTTTCGACTGGGACCAATGCTGTGAAGAGGCGTTTCAAGAGCTGAAGACGTATCTTGGCCGACCCCTATCTTGACAGCCCCCCGGCCAGGTGCAACGCTGGGGTGTATCTTTCGGTATCGGAGGCAGCAATCAGCGCTGTACTGATATGCGAGAGCGAAGGAGTGGAGAAGCCTGTCTACTACGTCAGCCGCATCATGACGTCAGCTGAAACTCGGTACGCGCGGATCGAACAAGTAGCCCTGGCATTAGTGTACGTGTCAAGGAGGCTTCGCCCGTACTTCATCGCTCACCCCATCGAGGTCATCACCGAGCACCCCCTGAAGGAAGTACTGGATAACTCTACTCGGGCAGGTCGGCTGAGCAAGTGGGCTGCAGAGCTGCAAGAGTTTGGTCCTCGGTACGTGCCTCGGAAAGCAGTCAAGGGCCAAGCACTTGCGGACTTCCTCAGCGATTTCCCGGCGGAAGACACTGCACCGGTACCAGAGACGTTAGAAGACTTGTCGGTAGCTGCCAGCCGACCCGTGGGAGTCGGTGCGGCAGCAGGACAGGAAGACGAAGAACAGGGCTGGAGATTGTTCGTGGATGGCTCATCGTGCGCAGTTGGGAGTGGTGTGGGGGTAGTCCTAGTAACCCCCGACCACACGAAGCTCGAAAAATCAGTGCGGCTACTTTTCCCGACGACGAATAACGAAGCGGAGTATGAGGCAATGCTGACAGGACTGGAGATGGCAACAGCGCTGGGGGTGACCAGCCTGCAGGTCTATGGCGACTCCCAACTGGTGATCAATCAGATTACCGGTAGGTATGAAGCCCGCGACGCAAGGATGCAAGCCTACTTGAAGCTTGCCCGGGAGTTGATCGCCAAGTTCGAAGACATAAGCTTCCACCAGTTCCCCAGAGCGGAAAACAAGCAGGCGGATGCCCTTGCTAATCTAGCATCGGTACTCGGAGAAGACAGGGAGAAGCGGGTCTTCATCGAGGTGCAAGCTGACCCACGAACAGTCGGCCCCGTAGAAGATAGTTGCCTGACGAGGAGGACACAAGCCATCGAGGCGGCCCATACTATCACGGTCGGAGCGGATTGGATAGGCAACATGAAGAAGTATCTACTTGATGGGATACTACCGGAGGACGTCGATGAGGCCCGAAGAACCAAGGCGCACGCTCCAAGATACACCCTCATCGACGACGAGCTGTACAAGCGTTCGTTCGGCGGACCGTACCTCAAGTGCCTCACGAAGGAACAAGCGGCAGAAATCATGAAAGAGGTACATGAAGGGGGGTGCGGGAACCATTCCGGAGGAAGAGCCCTGGCGCGGAAGATAAAGCTGCAGGGCTACTACTGGCCCACCATGGAAGCGGATGCGGGGGGATATGCGAAAAGATGCTTGCAATGTCAAAAGCATGCCCCCTCCATACATCAACCCGCAGAAGAGCTGCACCCAGTATCCAGCCCTTGGCCCTTCCAACAGTGGGGGTTGGATATCTTGGGCCCCTTCCCGACGTCGCCAAACCGGAGAAGTTCCTCCTCGTCGCCACCGACTACTTCACCAAGTGGGTGGAGGCAATCCCGTTGCTGAAGATCGGGGAAGTTCAAGTAGGAAAGTTCCTATGGAGCAGCATCATCTGCCGATTTGGACTGCCGCGGGCTTTCGTTGCAGACAACGGGCGACAGTTCGACGCGGAGTCAATCAAGAACTTCTGCGCCAGTAACAACATCAAGTTATTCTTCTCTACACCGCGGTACCCCCAGAGCAACGGGCAGGCAGAGTCGACGAATCGTGCCATTCTCGACATACTGAAGAAGAAGCTGGAGCAGAAGAAGGGATTGTGGGAAGAAGCTCTACCCGGGGTTTATGGGCATATCGGACGACACCGAAGCGACCGACGGGAGAGTCCCCGTTCAGTCTCACCTACGGCTCTGAAGCAGTCCTGCCAACGGAGACCTTGGTCCCGACACAGAGAACGGTCGTAGCTGACGACCCGAAGTTGAATGACGAACTCCTGCAAGATGGCCTGGACCTGCTGGAAGAGAAGAGGGAGAGAGCAAGGGCGCGCCTAGCTAACTACCATCAAGCTATCAAGAGGGCATATGATCGCAAAGTCAGAAGGCGGGTATTCAAACAAGGGGACCTAGTGATGCGGAAGGTCTTTGACAATACCAAGGAGCTGGGAAGCGGCAAGTTGGGAGCTACTTGGGAAGGACCATACATCATCGATGGTATGGGAAAAAACGGAGCCTACCGCCTGAAGACTCAAGACGGCGACGCGCTGGCAAGACCATGGAATGCAGCCAATCTGCGCAAATTCTATCAGGGTAGTTAAATGGGCAAGATGCATGTAACCGCTTTGTAACTCTGAATCTATTCAATAAAAATGCATTTGCTCAACGTTTTTGTTCATGTGAATGAATAATGGTTAACCGAGGCAACCCAAACCAAGTGGTACATAACACTCCGAGTGAGTTCTACCGCTTGGCCGACCGGTCGACAGGTCCCTGCGAAGGGCAAGACCGGCCGGTGAACAACTGGAAAGATCGATCGACAGACCCTGTCAGGGTACGACCGGTTAACCAGTCTAAACCAAGTGGTACATAACACTCCGAGCGAGTTCTACCACTTGGCCGACCGGTCGACAGGTCCCTGCGAAGGGCAAGACCGGCCGGTGAACAACTGGGAAGATCGGTCGACAGACCCTGTCAGGGTACGACCGGTTAACCAGCCCAAACCAAGTGGTACATAACACTCCGAGTGAGTTCTACCGCTTGGCCGACCGGTCGACAGGTCCCTGCGAAGGGCAAGACCGGCCGGTGAACAACTGGAAAGATCGGTCGACAGACCCTGTCAGGGTACGACCGGTTAACCAGTCTAAACCAAGTGGTACATAACACTCCGAGCGAGTTCTACCACTTGGCCGACCGGTCGACAGGTCCCTGCGAAGGGCAAGACCGGCCGGTGAACAACTGGGAAGATCGGTCGACAGACCCTGTCAGGGTACGACCGGTTAACCAGTCTAAACCAAGTGGTACATAACACTCTGAGCGAGTTCTGCTACTTGGCCGACCGGTCGACAGGTCCCTGCGAAGGGCAAGACCGGCCGGTGAACAACTGGAAAGATCGGTCGACCGACCCTGTCAGGGTACGATCGGTTAACCAGTCTAAACCAAGTGGTACATAACACTCCGAGCGAGTTCTACCACCTGGCTGACCGATCGACAGGTCCCTGCGAAGGGTGAGACCGGCCGGTGAACGCTTGGGAAAATCGGTTGGCAAAACCCGCGGGGGAACAACCGATCAACTCACGCAAACAATCCGGGGTATATCAGCCGTGCTAATACAAGGACCGGATTTTGGTCGCGCGTCGTCGACGTGTAGTTACGCGTCGTCGACGTGTAGTCGCGCGTCGTCGACGTGTAGTTACGCGCGCCGGCGTGTAGTTACGTGCATCGACGTGTAGCTCAGCGTGTCGTCGACGTGTAGATACACACGTCGTCGACGAGTAGTAAAAGCACAAACAGATCATCGACGTAAACTTGAGAGGCAGAGTTGATGAAAAAGGCAACAGTCATGAAGTGCAGATGAAATGTTAAGAGATCTCAGTACAAACAGGTTTTGTTTTATTACATCACGAAGCAAAGTAAGGCAGCGAGCAAGGGCGGTCAGTCGTCGTCTACGATCCCGACGGGAGCTTGCCGCGCAGCTTCGCGACCTTCTTGCGCCATTCCTCCGCCTGCTCCGCAAGGAGCGACTTGCAATGCGTGGTGTATTCAGCCTGCTGTCTGTCAAGCGCAGCCTGGTGGGCTGCTTCGGTCTGGTCCAAGGAGGCCTTGTGCGCTGCTTCGGCCTGATCAAAGGAAGCCTTCAACGCGGCAATTTCGACCTCGTGAGCGGCTTGGACGGCATGGGCCTCTGCGCGCTGCTCCCTGATCGTAGCCGCCTGCGCCCTGAACTTTGCCCACACCTCGTCATTTTCCACCTTAGCAGAATCCAGCGCTTCTTGGAGCCCGTAGGAATCAGAAACGTGCTCCAGCGCGGCTTCGAGCTGAGCCTGGACTGCAGCAAGTTCTTCGGCGTGAACCCGTCGAACTTCCGCTAGCTGAGCGCGAAGCTCTCTCGACTCCTGCCGAGAAGCCCGGAGGGAGAACTTAAGATGCGTCATCCTTTGCATGCCTCCCTCGACAAGTCGACAGCCCGCCTGACAAAGAAGGAAGCAACATGTACCACAGAGTTAAAGGGAAAAGTTACTACTACGTGAAGTCAAAATATATCGTTGGCGTGTAGTTATGCATATCGTCGGCGTGCAGTCACGCACGTCGTCGACGTGCAGTCAACTCGTTAACGACTTAGACTTACCTCATGAAACTCGTCGAGCTGACGCTCCCAGCCAGGACTACCCACACAGTCATCTTCCTCCCCGCAATCTTCAGTAGCTCCGGGAGAACGGCGATGGGACGTAGCTTCAGTGGCCCTGAGGGGAGAATGGGGGGATGGCCTGGCGGGGCCCCCAGATGCAGAGGAGCAAGGTGAAGGCAGGAACTCCCGCGCCACAGCACGATCAAGCTTTCTAGCGGCAGGGGCAGCATTGGTGCAACGGTAGGTGTAGCGGAGGGACCGCGGGGTGAAGCTCGCCTACGCGACCTAGCCGAGCCAGACGGTATGGCTCGCTCGTCTCGCCCGAGGGAAGGAGAGGGACTATAACCGGAGCTCATCTCCGACTCCTCTACCTCCACATACTGCTTGCCCGTCGACGGCACGTCCTCTACCCAGTCGTCAGGGAGGGAGCGAAGGTCGTCGGCAGCGGCACGTCGCATGGAGCGAGCGAGAAGAGCGCGTCCAGCCTCTTCATCGCTGGAAGACTCCGTCAGCAAAACTCGCCTCCTTGGTTGCCCAGTCGGCGCAGCTACGTTGCGCTCGGCCGGCCGGCTGCTCTCGCCTGCAGCTTTAGTCGACTTCGCGCGCCGCCTGAAGACCACGCAGAGTTTAGATGTAGCGGTGTTTGGATTGAAGCGTCTGACGGAGCTGACGTACCTGTCAGGAAGCTCAGAAGAGTAAGAAATGGGTTCTTCTCCCCTACTGGACGCCGCACGCTGTTTGCCTTTCTTCGAAGTGGAGCTGTAGGACCTGACGACCGGTAGCTTCGGAAACAGCTGCCGCCAGTCGTCGTCGTTGTTTGTCACCTCCCTGATGAGTTGGTCCAACTCCTCTTCAACAGCTCCGGGGCACTGAAGCTGCCTGGAGGGGTAGTACTCCTCAATGGTCGCGGCGAGTTGGGAGAGACGACTGGGAACGTTGAAGCCACCCCTCCAAGGTCCTCCGACCACAATGGGGCATTCTTTCCAAGTCCTTACTGAATCAGCTAAACCCCCAATAGGAGGGCGACTGCCTGCACGCGCCTGCAGGCTGAAGTACGAGAAGATGCTGCCAGGCGTCACCTTGTAGTCTTTGAGGAAATACTTCTTCAGCAGGTACGCGACGCAAAGCTGCTGCCCCGCCCGCACTTCTATCTCTTCCATACAGCGGAGGATCCTCCAGCCGTTGCCAGCTAGCTGGCCAGGAGACACGCTCATGCGCTCCAGTAGACGACCAGAGAAGCTCGCCAGGGGAAGCCGCATGCCGCAGCGAAGCTGGCCGAGTGTGACGACGGTGTGGTCGTCGTCTGACGAGTCCAGAGGATCGGTAGCAAAAGAAAGCGAAATCTCGTTTGGAATACCGTATGCTGCCCGGACATCCTCCATCAAAGGGAACCTGTTCGACGCTGTGAACCAGGAGAAAGACATCTTCGCCGCGAGTCCTCGACGTGTATACAAATGAACTGACGTGCAGGCACTCGACGTGTATACAAAGGAGCTGACGCGCAAGCACTCGACGTGTATTCAGGCGAAACTCCTCCCAAATGAGCCTTCAGCCACAGAGGAAAGATCTGAAGCAGAGGAGAAAAACGAACCATCTGACTCCTATTTATAGACGAAGTTGGAGATGGATGGGTTCGAATTTCGAAAAGGCGAGGCGATGGCGCCCGGCGATGCCATGTGGCGAAAAATCAGAAGAAACTCTGGACAGCTTTGTTGAGTTGCAACAGCCCCGAACTGAGGCGGGCATGCAAATCGAGGCAAATCATCCTGACCGGGCAGGACCGAAGACCGTCCGGTCAGGAGGGGGTATTGTGTGTACCCACCTGGGTCGGCCGGTCACCAAAGGAGGGGGGTGACAACAGCCCCCCCCCCCCCCTTCACTCTCCTGGATCGGCCGGTCACCAAAGGAGGGGGGCGACAACAGCCCCCCCCCCCTCTCTCTCTCCTGGGTCGGTCGGCATGTATACAAGAGGGGGGTGACAACAGCCCCCCCCTCTCTCTCCTGGGTTGGTCGGTATGTATACAAGAGGGGGGTGACAACAGCCCCCCCCCTTCTCTCTCCTGGGTCGGTCGGCATGTATACAGGAGGGGGGTGACAACAACCCCCCCCCATGGGGGTCGGTCGGCATATATACAAGGGGGAGGTAGCACCCCCCCCTCATGGGGGTCGATTGGCATGTATACAAGGGGGAGGTAACACCCCCCCCATGGGGGTCGGTCGGCATGTATTCAGGGGGGAGGCAGCACCCCCCCCCCCCCCCCCCCCCCGCGGTTCTCGGTCGGCATGTATCCAGACAAAGGGGGTCGGCCAGTCAACACCCCCTCCACCTTGATGGGACGTGCAACGAAATGAAGTGTGAAGCAACAGCCGAACCCGGAGATCTCGCGGTGCTGACGACACTCCGCGATTTCCGGCCCAACGTGACCAGGTGTCAACCGCGCGCCACATCACCGCGGCGGTTGAGCACATTGCGGGGACACGTCACTCTCCCGATTTTCGCGGAGTGTAACCGTCACCCCGCCACTATAAAAGTGGACCTACCCCTTCAGCAAAAAGAGGAAGATTTCTGGAGGAGACGCTGCCCGTTTCGTCCCGGAATTCGCGGAGCTTCGGAGGTCGGTCGGTCTGCACCCAGAAGCTGTCTGCGGAGGTCGGTCGGTCTGCACCCAGAAGCTGTCTGCGGAGGTCGGTCGGTCTGCACCCAGAAGCTGTCTGCGGAGGTCGGTCGGTCTGCACCCAGAGTCTGTCTGCGGAGGTCGGTCGGTCAGCAGCCAGACACTGTTTGCAAGCGACCTGCAGACAGACACTGTCAGCAGCGGTCGGTAGACAGAGTGAAATTACAGAGGTCGGTAGTTTGGGAGACCGGTCCTCAGGGAATGTAATTGGGGTTTAGGTGAGAGATTGTAACCGAAAGATAGTTCTAGTGTATTCTCGCCCCGCCCGTGGTTTTTTCCCCTTCGACGTTGCGAAGGGGTTTTCCACGTAATTCTCGGTTTGTTTTTATTTAGGCTTGTTGGATTGTGCTCGCCACCCGAACCGCCCTCCCGCGCCACAGCACGATCAAGCTTTCTAGCGGCAGGGGCAGCAGTTGGTGCAACGGTAGGTGTAGCGGAGGGACCGCGGGGTGAAGCTCGCCTACGCGACCCAGCCGAGCCAGACGGTATGGCTCACTCGTCTCGCCCGAGGGAAGGAGAGGGACTATAACCGGAGCTCATCTCCGACTCCTCTACCTCCACATACTGCTTGCCCGTCGACGGCACGTCCTCTACCCAGTCGTCAGGGAGGGAGCGAAGGTCGTCGGCAGCGGCACGTCGCATGGAGCGAGCGAGAAGAGCGCGTCCAGCCTCTTCATCGCTGGAAGACTCCGTCAGCAAAACTCGCCTCCTTGGTTGCCCAGTCGGTGCAGCTACGTTGCGCTCGGCCGGCCGGCTGCTCTCGCCTGCAGCTTTAGTCGACTTCGCGCGCCGCCTGAAGACCACGCAGAGTTTAGATGTAGCGGTGTTTGGATTGAAGCGTCTGACGGAGCTGACGTACCTGTCAGGAAGCTCAGAAGAGTAAGAAATGGGTTCTTCTCCCCTACTGGACGCCGCACGCTGTTTGCCTTTCTTCGAAGTGGAGCTGTAGGACCTGACGACCGGTAGCTTCGGAAACAGCTGCCGCCAGTCGTCGTCGTTGTTTGTCACCTCCCTGATGAGTTGGTCCAACTCCTCTTCAACAGCTCCGGGGCACTGAAGCTGCCTGGAGGGGTAGTACTCCTCAATGGTCGCGGCGAGTTGGGAGAGACGACTGAGAACGTTGAAGCCACCCCTCCAAGGTCCTCCGACCACAATGGGGCATTCTTTCCAAGTCCTTACTGAATCAGCTAAACCCCCAATAGGAGGGCGACTGCCTGCATGCGCCTGCAGGCTGAAGTACGAGAAGATGCTGCCAGGCGTCACCTTGTAGTCTTTGAGGAAATACTTCTTCAGCAGGTACGCGACGCAAAGCTGCTGCCCCGCCCGCACTTCTATCTCTTCCATACAGCGGAGGATCCTCCAGCCGTTGCCAGCTAGCTGGCCAGGAGACACGCTCATGCGCTCCAGTAGACGACCAGAGAAGCTCGCCAGGGGAAGCCGCATGCCGCAGCGAAGCTGGCCGAGTGTGACGACGGTGTGGTCGTCGTCTGACGAGTCCAGAGGATCGGTAGCGAAAGAAAGTGAAATCTCGTTTGGAATACCGTATGCTGCCCGGACATCCTCCATCAAAGGGAACCTGTTCGACGCTGTGAACCAGGAGAAAGACATCTTCGCCGCGAGTCCTCGACGTGTATACAAATGAACTGACGTGCAGGCACTCGACGTGTATACAAAGGAGCTGACGCGCAAGCACTCGACGTGTATTCAGGCGAAACTCCTCCCAAATGAGCCTTCAGCCACAGAGGAAAGATCTGAAGCAGAGGAGAAAACGAACCATCTGACTCCTATTTATAGACGAAGTTGGAGATGGATGGGTTCGAATTTCGAAAAGGCGAGGCGATGGCGCCCGGCGACGCCATGTGGCGAAAAATCAGAAGAAACTCTGGACAGCTTTGTTGAGTTGCAACAGCCCCGAACTGAGGCAGGCATGCAAATCGAGGCAAATCATCCTGACCGGGCGGGACCGAAGACCGTCCGGTCAGGAAGGGGTATTGTGTGTACCCGCCTGGGTCGGCCGGTCACCAAAGGAGGGGGGTGACAACAGCCCCCCCCCTTCACTCTCCTGGATCGGCCGGTCACCAAAGGAGGGGGCGACAACAGCCCCCCCCCCTCTCTCTCTCCTGGGTCGGTCGGCATGTATACAAGAGGGGGGTGACAACAGCCCCCCCCTCTCTCTCCTGGGTCGGTCGGCATGTATACAAGAGGGGGGTGACAACAGCCCCCCCCCCTTCTCTCTCCTGGGTCGGTCGGCATGTATACAGGAGGGGGGTGACAACAGCCCCCCCCCATGGGGTCGGTCGGCATATATACAAGGGGGAGGTAGCACCCCCCCCCTCATGGGGGTCGATTGGCATGTATACAAGGGGGAGGCAACACCCCCCCCATGGGGGTCGGTCGGCATGTATTCAGGGGGGAGGCAGCACCCCCCCCCCCCTGCGGCTCTCGGTCGGCATGTATCCAGACAAAGGGGGTCGGCCAGTCAACACCCCCTCCACCTTGATGGGACGTGCAACGAAATGAAGTGTGAAGCAACAGCCGAACCCGGAGATCTCGCGGTGCTGACGACACTCCGCGATTTCCGGCCCAACGTGACCAGGTGTCAACCGCGCGCCACATCACCGCGGCGGTTGAGCACATTGCGGGGACACGTCACTCTCCCGATTTTCGCGGAGTGTAACCGTCACCCCGCCACTATAAAAGGGGACCTACCCCTTCAGCAAAAAGAGGAAGATTTCTGGAGGAGACGCTGCCCGTTTCGTCCCGGAATTCGCGGAGCTTCGGAGGTCGGTCGGTCTGCACCCAGAAGCTGTCTGCGGAGGTCGGTCGGTCTGCACCCAGAAGCTGTCTGCGGAGGTCGGTCGGTCTGCACCCAGAAGCTATCTGCGGAGGTCGGTCGGTCTGCACCCAGAGTCTGTCTGCGGAGGTCGGTCGGTCAGCAGCCAGACACTGTTTGCAAGCGACCTGCAGACAGACACTGTCCGCAGCGGTCGGTAGACAGAGTGAAATTACAGAGGTCGGTAGTTTGGGAGACCGGTCCTCAGGGAATGTAATTGGGGTTTAGGTGAGAGATTGTAACCGAAAGATAGTTCTAGTGCATTCTCGCCCCGCCCGTGGTTTTTTCCCCTTCGACGTTGCGAAGGGGTTTTCCACGTAATTCTCGGTTTGTTTTTATTTAGGCTTGTTGGATTGTGCTCGCCACCCGAACCGCCCGGTTCGATTCAGAACCCCCCACATAACTCATTATTTTGTCACAAGCTTTTTTAAAAAAAAACTTTTTTTAGTCTATTTTTTTTTTCTGAATTTTTAATGTCATGGATGCAGGATCCAGATCGAGATGCGATTTCAAGCATGTTCATTCCTTCTCTTTGTAAGCGGTGATGTTATCAGAATAATGTAAACATTATCATTTCCTAAAAACGAAAGAATCTCTTAACACTGTTTTAATTTATTTTGGTTCTTTTTGTATAATCTTCTTTATGTATCGGATTTTTTTTGTTACTTTTTTTCCTTGGATTCCACTGCTTTAGGTTACATACTGTAATTTTTCTCTTCCAATTTTCTCTTGGGTAATGGTGATCTTAGTTTCTAAGTCAATAATTTTGATCACTCGACTTCCTATATCTAACTGATCTTTTGATGTCTTTAAATGATTCAAGAATCAGTTCAATATTTAAGAACCTCTCTTATTTTTGTGTTTTATTATATCAATGAGAGCTTTTGACTTAGTGAATCTCATTGCTCTATTTTTCCTCAATTACTATATGAGGTATAACTTAAGAAGCGAATCTCTCCACCGCCGCTGCCCAATCGCATACAACCCCAACAACTTTTGCATGCCGCACACCATAGTGATAGTTTCCTTTGAACGTACTCTAACTGATGATGTATTGCCACTCCAAACTCCAACAAACTCAAATTGATGTGCAGCGGGCTGCCGTGGTCCGGTATTGTGAGGTCAGAGTAGTGTTCTTATGCTCTCAACAATCATAGCTTTTGGCGATGGCGATGGCGATGGCGATGGCGATGGCGATGTCGATGGCGATGGGCGGTGGTGGGTGACCAATGGTGGTAGATGGAAGAGATGGGCGGGTGGCGGTGAGAGCCCGTATACATAAGGATGACAATTATTCGGGTTTAGCGGGTTACTCGACCCAACTCTATTGGGATGGGTTTGGGATACTGAAAAACGGGTTTGGGATATGAATTTGAAACCCGGTCGGATTCGGATCGGGTTGGGGTTTTACTCCAACCGCCCGATCCAACTCGGGTATATAACTTATCAAGACCATATAATAAGTTGACTTGTGCTTATAACCGTGATCGTAATATAGGAGGAGCATTTGCTATATAGAGCTGTGACTAGGTGGGCCCAAAAAGTTATGAGTCAGGTTCCGCAGCCAATTGTTATGGTGCCAACACCGGTGCCAACACATTCACAGAGGTTCGTAGAGGTTTTAAATTTTGTTGAAATTTGGTGAGGTTGATCACCTTACTATAGATAGTATATCCACAAAAAATTAGAACATTCTAAAATTTCTAGGTGCGTCAAATGTTCATCTTCAAATTAACGGTTGGCATGGACGGTCAATAAAGCTCTTAACATTTGACACATCTATAAATTTTAGAATATTCTAATTTTTTGTGGACTTGCCATCTATTGGTAGGTGATCATCCTCACCTAATTTCAGTAAATTTGAAAACCTCTAAGAACCTCTATTGTTGTGTTGGCGCCGGTGTTGGTGCCAAAAGTGTTGGTTGTTGATCCTGATCCTCTCTCTCTCTCTCTCTCTCTCTCTCTCTCTCTATATATATATATATATATATATATATATATATATATATATATATATATATATATATATATATATATATATATATATATATATATATATATATATATATATATATATAATATTTCACTACGAATGGATAAAGAGAGCCGTTCGATACAAACATAAGAGGCGGTTAGAAAATTTGATGGCTAAGATCTCTATGCATTGGGTAGTTATACCCATCATTTTTCATTCGTGCCTACGAGTCCCTATGTATCTCTCTCAATATAAAAAGATCTCTGCTTGCATCGCAACCGTTCAAAGATGATGTGATCATATGCCAGGCCAAATACGCTTGCATCGTAATAGTTCCGGATGAATAGCAACAGTTCATGATGCTCTCTATCATTAGATTACAAACTTTTCGGATGAATCGCAACGGTTCAGAAATAACAGTTCGGGTTGCTCTTCTCTCTCTCTCTCTCTCTCTCTCTCTCTCTCTCTCTCTCTCTCCCCATCAGCAGTCCGATCTCCACGTTCTCTATCTCTCTCGATCTCCAGCCCCACTCTTTCTCTACCGCCCCACGATCCCACATCCCATGAGTTCTCTCTCCCCGCAGTTATGCCAACCCACCGATCTGTCTATCCCCGTCAGTTCACCCGCCTTCCCTGATTCTCTCTCTCTTTCTCCCCCCATCAGTATGAACCCCCCCCCCACAAGATCTCTCTCTCTCTCCGATTCTCTCTCTCCCTCTCCTTCTATAACCCTTGAACCCCTGCCCCTACCCCTCCTGCAGGCCGGGGGATCCCTCGACGCCCTCATCGGTGGCCTCCGCATCGCTTGCAGGCCCGATCCGACCAAATCTCCCAGATCTGGTCCTCGCCGGAGAAGATGAAGTGAGAGGGGTACGCTGACCTTCGATATCGGCGCCCAGTTCACTCGCCCCCTCTCAATCTCTCTCTATCCTTCTTGCAGTCATGAGGAGCCTGTGCCTCTGGGTCCTCCGACTGGTCTTTGTCCCATCAACAACATCGGGGTGTTATCCCGGGCGGAGCTCCGGTGGGCGAGGGGAGGAGGGGCAGCCAAGCCCCTTCCTCCTCCCTCCAGCAACCGCAGCGAGGAGGAGGGGCAGCCAGGCCCCCTCCTCCCTTCTCTCCAGCAACAATAGCGAGGGGGAGGAGGGGATCGCCTCCTCCTCCCCCCTCCACTCCGGCAACTAACGATCGACACCCCCATCACCCCGCCACCTCGACGAAACCCGGTCGCCTGGATCCCCACGCCGGCACAACCCATAGCCAATGACGCCCTGATCCGGCCATCGATCACCGACCATCGCTGGGATCCCCAATCGTTCGATGGATGGACCCTCCTCTCCTTCCACTCTTTCTCCCTCCCGTGGCGCTTTGGCTGCCCCCTATTGTTCCACACCGTCGGGATCCATATCGCCGATTCTCTTTTCTTATGGCTTCAGGGTGATGTCGAAGCGGTGCAGCCATTCCCAGCATGAGGGCATCACACAACCCCTTCTACATGCTCAGTACCCTACACCAATCCCTAATCCTAACCATAATTAATCAGCTCCTCCTCCTTCCGTGCTGATTCCCTTCATCAGCTCCTCCTTATTCCGTGCCGATTCCCTTCATCAGCCATACTCGACAAACCGTCTTCCCCTTCTCCCCTCTCTTTCCCCTTCCTGGAACCCGGCCTGGCGGCAACCATTGGCGACCCTGACGGCTGGAGGTGTCCATCCGAAGCCGGGGATGGCTGCAGTAGCAAGGCAAAGTGTTGGTACTTTTGATTTCCTTGCTCTGTTTTGGTTATTTGTTTCCTCTTGGTATTTTTTAGATCTCGATCCAAATGATTTCTTATGTTTCTGCAGAACTTGGCACTACTATTGTTTTACTATGTGTCAGCAGCCTATTGTGATGGTAACCAGCAACATGGACACTGAGACCCTCATTAAGACTCTCCTCAATACTGGAAAGCACAAAGAATTCTGTATTCAAAATTCATTTCATTATTTGATGGTACTCATGTTGTTCACTGAAAAAAAAAATAGAGTGTAGCTATGGTTTTTTCCCGTTAAATCCATTATTCATTAATATAGATTTTATATTTTTCAATTATTCCTCAAATTTTCCATTAGATTACTTGATCAAAACTATGTGGTTTTCTTTTTCAATGAACAAGTTTTACAAACTTATTAATCAATCCATCTGATGTTCAAAAGCATATGATCACATTGCTGTTGGTAGCACTGATCAATATACACCGGGTGGATCTTATGAAGGAGATAGTAAGGATGGATGAGGGTGCCATAGAGAAATTGAGTTGATTGGCATGTCAAGTTCAGTAGGATCTGCATCTCTTCTCACCACAGTATGTGACTTTTGTGTGTTCTATACTTCTATACTGTCATATAGACTTGCTTTTGTAACATTTTGCCTAAACAATAATAGTACGCGTAGTAGTTTGTGCGGTGGTACTTTTTTTTATGGACATAATCTAAAAAACATGCTTAAAGATTTCCTTTATACTACTTATTAAGGAATATTGTTGTGTATCTTAACTTAGAGCTGTTGTTTTTAAAAGCAACTACTGTTATACTTTAGAGGTAATTCTGTGTGTATTACGCGTTCTTATGGCCTTACTATGACTCTTTGGGTGTTTGTTTATTTCTTCTCTCTGCTAGGCATAAATAAATGGCACGAACCTTATGCTACCAAGCCTGGTGCTGTGAGTCCCCTCTTATCATTGCAAATCCGCAATCAGCTTTAGGCCATATGATTTCCAATTGAATCAAATCCTAATGAGCAATGCTATTCATCCCGAATGTTCAACCCAAATGACGTGGCATCCAATCACAACGTCCCTTTGCCTGCTGCCTGCCAATCAGGACTAAATAAGATTCATCGGTCGGAGCAGGGTGCAGCGTACGGTTGTGATCGGGACACATCATTATGGTTAAAAGAAATCGGTATATTAGGGTTAAATAGTATTTTCCAATCCTAATATATTTGTGGTGTGTGAAAATCAAGCCACACCCGTCGCCTTTGGCTCAAGGTCGGATGTAAAATCCAAATCGGAATTCTGTTTGAGTCTAGACTCTAGATTTATTCACGGTCAGCTGTTAACATCAGGAATCTCTATGGACCTACAGAAAAAATGGTTTTGTTGCATGACGAGTTCTGCGGAGGCTTAATGATCAAGGATCGTGATCTTCAAGACTATATTTTGGAGTTTGGTTAGTTTTGCAATATTTTCTGGAGGAACAAGCCTTGGGTTTGCGGTGGCAGCAGAGACTGAGTGTGGTGGAGGTGAGATTATTGTTAGAGAGAGAGAGAGAGAGAGAGAGAGAGAGCCGGGGAGTTGGGAAGAGGAAAGAGTCGGGTTTATATATATGGATTTAATCCAGAGTATATAAATAAGATCTAAGTTTGTTTGCTTATTTTTATTCCTCATATCTTCCTTGGTTATCGCATTTTGTTAATGAAATGTATCATAATTCCGAGTGCCCTTTCGCGGTGTGTGCCGTGGATTTATCCAGCTTTGGTTTCAGTTTATTTACCTTCGCTCATTCTCCGGTGATCTCCACTTTACCATTGTGTTTCACTTGGCGGATCGAATGTAGCTACTTTGTAGCTGATACTGTGTACTTTTTACCGAAGGTTTAAATGGTTTTTGAAAATGCTTAACTTATGCTTCGTAGGACAAGAGTATCTTTAGAATATAAGTTGATGGAGGGGGCTAAATGTAAACGGAGCAGTGTTCAAATTGTTTGAAAGCAAAAAGTTTCAAGGGACCAATTTGAAATGAGATGCAAAATTCAGTGGAGGTTTTTGTAATTTGTGCTTAAAATTTAAATTAAAACCACTTCGTAGACTCTGATAGGTTTGGGTATACAAGGTCTATTCTCACATCCATAAAAAGCAGCATATTCTCCCTATTTGATATAATTTCTTCAATTATGTGTCTTATTTTGCCATCATCCTCCACTCTTAAACAGTCTGTGCCCCTGCACTCTTATACAATAGCAAACCTATCCCAATCAAACCTGTTTTTTTTTCTACTCAAAATCCACACCCCCCACTACACCATAAAAACTTCAGCACCTATTCAAAGGATTTAACTAATTGAAATAGGTTTATGATTTCAAGAGTTAGAACTCCCAACTACACGTAATCCCCGACAGATTGTCAGCAACTCTTGCCTCCGATTTTTACTTACATCCTAATTTTGTTGTAATTTGCTTACAACAAATTGGATTTTGTTGTCATTTGCCTTCGATTTTTGTCTTCGATGTTTGTTGTAATTTTATGTGATTAATCCCTCTTCATTGCTGAACATTAGAAATGAGATGACATCCTTATTGCCATCTTATAAGATATTTCCTAGGTTCTCAGAGGCACGAATTAATCACATGAAATTGGCAAAGCAGTTTTCCACTTCATCAACATAGTAATAATTCGATTAGATGTCATCATCTATCTGACCCAGGCTCATGCTCAATTAAATTTTTAGTTGTACTTGCAAATAAGCAAGTATTAAAAATGAAACTGAGGATAACCCTTTTACTTCTGATCTCCTGAAGGTGATCACATAAACGCATGGGGACAGGTTTTGTGGGCGGTACAAACAACGGCTACGATGAAAGGCCTCTAAACCACTATGAACCATTCGATTGAACACGCGATCTAGTGT